>CM030363.1:77658729-78128729 GCA_017893485.1 Hemerocallis citrina | reverse complement strand
ACTTTTAGTGTATGTTTGGATATATAGGATTGGGATGACTGGAGTTTACCAATGAAGGGTGCAAACTCTCCACTCAAGAAAGAAAGCTAAAGTAAATTTGTTATTTATCCATTTTGAATTATTTTTTATAAAGGTGCAATGGGAAGACAAAGTGAAGATAAAAGGAACAATTAGCTTGGATTAAAGTTTTGATAACTTCATGTATTTAATTTTGGTTGAAATAATAATAAGAGATATTTAAATTGCAAAATGAGTCTCAGACAAACAAATGTTTAGATTATTGGTATTGTAGATACCTTCACACATGCACTTGCGTTACCATTGTATTTAGACATGCTCACAGTGGTTATGGTGTTAGAGTAAGCTCTATAAAACCTATATGATAATGTCCTTTCATAACTATTACGAGCATTTAAAAGTGATGCTGAAGTTAAAAAAAACTCTATGCAGTGTTTCTAACAAACTTATGCATTCCAGGTAAGTTCAAGCTAATGATCAAGAAGGCGATAGATGAGCTTAAAGGTAGATATACTGGTTTCTCATATAATATTTTTGCTACTTCAATTAATTTGTTGGATATCCAAAATTATTTTATATATTCAAACCAGGTGTATTGTTCCGAAGACGTGTCGTAGGCACGTGTCAACAGGCAAACTTAGTATATATATATATATATATAGAGTTCCCTTCGGTTGCACACTATTTTTGGTCAGCACTCCGTGAGCACTCATGAAATAAAGACTCTATGAAAAATCCGAACCGCTCATATTGTTCTATATGCCTAAGATGGCCTAACAAAAAAAAAATCAAGTAATTTGAAGTTCATTTGCCCACCCATCATGTTGTTAGAATTTTCAGCCATACAATTTTGTGATGATGTAAATCATGGACAAATGAATTTCAAATTAATTCATTTTTTATTGTTAGGCTATCTTAGGTATATAGAACAATATGAGCGGTTCAGATTTGTCATAGGTGCTCTATTTCGTGAGTGCTCACGGAGTGCTCACCAAAGTAGTGTGCAACCGAAAATTTCTCTCTCTCTCTCTCTCTCTCTATATATATATATATATATATATATATATATATATATTACCCAATATAATATTTATATATACCCTCTTAAGATACAGGGTATTACACACACCCCACCTTAAGAACTTAGCGTCCTCACTGAGCTCGGGACTTGCAATCTGATCCAGAATCACTTTCTAGCCGATGTGAAGAAGACTACCCTGATTCTGCTAGTTGTACAGTCCCCTACCTGGTCACCTGTACCAATCTCGCTCCCTCTCAGGTGTACATCTTGCACTCACTCGGTGTCGAAAATCGACTCTGATACCAATTTTTAACGCCACGGGCCCGGCTCTGCTGCGAATGCAGCTACACGTGCGCGCAATACGTGAAAGAATAAATAAAAAGAAGTTTATTGAATCCTTTATAAATTGGATTTATGAAGTCTTTTATGTTGTCTGCTAGCTCTATCTATCTGTGGGAAACTCCTACTAAATTACTTTGTAAAACTGCATAAAATTTATATCCTTTATGATTCAAGGTAATAAATTCTGATAAAGAGTTCATTGCAGCTAAAAAATTTCTCTGATGTTTTCTGTTGAAGGACATCCATAAATCTAAGATACTTTGCTGTTCTTTAGTAGTGAAAATATGTGGAAGAATCTTAAAAGTAAGATTACTATGTGGAAATACTACTAATTCTCTGAATCTGAGGCTTTCTTGCCACATTCTTTGTATGGTATTCCGATTATACATATTCTGTTCTGGTAGTTGTGGTCTTATATTCTGGCTATATGTATTCTGATCGGGTAATCTTTACCGAGCCCGACTCAGTTGCGTATGTGGCTACACGTGCGCGCAATACGCAAACAAATAAAATCCTAACAACTGCCCACCACAGGCGTGCCTCACAAAAGGTGACTGGACTACTAGGTGACCTTTGATCATAGGCTTTCCTATTTAACTCACACATTTTTTCCATGTATTTTCGATGTGGGATATCCCTATGCACAAGCCATCATGCAGGCACCCCACTTCTCTTCTTTCAGTTTCATTTTAATGTAACACATTTCCCTAAGCCCCATAGAAATACTATAGGCTCCTTTCTCAATCCATTTAATCCTAAGCCTATAGAAATCTTCTATAGGACAACCACTCTTCTCATATTATTATTATTATTATTATTATTATTATTATTATTATTATTATTATTATTATTATTATTATTATTATATATATATATATATATATATGGTAAAAGAGATATGAGCAACTTACTCATTTAGTAAATAAGCAATTGATTATGTGGCATGCATGTGATACATTGGACAACTAACCCTTTTAAGGCTTTTCCAATCACATGTATGCCACATCATCAATTACTTATTTACTAAATGAGCAAGCTGCTCATACCCCTTTTTCCAATATATACATACATACATATATATATATATATATATAGAGAGAGAGAGAGAGAGAGTTAGTCTATTATGAGATGGTGAGATGGGCTCCTTATCGTGAGCAGGAGATCACAGCCGTTCGATTGCGATCCGATGGTCAAGATTTGATCCGACTATCAACTGATATGTTGAAGAGCAAAATAGTCATTTCTCAACTTCTTTCTTTCTCAGATTCATCTACTCTCTCCCGTTCTCTCTCTCTCTTTGACGAATCCAAAAAAAGCCCTCAGCTCTCCTGTTCTCTTTCTCTCTCTCTTCGTCAAAGCACCCATCTCCATTTCCTGAGCGATTCGAAGCTAGGGTTTCTGATTTGCCCATTTCTCATCTCTCCCGTTCTCTCCCTCTCCTGGACGCGTCACCCATCTCCATTTCCTGAGCGAATCGAAGCTAGGGCGTCTGATTTTGGTCCATTTCTCATCTCTCTCGTTCTCTCCCTCTCTTTGACGCGTCGCCTATCTCCATTTCCTGAGCGATTCGAAGATAGGGTTTCTGATTTTGGTCCATTTTAATGGGAAATGGTCGACGCCTCTTCTCCAGCTTTCGAAATCCCCCCATATCCCTAAAAACCCATCGAAACCCACCCGATCGAAACCCTAACTCCATTTTTCAACATCCTCCCCTGGCATCTTCGTTTAGGTATAATTTTGGTAAACATCTTTTTTCCCAATTTTTTTTTTCAATTTGCTTATTGTGTAAATTAACTGCTATGCTTTGAAAATTGTTATATGTTTTCCATTCACTTGTTCAAACTCTTTATTGTTAATTAATTTGTCAGGTAATATTTGCATCTCAAGAATAGCGTGTGGAACAAGATGATCAGCTACAATATGTCAGGGAAGTATTCGATTCCCCAAATAGTCTGTTATATTCATGTGATTGTGAGTTTGCTTCCTCGTTGGATAACTTGGATTCTAGTTTTACAAGTGATGATGAGACGGATTATGTTTATGAAGTTGGACACTAAGAATCATTTATTTAATGATTTGTATGAGTGACTAGTGATGAATTCATCCTATCTGAGCTTTATTTTTTATAATTGGTTATAAGTGATGATGAGATGGATTATGTTTCTGAAGTTGCACACTATGATTTAATGATTAATAGGAGTGACTAGTGATGAAATAATCTAATCTGAGCTTTACGATTGTCACTTCACTGAATGTTGCTAAATTCAGAGAATGATGACTGATGAGATAGATTTTGAACATGTCATCCAGTAGATTCAGTCTTACTGCGCGAGCTTTCCCCCTGTGGTATAATTTCCTACATTGTTTATTTTCTTGGTTACTGTTGATTGATTGTGATTCGAATTGTTACCTTGAAAATTTGCATGTTTAGTTTGAATTCATGTTGTTGAGTTGGGTGCATTTGGAAATGGAGGCTGTAGTGATCTCAACATCGCAATGTAAAGTGATGGGAACTTGTGGTTGAATTTTTCACATTTTGAAGGACAATTTATTTGTGATGTGAATGGTTTGGTGTTTGGGAGCTAAACCATACTATAGGAATGAAAAAAACACTTAGAAGACAATATTTACTGTAATTATTTTAGCAGTGCTGAAACTCACTTGAAAGCTTTGGCAAAATGGGGGTTTTAGCAGGCTTTTTACAATCATGTTTGTGATAGAAGTATACATTACCTTTGAAAGCCTGCATGCTCTGCACATTTTTGTCATGAATATACTGATTTTATGGTATGGAGTTCTTTAAAGTTATGCAAAAAAATTACCACATTTTTAACAAAATAGCATAATGTTTTTTGACCTCCTTGACTTTGATTCTGAAGAATATGAAACTACACTAATATTTCCATCTGAGTGTCCTATATTTTGTATTACAAAAATTGCAGAGTAACTATTCCACTTCATATTTTTCCCATCTTAAATTCCGTACACATCACCATGTAAACTTGTACTTGCATATAATACCATTCATATTCTATCAAATAACTCTATTCGTGCTCTGGGATGTATATTTCTAACTTCAAGCAAAGAATATCTGAATTTTATTCAGGTTGCTCGTAAGTTATTGACAGGTACCTTTGATGGCCTTAGAGCAGCTACTATCAAGAATGCATTTTTAAGTTGTGAATGTGATACCAGTTACTATTTTGTGAAATTTTAAGCATATTGTTATTTTATTGCTTATATGTCAAATTTTATTGTCATCTTGTTTTTTTATTTCAAGCATATTGTTATTTGAACTTCCTGGGTGAACTTTTTCTCCAGGAAATTTCTAGTCATTATTCTGTTGATTTGAATATTTTAAACCAGTTAGTCTCTGAAATGATGTGACTAAAGAAGATGAATAAGAAGAACAAGCCGGGATAAGAAGGAACAGCGACACGAGCATCGGCAGCAGTAATTGAAGGAGCAGTAGTAACAGAATTTCAAGCTGACCCTGATGAATTTGTGAACCATGGGGCATAAATCATTTTTTGTTCATGTCGAATCTGGCTTTGTGTTTGGTTTGATGTAATTTGTTTGATGAGTGAAATTTGTGAACCATGTACGATGCTACTAAGATGATCCAGTTTGTATGGTTTTGGTTGAGATAGAAATGGGATCTCAAACTGAAATTTATCATTGTTGTTGTTAAAGTGATTGACTTGGAAGAGGTGGAGATCCAAAAAAGAAAACTCAAATCGGCAATTGGTATACGGATTTTTTTTGGTGGTGTTCAGCTTCATGTTCAGTTTCTGTTGTTCTGAGCTTACACATTTTGAACTTCATGTTCAGTTTCTGTTATTCTGAGCTTACACATTTTGAACTTCATGTTCAGTTTCTGTTATTCAGTTTCTGTTGCTCTGAGCTTCATGTTCAGTTTTTGGTGGTGTTGTTCTGAGCCTACTGATTTTTTTGCTGTTATTGTTGTTCTGAGCCTACAGATTTTGTTGTTTTGATCCTACAGATTTTATTGCTGAATTTTGTTGTTGTTTTCATACTTGTCTATCTTGAATTTGGTAAATTGTGATGTTCTTCTTCTTGTTTATATTGGCATGAGTTTAGGTATTACCTTTATGAACACTTGTTTATATCTACATATAGTAGATTCTCTTTCAGTCTCGTTAGAAAAAGATCTTACAATTGTGAGTTTTACGTCTAACATATTTGCTTCATTAGTCAAGAACCTGAGCATAGCTTCGTTACATTTTTCATTCAATAGCAACACTTCAGGAGTGACAATTACTAACTTCATCAAATCATGTTTCTTATTAACTTCTCAACTTTTAATTGCACTAGCTCAGAATCCAGAAGCTGCCCAGTGTATAACAACCATCACAAAGAAGTGTACCCCATAAAAACACATGTTTTCATAAATGTTACAGTTCTGAATAATAGAATTAGCTGCTCATTGCTATCTATCTTATGCAAGTTTAAGTACAAATCCTTTTATTATGATATTAAGTACAAGTTATGGGAGAGCAAACGATGAATCTTTCTCATGAGAGAGCCTTCTGCACCTCAGCAGTGACCTCTTTCGGGGGTGTCTCAGCATGAAGCTCTGCAACAACACCCTTCTTCGAATAGTAATCAATAACCTGTAACAAATAAAATATAAAGGCCTCATTTTACTTACAAGACAAACTAAAGGGCCTGATAGTCTCAACAAATACATGGAAAATTATAAAGAAACAAGAAAATAGAAATTTATGCAAAAGGTATAGGATTCACATATATTTGGCTCAGAACAATCTGTAGGCTCAGAATAACAACAACAACAACAAATTCTGTAGGCTCAGAACAACAACAACAATAGCAAAAAAATCTGTAGGCGCAGAACAACACCACCAAAAACTGAACATGAAGCTCAGAACAACAGAAGTTCAAAATGTGAACATGAAACTGAACATGAAACTGACCGTGAAGCTCAGAACACCACCAAAAACTAAACATGAAACTGAACATGAAGTTCAAAATGTGAAAGCTCAGAACAACAGAAACTGAACAATCATGTATTTAGAAACTACATTCTAAAGCTACAAGGCCAATATCATGTATTTAGAAACTATTATAACCCTTCACTTCACATCTAAATATTTTTCTTTTTTCAGAGAAACATCCCTAGTTAAATGAGAAACATCCATCGGCTTCTTTCTCTAAAGTATTAGTACACATACACAACACGCAGAGGATTTCACTTCAGCCATTTATCTTCTGCTTCATCTGCAAATCAAAGAAAAAGATTTGTTTTTATCTTTACATGTGCAAAGTCACAATGGTGCAAAGTTGCAACAAGTAATATACCTTTACTTTGAATACTTTGAATAACCGAATACTTTGAATCATTACTCAAACATTTCCATAACGAAGAATGAAAGGAAGAAAAAGATTCTAAAAAAGTAAAAACAACAACATAAACCAAGAGGAAGTGAGATGGGCCTATAAATGGGCTGGAATGTTAACATGTGCCTATAAATTGAAGTAGTTGTAGGTTCAGAACAAACTTATATTTCACTGTTTGTTCAAATGAAGCATACTTATTTCTCTAGGACTGCATTATTATGCCATGCCAACTAGTTTCACACCCCCCCCCCCACCCAAAAAAAACTCCAACTTAGAATGCTCATAAATAACATTAAAAAATTCTTAATCAGCAGAGATACAACATAAACATCCGTCAAACAGCTCGTAAACAACATAAAAAAAACTCAATTAGCCAGTATACAACATAACCAAGACTCAATCAGAAATTTGTGTTCGAGGGGGAGGGGGGTGGCATAATAAATCAAAGTAGTGCTTGTCATCATCGCCTCGCTTATACCAACACACACAACAAAAAGGCAGTTTCTACAAATTTAAAAGCATTTTTTTAGATACAAGATATGTTTGGCTACATAAGAACCATTGAAACCACTTGCAACCATGAAACTCGAGTTTCAAATAGTTTCAAAAAACATCCTAAACCCTTCTTCCTAGTTTGTAAATATCGTTCTGATCTCTCCAACCTTGATAAGCATTATCCACCATACTCAAAACCCACCAAAACCTAAATTTCAGAACAAACAACAAACCCCACTTCTCGGAGCTCGGCTTCCATCAAGTTTCATTACTTCAAGTAATCAAACACAACCGTAACACCCAAATCCACATCATCTCAGGTTCTGAATTTTTCAACTAAATAGCTACAAGCCCTAAATAAGTCCATTTCATAACAGACTAACTCTATATGAGTTATTCTATATATATGAATCTCAAAAAGAAAGAAGCTGAGAAATGACTATTTTGCCCTTCAACATATCAGTTGATGGTCGGATCAAATCTTGACCATCATATCGCAATCGAACGACTGAGAATCTCAGCTCATGATAAGAATCTCAACTCACCATCTCATAATAGACTCACTCCTATTAATCATTAAATCATAGTGTGCAACTTCAGAAACATAATCCATCTCATCATCACTTATAATCAATGAGGAAAAATAAAGCTCAGATATGATGAATTCATCACTAGTCACTCCTACAAATCATTAAATAAATGATTCTTAGTGTGCAACTTCATAAACATAATCCAACTCATCATCACTTGTAAAACTAGAATCCAAGTTATCCAATGAGGAAGCAAACTCACAATCACATGAATATAACAGACTATTTGGGGAATTGAATACTTCCCTGACATATTGTAGCTGATCATCTTGTTCCACACACTATTCTTGAGATGCAAACATTACCTGACAAATTAATTAACAATAAAGAGTTTGAACAAGTGAATGGAAAACATATAACAATTTTCAAAGCATAGCAATTAATTTACACAATAAGCGAATTGAAAAAAAAAGGAAAAAAAAATGTTTACCAAAATTATACATGAACGAAGATTTCGGGGAGGATGTTGAAAATTGGAGTTAGGGTTTCGATCGGGTGGGTCTCGATTGTTTTTTGGGGATATGGGGGGATTTCAAAAGTTGGAGAAGGGGCGTCGACCATTTCCCATTAAAATGGACCTAAATCAGAAACCCTAGCTTTGAATTGCTCAGCAAATGGAGATGGGCGACGCATCGAAGAGAGGGAAAGAGAATGGGAGAGATGAGAAATGGACCAAAATCAGAAGCCCTGGCTTCGATTCGCTCAGGAAATGGAGATGGGCGACGCATCCAAGAGAGGGAGAGAACAGGAGAGATGAGAAATGGGCAAATCAGAAACGCTAGCTTCGAATCGCTCAAGAAATGGAGATGGGTGCTTTGACGAAGAGAGAGAGAGAGAACGGGAGAGCTGAGGGCTTTTTTTGGATTCGTCAAAGAGAGAGAGAGAACGGGAGAGAGTAGATGAATCTGAGAAAGAAAGATACTGAGAAATGACTATTTTGCCCTTCAACATATCAGTTGATGGTCGGATCAAATCGTGACCATCGGATCGCAATCGAACGGTTGTGATCTCCCACTCACGATAAGGAGCCCATCTCACCATCTCATAATAGACTAACTATACATATATATATATATATATATATATATATATATATATATATATATATATATATAGGAAAAAGGGGGTATGAGCAACTTGCTCATTTAGTAAATAAGCAATTGATGATGTGGCATGCATGTGATTGGAAAATCCTTAAAAGGATTAGTTGTCCAATGTATCACATGCATGCCACATAATCAATTGCTCATTTACTAAATGAGCAAGTTGCTCATATCCCTTTTACCCATATATATATATATATATATATATATATATATATATATATATATATATATACACACACTCTTAAGTACGGGGTGTTACACACACCCCCCTTAGAAACTCTGCGTCCTCGCTGAACTCAGGACTTGCAACCTAATCCAGGATCCCTTTCTAGCTGATGTGGAGAGGACTAACCTATTAGAATTTTGTTCTTTCCTGTATTGCGCGCACGTGTAGCCGCGTGCGCAGCTGAGCGGGGCCCGGCGCGTTAAAAATTGGTATCAGAACCGATTTTCGACACCGAGTGTGTGCAAGATGTACGCCCCAAATTTTTTTAATAATATTTTTACAATTCCATTTTTCAAATACTTTCCAACTTAATCTATTTCTTATCTATACCATTTCTTACTTAGAAAAATACTCATAGAATTTTATTAAAATTTTCGGTAGAGTTTTCCCTGAAATTTAGCCCTTTTATAGAGATTCCTTTCGAAATTCTGCAAACAATTATAAATATCAATGTACCTGTAATATATATCAATCCTCCTCAGACCAAGTAATTCAACAACTCACAGGATATACAATATGGGGATCTGGGGACATAATTCCTCATAATACACAAGATACAATTTAAAAACCATAAATTCTTTCAAAACCATATAATATTTTTATAAAAATTTTAGAAATTTTTCTCAAAAATCAACCACAGACCGTGGTACTCCACGACGCGGTGTGTACGGGCTTGCATACTCCATCACAGCACTATATATATTATTATCTCTTACAGTTGTACACATATTCCTCCATAATACAAACTATCATCCAACTACCATCTCCATCTCTACACAACTTAGGATAATAAAATATATAATAGATACATATACAACTCATTCGAATACGGAAAAAATATAACTATCAAAACCAAACAACTACTACGGTATCTCACCTCGCTGCTAATCAGTACCTGCCAGAGGGTTAGGGACATCCACTCCCAGAGAGGGACTCCCCTGACTCCCAAAAAAAAACATGGATTGGCCATAACTGGTGTGAGTATAATTTACTAGTTAGCAAATAAATTAAACTATATAAAGAAAATAGAAAGAACATACAAATATCATGATAATTAAGTGAACCTGAAATTTAAATATAAAAAAAATCATAAATGTGACTTTGTACATAATTAACCCTTTGAATCTTCGACCCGTCCACAGATCCATTTTATAACATGTTCATATATATTCTCATCACACAATTTCCCATTCATTCAGTTATATAATAACACATTCATTTTCATCGCATAAGCTCACATGTATTCAATCTCATAATATCACATTCACGTCACATATCATCATATTGATTCAGTCTCATAATATCACATTTGTTCAATCTTATAATATCACGCTGATCTAATCTCATCATTCCACATGTCACGCCCGGCTTCCCAAAAATACGGAACACAAGCACGTGACATTGGCCCTGCGAATGACTTACGTCATCATAAGTTTTTTAGCCATTCAACTCAAAATAATCACAATACAAAATAATTGCGCAAGCAATAATAACAGCCACATGAACAATAATACTTGGAATAAGATAATATAAAATAGCTAAATATGATAATCCAACATCTAGGAACAAATAATAATATCCAGGTCATATGCCTAATTCAATAATAAATCCAAGCACAATGATAATAAGTTTCAATACAATTACTTCAATAAAATAACAATCAACTAGAAAGCAATAAATCTTTAGAAAGCTTGTTCTCCAATTCATGCAGATAATTCACCTTAATCACCTGTGAACACTTCAGCTAAAAAGAGGAGAAAAATTATCCTTAGAGCAAGTCATGGACAGCAAGTAGAGAAAGTAAGGAAACAATGGAATAACGATATAACAATAAATTCAATGGGTCAATAGGAATCAATAATAATGTACGATAGCAATAATTAATATCAATGATAGTCAATGCAATGGTTATAAACAAAGATTCAATATTCGATAACAATGTTCAATGCTCGATGTCAATATCACTTAGACAATATTCGATATCAATAGAAATGATGATGTTCAATATGAAATATCGATGTTGTGTCAATTCTTAAGTCTGTTAATTTCTAACCTAACTAATGCACATAGTACTGCATCCCATACTACAGGTTCGATGCATATAATCAATGTCATTTAGACTATAGTGGTGAATTCTATAGATCATGTCACAGTATGATAATCACTGATACGATAACTGTCACGCCCCGCTTTCCAAAAATACAGAATACGAGTACATGACATTGGCCCAGCGAATGACTAACGTCACCCATAAGCTGTTTATCCGATCAACTCAATAATATAATTAATGTAAAATAATTGTACAGGCAATAATAATAATCTCATGAACAATAATACTTGGAATGAAGCAAATAAAAATATCTAAATACAATAATAATAATCCAACGTCTGGAAATAATAATAAAATTCGGGACGTAAACCCAAAACAATAATAATCCAATCCAAAAATAATAACAAGTCTCAATACATTAAGTTTATTAAAGCAATAAGAAATTTAGAAAGCATAAATTTCCAGAATGTTTGTTCTACAATTCCAGCAGGCAATTCTCCAACGATACCTGTGTACACTTCATCTAAAAAAAGGAGAAAAATTATCCTTAGAGTAAATCATGGACAACAAGTAGAGAAAGCAGGGAACAATAGAATAACTGTATAACAATGAATTAATGGATCAATAAGAATCAATAACATGGTACGATAGTAATAATCATTAACATGGTAATCAATGCAACGGTGTAACGGTGAATCTATATTCGGTAACAGTAATCAACAGTTAATATCAATAATACTTAGACAATATCGGTTACAAGTAGAAACAATGATGAACAATATGTAATGTCGGTGACGTGTCAATCCTTATGTCTATTAATCATTTTAACTCTTAACTAATGTATGTACTACTGTGTCCCATGTGTGTCGTACCACAGGTTCGATGCATACAATCAGTTTTGTTTAGAATATATTGGTATATTTCATAGTTCATGTACTGGGTATGATGACGATAACGGTCATAAAACTGGACATGTGAAATTTCTTACACGATGCCGATAACGGTAAAAACACTGGACATGTGTAATTTCTTACACGATGCTGATAACGGTAATAATTACTGGCAATCATCCTAGCACAGTTTCCATATCATCAACTACTCTAGTCAATCCCTTAAACCACGGGTTGTTAATTATTTATCAATGCAACAATACAATATGCAACTAAGACATGAAATGAGTAATAGTATTAATCGGGAAACAATAGGGTGATAACATGGATAGGACGACTAGATTGGTGATAATATCTCATTGGGAACATGCAATGCAACATACATTCAATAATTCATGCAACAGTACAACATAGGAATAACTAATCTATTAAAAAGTAAAATCTAAAATTCTAGATAGAAAGCGCAGTCTGTACAAAAATACAGTTTTCTGCTGACTCAAAATTCAAAAGTTCAATCTGTCAGAAAATCTGAAAACTATACTTTCACACGGTTCCAACGCATATTTAAAGTTCAAATTCTGACAACAGTAGCTAGGTCAAACACACTGTTCTTTACAGGTTTCATGTTTAGGCGGAAATTCGATTTCATGTTGTTATATTTTTAGAAATAGCAAAAACTCAGTATTAAATTCAATAAAAATATTTTCTGGACTCCTAAACATGTTAAGCAACAATATGAAAATTTTCATATTATAATTTTATCATTTGATAGGCCTTTTTACTGTCTAAATATGAAAGGTACGAGAATCTGAAAATCTGGAATTAAAAACATAGTTGTAGTAAAACGGCCATAACTTTTGCTACAAAACTCGGAATTCAGAAATTCAGGATGATTTGAAAACTAGAAAGACGATGCTACATGGTAGTTCGGTCACCATTCTCTTTCTCGAGGCCTTTCAGGATAGTAAGCTGTCCAGGGATCTACTCAAGCCCGCCGAATACACTCTCCATGGTTTCACAGGGGTGCCAGTGACGATCAAGGGTGTCATAACCCTTGACATAACCGATAGCAAAACCCCAACCACCTGGATCGAGCCGATGGATTTCGTGGTGGTAGATGTGAAGGCCGCTTACAACGTCGTCCTGGGCCGACCAGGCCTAGCTGCTCTCGAGGCCATACCCTCGGCCTATCACATGAAGATAAAATTCCCTACTACAGCGGGCGTGGGAGAGGTCAGAGGGAGCCATGAGGCAGCTCGCAAATGCTACATGACCTCGGTGGGAGGACTGGTCCTCTCCCTTGAAGCTCTTGAACTCCCCCAATGGAGTAGCCCACCTACATCAAAACCGGTGGGTGAGCTGGAAGAGGTGGCCTCCTCGGCCGAAGATCCGAATGGGACATTCCAGATTAGCAAAGTCCTTCCTCCTGTCCGATCCGACATTATCCATTGTATGAGGAGAAATCATGATCTATTCGCCTGGATTGTGACTGACATGCTGGGAATTTCCAAAGAGCTCTTCGTCCACTACATTAGCGTTGTCTCGGGGGCCAGACCTATCCAGCAAAATCGATGCAAATTCGCCCCCGAGTGCCAGCAAGCCATCAAAGAAAAGGTTGAGAAACTCTTGGAGGTTCAGTTCATACAGAAGGTGAACTATCCAGAATGGCTGTCCATTGTAGTGATGGTCAAGAAAGCCAACGGGAGCTGGAGGATCTGCGTTGACTTCACAAATCTAAATAAAGCCTGCCCCAAAGATCTGTTCCCGCTCCCGAGCATTGATGCCCTAATTGATGCAACCTCGGGCTACGAGCTCTTAAGCTTCATGGAAGCGTTCTCTGGGTACAATCAGATCATAATGTTCCCTCCAGACATTTCGAAGACCTCTTTCGTCACCGACCAGGGTCTATATTGCTACCGGGTCAGCCCTTCAGGCTCAAGAACGCCGGTGCCACCTATCTACGCCTTGTTAACAAGGTCTTCAAGAAACAGATCGGGCAGAACATGTAAGTCTACGTAGATGACATATTGGTGAAGAGCGTCAGCAGATCAGATCATGTGTTTGATCTCCAAGAGGCTTTTAAAGTGTTGAGGAAACACTATATGAGGAGAACCCGAACAAGTGCGCATTCGGCGTCTCATCTGGCAAGTTCCTGGGGTTCATGGTCAGCAAAAGGGGCATAGAGGCCAACCCTTAGAAGATTCAGACCATACTTAACATGGATCCCTCCTTCAGTGTTAAAGATGTACAGAGACTCACCGGGCGCCTCGCGACGATAGGGCATTTTCTGTTCAAATCCAGATTAAAATGTCTTCTGTTCTTCAAGGCCCTCAGGGGGGCTAAAGGTGTTGAGTTGGGGCAACAGCAACAAGAGTCCTTTGATCAGCTCAAGGCCTACTTAGCTACCCCCCCACTCTTGAGCAAGCCAAGGCCCCGGGAAGTTCTTTACTTATACCTCGCCACTTCAGAGCAGACTCTTAGCACTGTTCTGGCAAGAGAAGAAGGCAAGACGCAGAAGCCTATCTACTATGTGAGTAAGTTCCTTAGGGATGCTGAACTCCGTTATCCGAAGCTCGAGAAGATGGACTATGCCTTGATCATGGCAGCTCGAAAGCTCCTCCCCTACTTCCAATCTCACTCGGTGGTCGTTCTTACCGACTAGCCGCTCAAACAAGTTCTCTACAAGCCCGAGACCTCGGGGCACCTTATGAAGTGGTTCATCGAGCTGAGCCAGCATGATATCAGCTATCAGCCTCGAACTCCTATCAAGGCTCAAGCCCTAGTGGAGTTCATAGTAGAGACCAGCAAGGCGATAGAGGAACCCCCGTTCATGTTGATGGGTCCTCGTGCGTCGATGGGAGTGGAGAAGGAGTCATCCTGGCAGGGCCCAGATGATTTCATCCTCTAATACTCACTCTGTATCATCTTCAGGGTGTCCAATAACGTGGCTGAGTATGAAGCCCTTATAGTCGGCCTGTGCATGGCTCGCAAGGTCTGGGCAAAGCATGTCAAGATATTTAGCGACTCGCAACTGGTGGTGAACCAGGTATCAGGAGAATACAAAGCGCGAGACGATCGCATGGCCAAGTACTTGGCCAAAGTCAAAGAATTGATGGCCTCTTTTGAGGATGCACAACTCCAGCAAATCCCTCGAGAAGAGAATGCGCAGGCGGACGCCCTCTCGAAGCGAGCTTCCTCTTCCCTCCAAAGGCTCGAACAAACTGTCTTAATAGAGGTCCTCCTGAGGCCCAGCATCGAGGAAGAAGATCCCGAGCCTATGGAGACACTGCCTTTAGATTTTGGAGAGAACTGGATGAGGCTCCTACTCGAGTTCCTCAAAGATGAGATCCTTCCCTTAAACCCTAAAGAGGCTCGAAAGATCCGAACCAGAGCTGAGCAGTACACACTCATCGAGGGAGTCATGTACAAACACTCCTACACTCAAGTAGACGGCAGACCCTACTTGAGATGTCTCTCCCCAGAGGAAGCTCGGTATGCTTTGAAGGAGGTCCATGAAGGAATGTGTGGCACGCACTTGGGAGCAAGGTCCCTAGCCTGAAAATCTTGAATTATGGATACTTTTGGCCCACTCTCCTTCGCGATGCCGAACAACACGTTCGCCAATTGGGCCCATGTCAAAAAATTTCAACAATCCACCACCTACCGCAAGCCCAACTCTCCTCTCTATCCAGTCCAACCCCTTTTGCAATGTGGGGAATGGACCTGCTCGGGCCATTTCCTTCAGCACCGGGTCAACTAAAGTTCCTTGTTGTGGTGATCGACTATTTCTCTAAATGGATTGAAGCCGAGCCCCTAGCAACGATCGCAGAGAATAGAGTGCAGCGCTTCTTTCGGGAAAATATTGTCTGCAGATTCGGCGTGCCCCGAATCTTAGTAACAGACAATGGAACTCAGTTTACGGGGGCTGCCTTCCGAACTTTTTGCACAGACCTTGGCATCTAGCAACGATTCTCCTCAGTCTCTCTCCCACAGTCCAACGGTCAGGCAGAAAATGCCAATCGGCAAATTCTCTCCGGCCTAAAAAAGAGACTGAACAAGTCTGCCAAGGGTTTGTGGGTAGAGCAACTCCCCAATATGCTCTGGAGCTATCGCACAACCAAGAGGACCCCCATAGGAGAATCCCCCTTCAACCTCACTTACGGATCTGAGGCCGTTATCCCGCTAGAGGTCTGTCTACCTTCCCCCCGCTTGATCGCCTACAATGAAGAGCAAAACGCGAACTAGTTTCGCATAACTTAGACCTCATCGATGAGATCCGGGCGAGATCCTCCATCCTGCAAGAAATTTATTGACGTAGGATCGAGCAATACTACAACAAGAGAGCCAGCCCTACTAACCTCCGAGAAGGGGATTTAGTGCTCAGAAAGCTATCAATTTCTTTTCCCAGCAAGAAAGACAAGCTAACACCTAATTGAGAAGGACCATACATGATCTCCAAAGTTGTCCGACCTGGAGCGTATCAACTTGAAGACCCGGAGGGCAGGAGAGTGCCAAGGACATGGAATGCGGAGCACTTATTGAAGTACCAAAAAGGTGTTACAACACCGCTCCAGCAACTTCTAGCTAGCTCTAGAGCATTTCCTTTCTTATTTAGTCTGTTCTTGCAAATGTAATAAGGGTTCGCAACTCAGAAGCAGCCACTTAGTAGTTTTTTTTAATAAAAGCATTTTTCTTTCTCAGAAAACCTATTATCCCCGATACGTACACGAAATACAAAAAAAAACTCTCTAAACAACAAGTTCGGAGTCCAACACTTTGTTCGTTGCCGCATCTGCTACTTGCGAACGAGCGAGCACAATGCTCACCATTCGGAATTGCTCCTACAACTGTTGAAACTCTCTAAACGACATGTTCGGAGTCCAATACTTGGTTCGATGCCGCTTCTTCTACTTGCGAACGAGCAAGTACAAAGTAGCTCACCATTCGTAATTGCTCCTACATTGGAACTCTCTAAACGACAAGTTCGGAGTCCAACACTTGGATCGATGCCGCTTTTGCTACTTGCAAACAAGAGTGTAAAAAGTATCCCACCATTCGGAATTTCTCCTACAACTGCTGAAACTCTCTAAACAAAAAGTTTGGAATCCAACACTTGGTTCGATGCAACTTTTGCTACTTGCGAACGAGCAAGTACACAGTAGCTCACCATTTGGAATTGCTCCTACTACTGTTGAACCCCTATTCCGAAAGTTAGCCAAACACAAACTGATCGAAAAAGCTCGTTACCAGATCAAAGGATGCAATATATTATTTCATCAAGATTTGGGACACAAGTCTAATTCTAGACCAAAATCTCATACGTTATTTTCAAGATTCAAGATGCAACTCATATGAAACAAAGACTACAAGATTACAAAATTCTGCCCTAGCCCCTCCTAGGTAGCGGGATGCTTCTATTAA
This sequence comes from Hemerocallis citrina, assembly GCA_017893485.1. Classification (NCBI taxonomy): domain Eukaryota; kingdom Viridiplantae; phylum Streptophyta; class Magnoliopsida; order Asparagales; family Asphodelaceae; genus Hemerocallis; species Hemerocallis citrina. The sequence continues at coordinate 78,111,191 of CM030363.1, read as the reverse complement.
GCGACATGCGAGGTCAGCGAGCGCTGTGTTGCTGTCACCACGTTTCCGTAGAGGTCTCCAAGCCAGCGAGCTGAGTAGCATCATCGGTACCCAAGAGCCTAACGGTTGCCCCGACGGATGCCCAGCTCGACGAGCCGGCCACTCCACTTTGCGTGTCCCCAGGATTTCACAGGATGGGAGGCGAACGGAGCGCTAATTCATGGAACGACCTCCCTTGAGCATACTCACCCCGAGGGCAGGAAGTGCTCCTAACGTTGCTCCCCTCAGAAAGTCGTCACAGACGAAGGTTCTTCGCCTCTAGCTCGAAGACCTGCTCTTTCAATGAGTTGTCTGTCACTTTAATCTTCAATCGAGGCATTCGCCCGGAACTGCCCCCACAAGAAACGTCGAGACAGTCCTTCGAAGGTGTGCTGCCTCCAGGCTCTTCTCAAGCACCACGTTCTTCAACTCGTCCCTCTCGGATCTCGCCTCGAATAGAGAATGACATAGGAATTTGAGTCTCAAACCTTGACTGACCGCCATTGAGGGGCAGGAATCCTCGCCTTCAGGTGGCACTTCATGACTCCTCTCCTCAAGGCACCTCATCTCAATGTCTCAACGAGCCAAGGTTACCCTTAAATGACCTGCCTCTCGCTCGGCCTTGTAAAGCATCTCTCGGGACCGAGCTAGCCCCAATTTGGCAATGCCGAGCACAGAGCGGAGATGTGGCGCCTCGCTGTCCTGGAAAATTCAACAAAAGAATGACAAAAATATTTTAGATCGAGACAGGTCTAAAAACATGACTCCATATCCAACTAGGGCTACATGATAGTTCTATGTTGAATGAGTTCTATGTTGAATAAAAGTCACAAGCGTTACCAGACAAAAAGAGTTTGCATTACTTAGTAGGGATACAAAAGCAGTGGCCAGTCCGCTATTAGGCATCGCTACATCCAGAGCACTAAGAGAAATCTACGGCTAAAAATAAAATAAAAGAAGCCGCGAAGGAGGTCAAGTGTCCACCTCGGTGGACGAGTCTACGAGGTGTGTTAGTGCATGGCCGCTCCTCTCAGCCCCCTCAGGCACTGTCACTATGGCCGTGTGGGGGTCCGCCACAGCATTTTCCTCCCCCACTCGCCTTCAATCTCTTCTCCTTCTTCACCATCCTCCTCTTCGTCAGGAAACAAATGATACCCCGAGCGATTGAAGCCAGGGATGCACTGGCCAACGTCATTCAAAGCCCTCTGGCGTATGCCTTCCGCATGTTCTTCTCAAAATGTGGCCTTCTTCTCTGCCGCGACCTCCGCCTCTCACACGGCTGCCTCTTTCTCCCGAGTTACTTTTTCCCTCTCCGTAGCCCTCTCTCGAGCGACTTCCTCTTTCTCCAACTCAGTGCTCTCTTTCACCTTCGCCAGCGCCGCCTCCAGCAGAGTGATCTTAGCCGCTTGAGACTCTGCCAAGAGAGCGGCCGCTTCTAACTCCTTCTTTGCCTTCGACCGCTAGATCTTCTCCCGATCTTGCACGGCCTTCCACTCCTATTCTTGCTCCGTCATTTACCTCAGCAGGTAGCTAAATGGCAGATCGACTATGAGAGTGCAAGAACCAAAGGTTTAGAAGGATGAGTGAGAGAGGTTTGCAAAATAACACCTACGATTAGGAAAAGCATTGAACACTTACGGTCATTTGCGCCATGGCAATCTCCAAAGCCGAGTCGCCCACAGTCCCATGCTCCATGGAAGCCTTGTCCTTAGGCATAGCCAAGTGACGAATAATGTCCATGCAGCTCGTCAAGTCCCTGAGGAAGCCATTGTGCCTCTGCACCTGCCAGTCGGGGAAGAAGATCCTCTTTAGCTCATCGGTCAGGATTGTTTCGGCTGCCGCAGTGAGGGGGCAGCTTCAGGAGCAAGCATCGCCAAAAGGGGGAGATCTCCAACTAATGAAACGGTCGGAGCCACATGAGCGGACTCTAAATCCACCACGGCAGTAGCGCTGCTCTCGCCACTGGTCGCCTTCGTCGCGAACAATCAAACGACTGTGCGCTTCCTCTTCCTCTCATTGACCCTCTTACCGCTCAGGGCCGAACGCCTACTCATGATCTCGTCAAAGTCCATGCCTGGGTCTCCTGCAACAAAAAGACAAGTGTTGAAAATTTGAAGAACTCGTGCAAATTAAGAAGTAACGATAAACAAAAAGAAAATTCATACTAGGGTTCATCAAGCTTAGACCCCCCCCCCCTTTCCCGCCCCCCTCAAAGAGACTCTCTTCGGTGATATCTCTCCAGCACATCGTGGGTCGATCCAGGAGAATCCCTACCATCCCATCCTCCTCTAGACTTAGAGATGGCTCTGCCTTCACCCTCCTCGGCATGTCGTCCCTCAAAATAGTTGGGATATCCCACGGCTCCTTACTCTAAATCAAAAAATAGTTGTACCTCCATGACTTCACCGAGTTGAGATTGTCGACCAAATTAACGCCTTTTCGAGCGTACAGATAGAATTGGTAGTCCGTCCGCATTTTCTAGTGAATCTTGTACAGCCTGCGGAGGACATTGAGACGAGGCTCAATTCTCGTCGCCTGGCAGTGAAGCACAAACCCCGTAACGTGTCTCCACATGTTCGGCATGAGTTGGATCGAACCATCACCATACCATCGCAACACCTCCCTTACGAATGGATGAAGGGGGAGGCGGAGACCTGCGTTTAAAGCTTCGATGGGAAACACGCACAGGTCAGGGGAGAAAGAAGAACAAGACCTAACCCCAGGTCCAAGAAGAAGGAGCTCAAACTCCGCCGGAATCATGAAGCACCTCCTAATAGTGCGAAGGTCCCCCTCCCTAAGTACGGAGACAATATCATTCTCCTCAGTACGCTCTCGTGGCTCATTTTCCTAATAGTACCATCCCATACAATGCTCGACGCGCATCAGCTCTTCGGTGTTGTATTGGCGAACTCCTTCCAAGGGAGACACGACGATCAAATGCCTTCCGAACTCACCCATCCTCTGCTCTCTCTCTACGTCTGTCTCTACAACCGGTGAAGGCTCAATCACCATACCCTTCCCCTTATCGACCCTAGAAGAAGCTGTTAGAGGGGTCACTTCAACTCGACGAGAGGGGGAGGTCTCTTCACCATAAGATACCCTAGACATGTCTTAAAACAAAAATAAATTACCTTCTGATGTGACACACATGGTCGGAAACATTTCCTGAGAATGAAAAAAGTCACCGAAATCTCGCTCAAGCGCTAAAGTGATTTTTTTTTCCAGATGGGGTGAAAATGTAGAGTGAGGTAAAATGAGAAGGGGGGGAGGGATTTATAGCCAAAGCTTGGTGGGCTTGGGCCGAAAGCATAATGAGCCCTTAGGAAGCCCAATAGGTGCGGAATCCTAAGTGGCCAGAATGCCAAGCAACGGAAGTCAAATCGCCCAAGGAGTCAAACCATCCAAAATTCAGACGGTCGGAGACATATCAAACATGTTGACCAGTCAACGGCATAAGAGCCACATGTCGCTCGCCTGTCATTCGACGTTCGTTTGCCACGTTCGCTCAATGCATCAAACAAACGTATTTCCGAACGAAAAATGGGCAAAACACGTTGACCAGTTAATGACTTATGTGCCACGTGTTGCTCGTCTATCGTTTGCCACGTTCGACACATCGTTTGCCATGCCGTTCGCCATGTTCGCCACGTTCACCTCAATGCGTCGAACAGACGTGTTTCCGAACAAAAATGGGCAAAACACATTGACCAGTCAACGGCTTATGTGCCACGTGTCGCTCGCCTATTGTTTGCCACGTTCGACACATCGTTCGCCATGCCGTTCGCCACGTTCGCCTCAGTGCATCGAACAAACGTGTTTCCGAATGAAAAATAGGCAAAACACGTTGACCAGTCAATGGCTTATGTGCCACGTGTCGCTCGCCTATGTTCTCCACGTTCGACACATCGTTCGCTACGCCGTTCGCTACGCTCGCCTCAATGCGTCGAAAAAATGAGTTTTCGAATTAAAAATGGGCAAAACACGTTGAACAGTCATCCACTTATGTGCCACGTGTTACTCGCCTATCATTCGCCACGTTCGACACATCGTTCGCCACACCGTTAGCTTGAATGCGTTGAACAGATGTGTTTTCGAATGAAAAATGGGCAAAACGCATTGACCAGTCCACGGCTTACGTGCCACGTGTCGCTTTCCCATCGTTCGCCACGTTTGACGCAACGTTTGCTGCGTTCTCCACAATACATCGAATAGACGTGTTTCCAAAAAAAAGGGAAAACACGAATCTCACAACCGCAGTCAAATCACTTCAAAAACCGCGCCACAGCCTGATCAACGCTCCAGATCTCGCCACGTCGATATTCATGTGATTAATTCTTTTATTTCAATTATTATTTAAATTAATTATTTAAAAATTGCAAAAAATGATTAAAAATTCAAGAAAATTAATTAAAAATTCTAAAAATTAATTATAAATTTAGGGAAAATTTTTTGAGCTCATGGGTAAATAATTATTAATTGGAAGAATTAATTAATGTTTTTTGAAAATAGATCATCACTTCGCAAAATTGAATAAAAATTCGAGAAATGATTAAAAATCAGGAAAAGTCCAGAAATTTCTTAGAACAATCTTGGGCACTTTGCAAGATCAATTCAACACCATTACACCTCGAGCAAGATCCAAAACCCCTGAGAAACTCCGATAAAATTCCGTACGCCATTGAAACAATAAAACTACTCCTCGAAGGCTGTTAACCATAGTCTCCGGGAATGGGGGGCTAGTGATAAGGCTAAAAATAGGATTAAATCGGGTTCGTTCAAATCGAGCGCGAATCTTCAAGCTCTCAGGGTTAAAACTGTAAATTCACCTACAAACGGGTTCGAATTAGGAATTGGGTCTCTCTTCAAAGCCCAATAGCCCAAAAATGAATCCGCCCTATTGGGTATGGGTAGCAACCCACTACAAACCAACCCAGATGGATAAGGAGTGATTCAAATTCGTGGCTATCCCTAAGAGACAGTTTCAACTGCCCCTCTTATCAACTGCTCCTCTTATGGACAGTTTCAACCTAACCATAAGCATTCGGAAGTAGAGATTTATCCTTATCTCGAAACTGGTTCCTAAGGCGACTATAAATACCCCTCTCCCCCCAACGTGACAATGTAAACAATCTTTTTCTACCTAAATCTCTTTCCATAATCTTTCAGATTACTGACAAGTATGTTAGAGGGTTCGTTGTCGGGATCATCCCGGTGTATCGAACTTTGTGCAGGTTCGCAGTAGCAGCGAGAAACCAGCCAAGCAGCTAGTGAAAGCCAACAGGTTGCTTACTTGTTTCCTTCAAGAATCCACAAATTCATCTGTTTGCTCTCACACCAGAAATCAGCAGCAACAGTATTGAATTGTGTTGATTCAACTCTCAACAACATCTACTTCAACTCCTCCAACAAAGAAGCTCTCTCTCTCTTTCAACGACTACCGGACTACGTGACGTCGTGACTACGTCTACTACGTTCTCTACTTTTATTTTCTCTCTCATTTCCATATTTGATTATCCATGAAGTATAGTATCAAAATTTCACAACCTTGCTTTTGTCTTGATATTTGTTGTAGTTCTAATATTTTGTATCATATTTGTTTGTTGTTTTTTCTCTTTTTCTCTCTCTCAACCCTCCTACTATTTTTCAGATTTTATTTTAAAATTGTTTTGTATAATTTCACATACACTAGTAAAACAATAGAAATTATCTTTTTTTCACATACACTATTACCATATCTAGATCACGAGGGAGCGGCCATAGCTAAAGTGGATAAGATTCCACCAGTATTTCACGTCGGCCTCTAATAGTCTTACATGTAGAGCCTGAATTTATACTGAATTCTATGGTAGGATCTCACGATGTCCCTCCATACGACATAGAAGAAGAAATGCATAATGTTGACAAAAAAACATAACAAACCGTACCCACCAGTACTAGAAAAACTATAGGGGAAAACAAGTGATTGACACATATTTTATGACTATATTCTCGATGAGAATAATCCGGGTGTAGGACATAAGATTTGTAAATATTGTGACAAGAGTTACAAATGGAAGAAGAGTGAGGAAACATATAGAATCAAATGACACATTTTTAAAGTACCAAAAGAATTAGTACAAGACCAATAAGGCCAACAAAAAATCAACCATAGAACCGGACAAATAGATAGCCAATCCTATGATTCCGAACTTGTTTGTCAGGAAATGATCCGACTAGTTATTAAGGATTAACTACCTTTTTCCTATTCCGAGAGTAGGAATGTAGAGTCTTTTAACCAAATGCACTAAATCCACATTTGACAAGAATTCCTAGAAACACACTAAAGTCCGATTGTTTAAACTTTACGATAAAATGAGAGACACTTTAATTACACTCTTGTATTCTTTAACTTATAGAGTATCATTAACTTCTGATTGTTGGAATGGTTGTAGTGATATTTCGATGATGGGTTTAACTTTTTATTGGATAGATAGTGATTGGATGATTCAAAAGAGAATCATCTCACTTGCAACTTTGCCGTATCCCTATAGTGGACTAGTTATTGCAACACATATTTTAGAAGTTCGTGATTGATATCATATTTGTGACAAAATTTTTACTATTAGTTTTGATACTGCATCTAACAACATTGCTTCAATTAGTACATTAGAATCACAATTAGCTCCTCCATGTAATGAAAATTTTCATGTTAGATGTGCGTATTATATTTTAAATTTATGTGTACAAGATGCATTGAAAGTAGCCGATTCATATATAATTGCAATTAGAAATTGTGTACATTTTATTGCTTTGAGTGATCCTATGCTTCAAGAATTTAAAGGATGGTGTAAAGCTAGGGGAATACATTTTAGAAAATTTTCTAAAGATGTTAAACATAGATGGAACTCTACTTTCGATTTACTAAGTGTTTTTACTCAATACAAAAGATATTATAAATAATTTTTGTCTTACAAAAAACTTGAAAATTTTTCAAATGACTCCCCAGTCATGGTATTTTGAAAAATCTTTATTACGATTTTTGGAACCTTTTAAAACCGCAACTTTGAAGTTTTTCTACATCTTATGATTCTACTTCTAGTGGTATTTTTATTTCAATCATTACAATGATGCAAACTTTTCAAGAAATGATTTCGTACAAATACATTAGCCATATTGTTGATCCCGCTTATAAATTATTTTGAAGTACTTTAATCCTCCTCCTATGTTGTATTGTATTACTACTGTTATGAATCCTCGTATCAAATTAGCGGTACGAAAAGTTTGATTGAAATGTTTTTTACTTTACTTGGAGATGATTCTGAATTTGATTGTAATGAATTTTTAACTAGCTTTGAATCAACATTGAATAACTTGTATGATTATTATGATAGAACTTTTGCATTCAGTAGTACAACTAGTATATTTACTTCTACTTCTAGAGGTAAGGATAAGAGTAAATTAGAAGATGCCACTGCTAATTTACGTGCTCGTATTCAATCAAGAAAACCTAGGACTAATGCACCTTATGAATTAATCAACAAGATAGTGAGATTTCTAGTATTAAGATTGAAGTGCTACAATGGTGGAAAGAACAAGAAAATCTTTTTCCTATTCATTCATATATGGCTAGAGGTCTACTAACTCCTCCTGTCCCCATAGTTGCTTCAGAAAGTGTTTTTTCTACAAGAGGCAGAGTTCTAACAGATTACAGGAATCTCTTGAAGCCGGATTCGTTGGAGATGCTCATGTGCACTGAAGATTGGATGAAGGCTGAAGACATGACTCACGGAAAATCGACATCTACATGAAGTCCAACAATAAGATTATGAAATTTAGGGCGATGAGATCTTAAGTTTAGATTAAGTAGAGGTGTACGACAGTAGTCCAATGTCCTCTCTTCAATCTAACTCTAGGCTAAATTATGATTATCCGCTCAAACATGTAAATGTAAAATTGTAAAGAAATATTGTTTGTTCTTTATGAGTTTCTATTACTTGTATTTGTATGTTAAAAACTTGTAAAAAATTATAGTAGTTGAAATGAATAATATATGCATTTTTTCACTCTTATAGAGTTATAATTGTTGTAAACTATTTTTTTTAAAGTGAAGTTGCAAAAAAATTAAAAAAAAAAAAAAAAAAAAAATTAACCGGGCCAACCTACAACTCGGCCCGACCCGAAACAAGTTCGACCGGAATGGGTTCGCGGGTCGAGCGGGTCAAAATTTTGGAATTCGAACCCGGCCTGGCATGGCCCGGTTAAGCCCGCGACCCGACCCAAGCCCGCCTTAACTTGGCTACAACCCCCGTAGGTCCGACCCGACCCGACTCGGTTGACCCGAATGCCACCCCTAGTTAGGTTGCTATATATCCAAATTTTTTCCTTTCAAATTAAATGTTGAATTGAAGTTTTCAATCATGGTATTTAATGAGGCCCATGTGATGCTAAATACATAAAGTTATTGGTGGTGTATCTGTTCATATACTAGTGATATGGGTAAAAGTAGAGCCACCAAAATCCAGTAAATGTAAAATTGTAAATCAAGAAATATTGTATGTTCTTTATGAGTTTCTACTAACTTGTATTTGAATGTAAAAAACATGTAAAAAATTCATAGCAGTTGAAATGAATAATATATGCATTTTTTCACTCTTATTAGATATACTTGTTGTAATTTTTTTTTAAGTGAAGTTGTAAAAAAATAATTTTAATCGGGCCAACCCGCGGCCCGACCCAACCCGAAATGGGTTCGACCCGAATAGGTTTGCGGGTCGACCGGGTTGAAATTTTGGATTTTGAACCCGGCCCGGCCCGGTTAACCCCGGGAACCGACCTCAACCAGCCTAAAATTGGCTGCAACCCGCGTGTGTCCGTCCCGACTCGACCCGACCCGGTTGACCTGAAGGCCACCCCTACTCGAGGGTACGCGGGTGCATCATCAATGTCTCATGCGTACGAAAATTACAATTTCACGTTGTCCTTCTACACACTTTCTCAGATCTATGGTGGTCTTGCAAAGTTACTATGTCTGAATGTAAAGGTCCTGGACCGCGATATTCACTAGAAGACGACGCACCAACTTACACCAACATTTAAAATTTTATTATCGTACATACAATATTACTTTAACAAAGTTCATAATGAAAACTAATAGTACACTTACTTCTGTGGAGGTTTTGCCGTTACCACTACCAGACGGCCTTCTGGTTCTCCTCGTTCTAACCATTTCTCTTTAAAAAAAATATAACAATTGTCCAATACACTATTCATATATATAGTTACGAAAAGAATACGTGAGAAAACTGCAAAAATGATATCCAAAAATTTCGAAACATTGCAAGTAGATCAGATTCACCATACACAAGCCAACGCAACTTGTAGAAGCGAGTTTTGACTCACAGTTTGCAAGATATGGCAATATATCGCTTCATTTCAAATTAAAAGCAAGCGATGCACGGACGTATAATGCAAAATGTGAGTCAAAACTCAAGTTGTGTTGACTTGTGTTTGGTGAGTCTGATGTACTCGCAAAATTTTGTATTTTTGGGTGTCGTTTGTGCGGATTTCTAGTGAAAAGTCACTCAAAAAGTATTAAAGTATAATTGTTGTTGTTTGATATTCGTGAGAAAACTGCCCAAACTAGATCAAAAAATTCTGAAACTTTGTGAGTAGGTCAGGCACACCATACACAAGCCAACACAACTTGTAGAAGCGAGTTTTGACTCATGGTTTGTAATATACGGAAATGTATCGCTTTCACTCAAGAAAAAAAAGTGGAAGTGATACACGGCCGTATATCACAAACCGTGAATCGAAACTCACTTCTACAAGTTGCGTTGGCTTGTGCGTGGTGAGTCTGACCTACTCGTAGAATTTCAAAATTTTTTGATCTCGTTTGTGCGGTTTTATAAAAAAACAAACGATATAATCTACAACTACAACTGTAACACCCCGCAAAATTCAGTTATGGCAATTTCCCTCGTGTGTTACGCATATATATTTTGTACTATTATGGGTAATATCCATAACGTATTTTAGTATAAATATCAAACGTATTTTGTATTTCAACTATTTATATATTTTTCCGTCTTCTCGAGATTCATTCTTATCCTATTTTAAGCCAACTCAAATATTAATTTTCATCTTTGTATTTTTATGTGCATTGCACGTGTTGTTGATGCACATATCGATTACGTATATTCTACTGTTACGTGTAATATTTTCTATGCGTCTCAAATATTTATTTTAAGACTTGTTCGAATTCGTTTTATAACGGAAATTCATTTTTTCTCCTATTTCGATTAAAATATTTAATACGTGTGGTGCATGTATTTTCCATGTACGTATTGAGTACCTTATGGTATATGTATAATGAAATATATTTTCGTATACTGTATTTCGATTATTTATAAATATTTTTCCGTTGATAAAATTGATTTCGTTTTTGAATATTGATATTACGTGCGACGCACGTGTTTGGAGTGCACGTGTTAGTTGCATTCCCTTTCAAAATAAAATTCATAAAGTATGTGTGTGTCTATTTTTATTCATGCATGAAACCCTAATTTTTATTAAAATTAAACTAGTTTCATTTAAATACTTATTATATATTATAATATACATTTTAACTTAAATAAAAATATAAATAAAACAGTGTGCACATGCTCACGTGCACGTGTTTTGTGCATGATAGGAATTTGGCCAGCTGCACACTTGGTGGGAAAAAGAAGTGGGTGGATTTTTAATGAGTAAAGCATGAGGTTAATGGGTGGTTAATTGTGGTTAGTGGGCTACTTAAAAAATTTGTATTAATTAATTACTTTATAAAAGCAACGCCTAATCTTCACTCTCTTCTCCTTTCCCTTCTTCTTTTCTCTGCCAATTCCGAAATCCCCCTAGCAAATCCATTTTTCCTCCCTCCACTCACTCACCATACATGTAAATATATATATATATTCTCTCCATTCAATTATATATATATATAGTGCTTGGCCGAAAGCTTGTTGGATTCTTCTTCCTTCATGTGCAAGGATTTCGAGAAGGGGATTGGAGGCCTTCTTGGATTTCATTGCTAGGGATTTATTTACACTTCATATAGGTGGGTGTTTCTATATACTTTCTATTTGTAGTTTAATTGTATGTTTAGGAAATTTATATTAGTAATGTAGATGTAAATTGATTAGTTTATTCTCCAACTTTTTATGTGATGCATGTTGTAGGAAAAATCTAAAACTTTAGTAATTGATGAATGAAATGCATGTTAAATGTAAAATTTATGATGTAGATTTTATGTGAAATTAAAATTTTGTGCAAATTATTATATGTGATGCCATCAAAATTGTTAATGTAGTATAAGTAGATATTGTTTAGAAAGATTGTGAAAGAAATTGAATTTGTGCATGAATTGAATTGATTATAAAATTTTGGTGGGAATTTTCATTATATAGTTAAAATAAAAGTTTTTATTAGTTTAATTCGTGCTGATAGTCAGATTATTGAAGAAAATGTATTCTGGAAATAATTAAAATTTATTGATACAAAAAAATTTTGAAATCGAAAATTATAAATAAGATTTATAAACACAGAAGTATAATAAAAGGATTTTAACCCTTATATGTATATCAAAAATCGATTCTGGGATTACTAGTTCGCAGCGTGGCTTCGGAGTGCCATGTACAGTGCTCCCCGATCGTAGGTTTGAGTCATGAGAGGTTATGTTCCTTTTTTAATTAAAATTTGAGTTTTTTCCAAATAAATAGTAAACGTGTACATAAATTACTGAAGGCTGTTTCTTTCAATAGCCGTGAATGGCATACTGGCTTTGGGCGCTGCCTTGGTTGGCTTCCAGTCTCAGGTTTGATATTGGCCCCGTCCAGTTTCGTGTTTTATTTAGTTTTTGGGGTTTTTCAATTTAATAAAATTTCGGAAAAATTCTACTATTATTCTAAAATATTATTAAGACTTTAAGAAAATTTTCCACAATATTTATGATATTTTCGTGAGATTAGAAGTAGAATTTCCCATTAAAACAATTTGTTTAGATGACTTGAATTCGAAATTAAAGAAGAAATTTTGTGTATGGTTAAAGAATATTAAAGTGGAATACGATTAGACTCATCTTGATTAAGCTTCATGGTTATAAATATATTTGATTGAGTGAATAGTTGGGTTGCCTACAAGGCTATAATTGATTAAATTGATAATGAAAGTTGAAGTAGGTTACTTCATGTTGTATGATTATAAAGAAAATGAATATGAAGAAATTGTGAATAAAGAATTGAATTATCTTTGATGAGGTTAGATGTAACCATTGTGGTCTCAGTTGAGACGATTATTGTTCTAGAGTAAGCGGGGCCCAGATTACCGACTAGAATTTAATAATTTTGAGAAGTAACCAGTGTGGGTTGACTGTCTCAGTGTTTTGTTTAAGCCAGGTGGGTATGCTAAACTCTAGGTCTTAATAACCAGAACTTAAACTTAGGGACAAGGCACTAAGGGGAGACGTGATGAAGTATGGGCAAACATGGGTATGAGAGCCTCAATTGGTCTGCGGTGTAAGATGGTTTCCTCAAAATTATCAAGGTGTGATTAGGAGTTGTCCCCAGCTTATCGGCGGTGTGGGATTCGTCTCCGGAATTATTGGGGCGTGGGCTTAATACTTACATAATATCTAAACCTTGTCTTAGTCACCGTAGTAATAATTCATGGCGAGGGATTCAACCGTTTAATGTGGAGTACATTGGTGCTTGTCCTCTGGCCTATGTAGTATGCGATGCATAGATTCTGAACAAGTATGCATTAGTATCATCGTAGCATAGTTTCTGCATTAGGCATTTAAGTCTTATCTGACACTGATATATTTAGGATAGTCACTTTTACACTTTGTAATGCATTCCTGTTTGTGTTCACTAAAGTAAGAGAATCGTTATATTATGGCATATTGAGGATCGCTGTTTTATAATATTGCGTCGGTTGTAAGTAACTGACGTGACCACAGTTTTCATGTGCAGGACTTGGATTTGCAAGAGGGCATAAAGATGAATTGATGCTGATGATCATTTAAATGTCAAGTTGTTACAGTTGTATATATATTTTGATGTATTCATTTAAATTCCGCTGCATTGATGTAAAAGGACTGGTTGTATAATAAAAAGTTTTAAATTTCTTGTAAAACTGTACGAATTTGAAATAAAAGATCTTGTTGTGCTACGAATTCTGTGTTTTGGAATTCAGGGCGTTACAGAGTGGTATCAATGCCAACTTCAATAAGTAGTACAAAATTACAAGGACGACACATTAGGGTGGATATTAGAAATGTGAGTTCAATTTATAGAAATTTAAATGTAAGTGATTTACATTTGTGTTGCTCTATGCACTGACGTTTTCTCATCTCTTTCCCCATAAGATGGCTAATAACCCAAATCCCTGTGAATGTTATAGTTATCGAACTTGCATTCATGATACTTTCATCGTATACAATGAGGTGAGATTGTATGCGAATATATTTTACCTTGGTATTAGAGTGGCGCACGGAAGCGTGGTGGATTTGAACCTACATCCATGATAACTTATACATAGACTAAGCTTTTCTCTTAAATTTTTCTTCTTGGATTTTCCCTCATAAGAACTCTTCATCCTTAACATTTAATATTTTTCAAATAAATACTTTCTTACACTACTAATTTAATTTGATATTTATTATTTTATTTACAACCCTTAATCTTAAACTTTTAAGTTTGACTTACTCGTTCTCTTTCCTGATGTTTTGTCCTCATTCTTATGCACTTTTACGTTGCTTGTTTATTTTGTTATTATTCTTACGTATTCTTTTAAGTTTTGAATTACTACTTATTAAATTATGTTTTCTGACTAACATTTTTCTTTGTTATTATCTCTATTAGGTTTTAAATTTTGATTTTTGTATGTTTACATCCACTTCACAAATACTTGAGTTTTTTTTCGATGCTATAATTTTTTCAAGATTGAAATATTTTACTCATATAAATATGACATACCATTTTGTTTTATAGCCTATATTCGATACTACTATCATTACATACTATTTGCTAGTTTGTTTTGTTCACTTTTTATTGCTACTTAATAATTTTATAGCTTTATATATCTCTAATATGATACATACTGTTGCTGCTAATTTTGGTGTGGGAGCAAACAGATGTATTTGTGAAATTTTTGGAAACAAATAAGGCAAACATGTTGACTTCTAGCCGGCATTTGACTGTTTCTCGTTGCTGCCGTTGACCTGCAAAAAATTTGAAACACCCGGATGGATCTCGGCGACGAACCCTCCGACGCTCAAGCCAGAAATTAGGAAGATTATGAAAGAGCCCTTTATGGAAAAAATATTGATTACCCTTTGTATGGTGGGGAAAGAGGGGTATTTATAGTCTTCTTTAGAGATAGTTTAGAGATAATTATTTATCTTTATGTACCGGTGTTTTTGGAAAAGAAAAAGAGTTTAAATTGTTTCATGATAATAGATTTCGTTTAAACCGTCTCTCAGAGATAATCATGAATTTGAATTACTCTATAAATGACATGGGCTGGTTTGTAATGGACTATCACCCTTACCCAGTAGGATAGACCCGTTTGTGGGTTATTGGGCTTGGAAAAGACCCAATTCCCATCTCGGACCCTTTTTGGTGGAAATTACCATTTTACCCCTAGGAGCTTTAGGATTCGTGCCTGATTTGAACGGTCCCAATTTGGTTCTATTTTTAGTCATATCACAAGCTTCCCACTCCTGAAGACTGAGTTTCACAGTCTTTGAGGAGTAGTTCGTCCATTTTTAATGGCTTATAGAATTTTATCGGAGTTCTCAAGGTAATTTGGATCTTGCTCGAGGTGTAACGATATTTTTCTGAGCTTGTAAAATTCCCCAAATTATTTTTAGAAATTTCTAGATTTTTAGTGGTTTTCCATATTTTTCTAAAAATTTCCCAAATTTTAATCATTTTTTGAATTTTTTATTCAATTTCCGAATTTAAATAATTAATTTTCGACAATTTTAATTAACTATTCTAATTTAATAATTATATTTTTAGGATTTTAAAATTATTTTCTGAATTAATGACTGTTTTTAGAATTTTTAATTAATTTTTTCATATTTTTTAAAAATAATTAAATCAATTAAATAAGAAAATAAATAAATAAATATTTACCTGTACACATGGCGCAATCAGCGACGTTGGTCACGATTGAGCATGAATCTTGAGGCGAGTGTTTTCTCCCCATTTCAGCTCGGTGACAAGAACGCTTAGATCGAGCGGCGAGCGTGGCGTGGGCTTCGACAAAGGAGCTCAGCTGCACCGGTGGGGAGCTTGACGGAGCTCGGCACAGTGGAGGGGAGCTCGAAGCTCGGCATTGGAGCTCGACGGAATGGAGGTGAGGTCGAGCTCGGCGAGGGGGTGGAGAGCTCGACACCGGAGCTCAACAGAATGGAGGTGAGGTCGAGCTCGGCGAGGAGTCGAGCTCTACGAAATGGAGTTGAGGTTGAGCTCGGCCAGGGGTAGGAGAGCTCTGTGGAGTGGAAGCTCGACGAAGTCACTTTGGTTTGGGCAGCTGTGGTCTCGCTGACCTCGAGCGAGGAACTCAGGAGTTTGAGGAGCATGGCGAGGAGCTCAGAGATGGAGGAGATTAGAAAGGGAGGAGCTCGACAGTCATGGGAGGTTGGCGAGGAGCTCGGCGAGGAGCTCCGGAGTTAGAGGAGCTTGGAGCTTGGGATTGGAGCTCGGCATTGGAGTTCCTCAATATGGAGACAAGAGGAGGGAGCTCAGTTGCCACTCTAGCTCAGTGTAGGTGATGGTGAGGTTGAGCTCGGCAAGGAGCTCGTTGAGGAGTTCATCGCTCTGCGAAAGGGGGGAGCTCGGTGTTGAAGGAGCTTGCTGGAGTGGTGCTTGTGGTCGGCGTGGAGCTCGTGAAGGGGGGTTCGACAACGGAGGAGGGGAGCTCGACAGTAGAGGGGAGCTCGGAGTTGGGTTTGGAATAAGGTGGTTTTTATGAAGATGGTTGTGATTCAGGTTTGTTTGTGGGTTTGGGTCCATAACGGGACTGAACCCGACCCGTTAACCTCAAATTTTTTTTGGCGAATCTGAGCTATCGATCATGATCTTGCATGGATCGGGAAGCAGACTTTTTCGCCCATTTCAGGATCGGTGGCAAGAGTGCTCGGCACGCATCACCGAGCTCATGCGATGGGTCGGTGTGCTGACACGTGGAAGTCAATGGTTGACCGTTGACTCTTTTTTTAAATCACAACCATTGATCACAATCGAGAGTGCATCAGGAAGCAGAGTTTTTTTCTTATTTTGACGTCAGTGACAAGAATGCTCGGGGAGTGCTGCCGAGGTCCAGAGATACTTCGAGAGTGCAATACGTAGGGAATTTTGACCGTTGACTGTTGACCAGTCAACACTATTTTTTCTCATTTCGATGTTGGTGGAAAAGAATGCTCAGCGAGAGCTGCCAAGGTCTAGGGAGACTTCGAGAAGGCAACACATGGAAATTTTGACCCAGTTCGCGTTGACTTAGTCAATCCCTCGGTTAGCTTTGTGCAGCTGTATTGTAATCAACTTTCCCATTGCTATGGAGGTCGGATTGGGGCATGTGACCCCTTGTTTTGAAGTTGACTTAAAGTCCTACAATTTCTCTTCATGGGTCTGTTTAAGAATCATCTTTATTCATGGTCAAAATAGTCCCGCAACCTCTTTGCCTTCATGAAGTTGAGAATAGCTTTGTATACTCTTGGGAAGATCCATTTTTGAAGGCAAGTTTAGTGTAACGCCCCGAATCCCAAATACACTGAATTCGAGATGTTCTACAGGATCTTTTCACTTTCTTTAGTACAATTTTACAGGGAAATTTAAACTTTTCATCTTACATCAGAGTTTACATCAATATTACACTTTTCTTTTGCACAGCGGAAGTAAAATACAACAATTGAATAAATGTACAACAACATGGTACAATCTTTAAGCATCCATTCCTCTTTAACATGTCATTTACCTGCATATAAGACTGTGGGTACGTCAGTTTATTCAACCGACGAACATTATAAACGGCCATCCTCTTAATGCCGGAAATAGTATAACTTAACTTTCCATATTTAGCAAACACAAACTTGTCACATTTCAAACTAAAGGGACTACCCTATTGATGTCGTATTGTGATTGTGCACTTAATCCTTAATGCATTTATTTATATTACATGACACTAATGCGCACTTGTTCGGATTCTATGCATCCCATACTACATAGGTCTGAGGGCAAGCCCTTATTCATTCTTCATCTTGGTAGGGTTCAATCCCCCGTTATGATTTAGTCTACTACTGTAACTACGGTAGTGTCTTAGATGTCCTATGATCTATGAGCCCATGTCCAGGCAGCCTGGAGGGGAATCCCACGCACTGACACGACGCATCGAGCAGGCAACCTATGGACAATTCAGCCTCCGCCATGGAACAATGGCACCACCCATAGCCACTCGAACATCCCACGAGCGTCGCCACCGAGACGATAATTCTGGAGTAGCGCCCACGCCATGTCTTGACGCATCAAGCAGGCAGCCTGTGAATCGCTCTCACACCGCTATCCGATGGCCCCCATACTCATGTTTTTCTTCTACTTTCATCACGTCTCCACTATGTACTAATCCTTAGTTTTATTAAAAATCATGAACAAAAATTAAATCTCTAGAGTTAGCCTCTCCACTAAACCGGACTTATTCATTCATTTCAACATGACCAACCTTGGTCTAATTTCATTTCATTTCATTTCATTTCTCAATCCCGGGGGAGACTTAGCTACTCTATTTCAATTTTCATTTCACAATCTTCAACTTATAAATTTTCCATGTTGAGTTCTCATACTCACATGTATATTCTCTTTTTCAATTCATGATTTCTAACTTTGTTCACAAGTCCATCATTGCACATAAATTTGCATATACTTTATCAATTATCACATCATATCAATTTCACATTCTAAACAATATGCATACTTCAATTGTTCTACGATGAGAAATAAATTGCATCATGTCACACAACCAAATTTCTTTTGTCAAATCAACTCTTAATGTTTCAATTCACTTATTCTTTCAAGTTATAATTTCACTTCACTAATCCTTATAGAACCATATGTCTATTTATGCATTTTAACTCCAAACCATAGTTAAATTCATTCAAATAATCCCCAAACCATTTTTAGAAAGTCCCTTACATTTTTAGGAGAATATACATATTTTTTTCATAATTTTTTGATACATAAAAACCCCAAAAAAAAAGTATTTTCAATCTTGTCGATAGCAAGATTCGAACCCAGCACACCACCGACACAGCCCAAAGCACAGGCCACTAGGCCGGTTTGTGCCACAGTATAAAATGCAACTAAGAGCTATAAATGCTCTCGGTCCGCTGATGAATTATTTTGAAAGAAACCAAACAAAATATTGTTGATCATGGGGTTCGAACTAGTCACGGCAGAGAACCCAACGCAACACAGTGACCACTTGAGCTGCATGCTCAGGTTGTTACAGTGTGCGTTAAACTCCTTTTGGACCAATTCCCACTGTTATAAAAATGTTTCGACGTTCAACTAAACTTTGTTTCTTATTGCTTTTGTAAAAATTACTGAAAAACTCCAGATCAACTTTCATTCACATGAATTTCATATCAGTATGATAAAAATAATTTTTGTACTAATAAAATATATTTCTTCACACAAGCCAATGGATTATTCATTAAAACTACTATATTTTTCATTTTCGACATTGCTTAACAATTGGTCTTCTAATCTTTTTATTCACAAATTTTCTTATATTAATTTACTGTTATTAACTCTTTATTCAACAAACACATATATTTTGAATTTGTCCATACCCATATCAACATAAAGGTCTATTTAGCACAACTCAACTACTAACTTTATGAGTAGTTTTTTGATGATAACAAAGTAGTTTCATTAATCAATCTATGTCACAATGTATATAATCACTTATCAATTTGCATAATCACATCTCAATCATTTAAGAAAGTCACTCTTTTCAAATTAAAGTGTGCTCTTTCTTAATCAATTCCATGTTTCAATTTTACAATTAACAAGCGTTCTTATTGGAAATTTTCATGCATCATGTCTCAATATCATACTAGCAACATTCTTAAGGGAATTTAACCACCATCATTAATTCATGCTAATAATCATGGAGAATTCTACACACAATTTAATTTAATACTAGAATCACATACAAGTTAATCACAACATTTCAATCAATTCGTAAACTAACTTCTCAATTAAAGTGTGTTCTTATTAGTATTTTTCATGCATCGTTTGATAGTTAAATCTAGCATAGATCCCTATATTAGAAATATGAAAGGTTACCCACCTTGTATGGAGAGAAATAAACACACAAAGCAACAAATCCTTGCAACAAGATGCACCTCCTCCTAGACGATGCGCGCACAAGCTCCACGAACTCCAAAGCAACCGAATGCTTCCTAGTAGTGCCGGCCTCTCCTTCTCCTTGACAAATGCAAGCACTCCCACACAACTCTCACTCTTTTTAACTCACAACAATTACTAAATAAGACTATAGTTTTGGAAAGATATAATTGCATATGAATATAGCCATGAGAGGGGGGTATTTATACTAGAAAACAAGTGAAATGGAGGGCTAGGATTGGCTAGTTGGTTATAGGATGGAGGGCCAAGATTAAAGTAGGAGTTATAAAAACTACCCACAACTACACAACCACCTCCATGAACACCACTCAACCTTTTGAAAATCCCTCCAAAATGATGCAAACCGGCCAAGAAAAGGTGTGCAATGCACGTGTGCGTGTAGTGCACGTGCATGCAACTAGGCCTAAAAATTGTACATTTTAATTTTGTATAAAAATAAAATAGTTATAAAATAGTCTTCTACATGACAAGTTTAAATAAAAAGAAGATTAATCTATGGGCTTCATTTTGGGCCAAAATAGTTTTTAGAAATAAAATAAAAAAACACATTTTGGGCTTTAAGAAAAAGGGCTTTTAAAATAAGGCTTTTTATTTATTTAAAGAAAATGGATTTTGTATAAAATAACTTGAGAACACATATTTAAATATTTATACACATCTAAATAAAAATAATTCAATCAAAATATTGCACGTGCACACTACGTGCAAAATAAAATAATTTTTCATTAATTGAAAAATCAGCGTATTACATTTAGGGAGCATCTCTAGACACGTTAGGCTCCGAATCCTCTTGGAAAAATGCCACTCGGGAGGCGAGCGAAGCAAAGAGCTTCACCGGGCTCTAGGAGAGAGTCGTTCGGGAGGTGAGCTTGAGGAACAACTCTAGGGGAGAGTTGAGCTTGAGGAACAACTCTAGGGATGAGTTGAGCTCCGACCTCGCTTGGAAGAAGGCCACTCGGGAAGGGAGCGGAGCAAAGAGCTTCACTGTGCTCTAGGAGAGAGTCGTTCGGGAGGCGAGTTTAAGGAGCAACTCTAGGGGAGAGTTGAGCTCTGAATTAACTTGGAAGAAGGCCACTCGGGAGGCGAGCGAAGGATTGGATAGCTTGTACTCATATTGTCGCCAGTTGTAGGAGTGTTTAAATGGTCGTTTTTGAGCCCCAAGCCCGATACATGCAAGTTGTGAGGGCGGTTTCTAACCATGATTCTGAACTCCGAACTAGCTGTTTAAGATTCCCCAACGAGTTGTAGGTACAATTCCGAATGGTGAGCCACTCCGCGTTTGCTTGTTCACAAGCAACTAAAGCAGTGTCCAACCAAGTGTTGGACTATGAACTTGTTATTTTGAGGGTTGTCAACGAGTTGTAGGAGTAATTCCGAATGGTGAGCTGCTTCGCACTTGCTTGTTTGCAAGTGGCTAAAGCAGCGTCGAACCAAGTGTTGAACTCCGAACTTGTTGTTTGGGGGTTTCAACGAGTTGTAGGAGCAATTCCGAATGGTGAGCTGCTCCGCACTTGCTTGTTTGCAAGCGGCTAAAGCGGCATCGAACCAAGTGTTGGACTCTGAACTCATCATTTGGGGGTTTTAACGAGTTGTAGGAGCAATTTCGAATGGTGAGCTGCTTCGCACTTGCTTGTTTTCAAGCGGCAAAAGCGGCGTTGAACCAAGTGTTGGACTCTGAACTCATCTTTTGAGCTTAGCAAGTTGTGGGAGTAGCCCTGTGGACAAGCTAGACTTCGAACTTACCGTTTAACGAGTCGTAGATGCGACTCAGAGAGAGAGACATAAGGCTAATGCAATAATTTTCAAAAGAGAAAAAGATAAGTTTTATTGAAACAAACTAAGTGGCCGCTTCAACGGTGCGAGCCTTTATTACATGCTTTGGCCACATTGCTAGTGGTGGCCTTATTGAAAACTGAAAACCTATTTCTACGAGAGGGTGTTAGGCACCCTCGTGGTACTTTATTCGATGCTCATTATTCCAAGTCCGCCTTCCCCGAAGAGGGGGATCTCCTTGAGTTCATTAACTAGTTCGGGAACGACTTGACTATTCCTTTAGGAGAGCTCTAATGCTTCAATGGGGAGGACCGATCCCCCCATTGTAGTTGTGTAACATTTTTGAGTGGTCTCTTGGCTTCCTTTGACTTCTCCTACACCTGTAGAGGCCGGAAACTTCATTTTCATATGAAAGGCTGATGGTACATCATGAAGCACTACTAGGCCTGGTCGGCCTAGAATAGCATTGTAAGCGACCTTCACATTGACGACCATGAAGTCCATTGTCTCTGTCCGAGTTTTCGGGGTTTTCCCTGCGGTCACATCAAGAGTGACTATTCCTTCGATTGGGACTGAAAACCCAGAGAACCCGTGATGTGTGTATCCGGCTTGCTTGAGACAATTTTGAGAAAGTTTGAGGCCTTGGAAGACTTTTTGGAAAAGGATAATGATGGAACTGCCATTGTCGACCAGAATTTGGCGCAACTCGTGGTAGGCCACGTGGAGGCTAATTACAAGCGCGTCACAGTGGGGCATTCAGAAGCCTTCCAGGTCTTTGTCTGAGAATGTCACCGAGACCCCAGGGTTCTTGGCCGGTGGAAAGTTCTGGCCCGAACTCACTTCTCGGATGAAGGCATTTTGGGAGGAGTTGGATTCTCCCTCCATTGGACCTCCATGGATAAGGTGGAGGATGGCCCTAGGTTCAGAGTCTTGGAACTCGATGGTCCTCTCGGTTCGCTTGTTGGCTCCTCGGGGTGGAGGATCGATCCCGTCCTTTCTGACGAACTTGGCCAGGTGTCTCCACTGTGTGAGTTCTTCGATCTCCTCCTTGAGAGCCCAACAATCATTCATGTCGTGGCCATCGTCCCTAAGAAAGTGGCACCACTTTTTTTGTTCCTCATCTTTGCTGGAGTATTCATCCTAGGAGAAGCGCAGAGTAGCCCTTCCTTATCCACCTCCATAAGAACCGTTGATATACTAGCATTGAGGGAGGTAAACTTCACAAAATGAGGAGTAGGGCGGCGCTGACCATTATTGTCTTTCTGAAATTTATGGGACCCTTCTTCGCTAGTATTCTTCTGTTTGTTCACGGAAGATGCCTCATATCGTCTAGGGGGTTTGAGAGTCTTTTTCGCCCGGATGTACTTCTCGCTCCTATGCAGGAGTCCAAGAAGTCCCGAGGAGGCTTCTTGGAAAAGGGAAGCCTTGAGGTCGGCGTTATTGATGTTGTGCCTGAATGCTGCAGAGGCCACTGATTGGTTAAGAGAGGCAATGGACCGGGCTTCGACAGTAAAGCGCCGAACGTAATCTCTTAGGCGTTCACCCTTTCTTTGGTTGAGGTCTAGGAAATTATGCACTTGTTTTCTTGACTCAGCGACTGCTAACAAAGTGGGTGAGGAAGAGATCCTTAAACTGTTCGAATGAGAAGATGGACGTAGGGGATAGACGGGAGTACAACTTTTGCGCTGGTCCCCTCAATGTTGCTGGGAAGGCCTGCAGAGAAGTGCATCCGAGGCTTGATGAATCATCATGAGAGTTTTAAAACTCTCGATATGATCAGCCAGGTCTAACTCCCCATTGTAGGATTCAAAGCGGGGCGGCCTAATGGTTTTGGGGACTGGATCTTCCAAGATGGCCCTGGAAAAGGGGGGGTCTACTTGGGCGGAACTTATTGGTCCGTTGTTCTTCTTCGGGATTGATCTTGTTGAGGCACCTCTCCATCTCGTGGAGACGGTGGTGGACCGAGTCATCCCTCCGATCGGATCTAGTCGACCCTCGGGACTTTCTTTCATGAGTGGCGGTATGGCGAGGGCTAGGTGTACGTTAGTCATGACTCATGGCAATATTAAGAGCTCGCAGGATATCTTCTTTGAAGTTCTGAAACTCGGCCTGAGTGACTGGTGCCCCTCCAACTGGGTGGTCCCCAGTTGTGGCTTGGCTTATTGGAGTATGACTTCTGTGTCGACGATGCGGATGGAACTCTTTTTGCCTCCTTGGGGAAGGGGTTCTTCTAGGCCTTGGCCTGTGGATGGACCAGACTCTGGGGGCCCTTTGGCGCTCTAGTTGAGGGACTTCCTCATGGGCTCACTTTTCATTCAAGTGAGTTCGGAGGTCGACCCCCTGCTGACGGTTAACAATTACTTGACGGAGATCCTTCCCGAGAGGGCTTTGAGAAGCCATAAAGTCATTTGAAGGATTGTGGACTGAGATGTGGTCATGGTGGGGATGTTGTCACTGACGTCTTCGACGGGAGCCCAGCAGGGTAGCCCCTGGACCTGGGAGGAGGCTATTTAGGCTGCGGTTGCTGAACATATTGGTCGAGTTGAGGAGGAAGATCTAGGAGTGGTGGAGGAGGAGGAAGAGGACTAGCTCTTCGGCTCGATGCCGTCGCCTTCCCTTTTCCTTTCGGAGGCATGGCTTAGAAACTGCTTTCATCAGAGATTTATGACTGGATTGCTTTTTCTGTTTCCCATAGACGGTGCCAATCTATTGCTGCTAATTTTGGTGTAGGAGCAAACAGATGTATTTGTGGATTCTTTTGAAAACAAATAAGGCAAAGCACTTGACTTCTGGCCAGCGTTTGACTATTTCTCGTCGCTGTCGCTGACCTGTAAAAATTTCAAAACACCAGGATGGATTCCGACAACGAACCCTCTGATGCTCAAGTCAGTAATCAGGAAGATTGTGAAAGAGCCCTTTATGGAAAAAAATATTGATTACCCTTTGTATGGTGGGGGGAGAAGGATATTTATAGTCGCCTTTAGAGATAGTTTACAGCTAATCATTTATCTCTATGTCCCGGTATTTTTGGATAAGAAACACAATTTAAATCGTTTCATGATAAGAGATTTGGTTTAAACCGTCTCTTAGAGATAATCATGAATTTGAAATATTCTTTAAATGACCTGGGCTGGTTTGTAATGAGCTATCACCCTTACCCAGTAGGATAGACCCATTTTTGGGTTATTGGTCTTGGAAAAGACCTAGTTCCCATCTCAGACCCGTTTGTGGAGGAAATTACCGATTTGGTTCTATTTTTAACGGTCCCGATTTGGTTCTATTTTTAGCCATATCACATACACTCACCATTTATATTTTTATTTTATTTTGATTTTTTAAATTTATTTTTACATCCTTGGTTACGACATATATCATGTATTACTACATACTTACTAGACATATCATTTCACACTTATATAACTATTTATATTTATTATCCAAATTTACTAAACAACATAATTATTGTTCTCATAGGTATTTTCAGCCCATGCATATATTTTAGAACATTTTGTTTTAATGTTGTAAATCTTTTTCATTACTACTAATTTTATATATTCTGTATATAAAATCAATTCATTTATTTTAATATTTTGACCTTGTAATTTCATTCACAAACTTTTACTTCTATTTTTACACCACCAATTTTAAAGCGTAACACCATACTTTATTAAACATCCAATATCCAAGTACATGTGGAAGATTACATCTTTCCACCTCCTGTTTTGGTGCAACCTGGTGTTGAGAGGACAAATCCGCAACTGGACATCAATGGAGGCAAACTACAACTGGATGTCGGGTAGGCAAAGTCTGCAACCGAACGTCCAGAAGGCAAACTGCAAACGGATTTCGTAGAGACAATTCTACAACCTGATGTTAAGGAGGCAAGCATGTAGTTGGACACCAACGAGGCGAACCCACAACAGAAGAAGATTTTCTACCTTAATAACCCTTACTTATATTGCTACAAATATTACTTACCACCATTCTATTTTTGTACTAGTTCATACCATTTTATAATATTTTACAACCTAGCATTAAATCAGTTACCTTATTATTTATACTGGTTTCTACATCTATCCTACTTGCATATTTAATACTTAATATCAACTATCTTGCCATCTTCTTCTTATTATGTTGAATCTTTACACAAGTTAGCATTTCATACCACTTCATCGTATTTTATTTTGCTACTAACTTATATTAAATTTGGTGGCTACTCACCTAACAAGAAAATCTTATTATTTTGTTTACGATTCATAAATTATTTCTATATAATTAGTTTTTGAATTGTTTCAATAATACATTATTACTATTTCTACTATGACGTCTTGCTTTACTCTTACAAACCATTTATAATTTTCATGTCAAAATATTGTTTGTCACCCTATAATTTTACGCCTATGTAGGTGAATAAATTTTGTGTGTTGGTTTTTCTTGCTCAACTTGACAATTTCAAAGTATTTTTGATATATGCCAACCCGTATTCTATATCTTTAATTTTTTATTATTATTATTTGCTTTGCAATTTTTTTTATGATATTAACTTGTTATATAGAATTATTTTATATTGTCTATACTTTTAACTAAATTTCATGCTCGTATATTTTTCAAACTTTAATCTAATAGTCTTCTCCTAAATTGCTAATTCAATTTTTATGTCGTAATATACAGTACAAATTCAGTTTGCGATTTTAATCATTCTACCACTTATGAGTTTGATAAATTTTGACTACTAAGCCAATTAATAATTTATTAAAGTATCTATTGACTATGCTTCTCGTTATTCTTCCCGATTGCTTTGTTTTCCAAGCTCTTTCACAACTAACGACTTAATTTATACATTCCTTTTATCTAATACTTTACCTAATATTATTTTTGTATGAAAATTTCTTTCAATCTATCATATCTTATATGCTCACATTTCTTTTCTTATGCTATTTTTCTAGTTTTTCTTGTTTCATCCTTATAAATTTTGACAATCATAGTTTTCTTATATAAGTTTGCCTTGGTTTTCCACTTTGCTTTTATACTACATTTATTTTCTTAAAGTTTTCAATTTTTCCTATATACAATAATGAAATTTCTTTGATGTGTACAAAATATAACTTTTACCCTAGTAAATTTTGAGAACAGAATTGTTCAAAGGGGTGGGGAGTGTAACACCGCGCAAAATTGAGTTATGACAATTTGTTCTCTCGTGTGTTACACACGTGTATTTTGTACTGTTACGAATAATATCCGTAACGTATTTTAGTATAAATATCATATGTATTTTCTATTTCGACTATTTATATATTTTTCCGTCTTCTTGATATTCATTCCTATTTTAAGCCAACTCAAATATTAATTTTCAATATTTATTTTTTTAGTGCATTGCATGTGTTATCGATACACGTGTCGATTACGTATATTATACCGTCATGTGTACAATTTTCTATGCGTCTCAATTATTTATTTTAAGACTTGTTCGAATTTATTTTATAAATGGAAATTCATTTTTTCTCATATTTCGATTAAAATATTTTATACGTGCGGTGAACGTGTTTTCCATGTACGTATTGAGTACCTTATGGTATATGTATAATGTATAATGAAATATATTTTTTGTACGTTGTATTTCAATTATTTATAAACATTTTCCCATTGATAAAATTGATTTCGTTTTTGAATATTGATTTTACGTGCGGCGCACGTGTTTGAAGTGCACATGTTAGTTGCATTCCCTTTCAAAATAAAATTCATTAAGTATGTATGTGTCTATTTTTATTCATACATGAAAACCCTAATTTTTATTAAAATTAAACTAGTTTTATTTTTTAAATACTTATTATATATTATAATATATGTTTTAATTTAAATAAAAATAAAAATAAAAGAGTGTGCACGTGCACGTGTTTTGTGCATGAGAGAATTGGCCGGCTGCACACTTGGTGGGAAAAAGAATTGGGTGAATTTTGAATGAGTAAAGCATGGGGTTAATGGGTGGTTAATTGTAGTTAGTGGGCTAATTAAATAAATTTATATTAATTAATTACTTTATAAAAAGACCCCCTAACCTTCACTCTCTTCTCCTTTCCCTTCTTCTCTTCTCTGCCAATTCCGAAATCACCCCCAGCAAACCCATTTTTTCTCCTTCCACTCACTCACCATACATGTATATATATATATATATATATATAGGGCTTGGCCGAAAGCTTGCTGGGTTCTTCTTCCTTCATGTGCATGGATTTCGAGAAGGGGATTGGAGGCCTTCTTGGACTTCATTGCTAGGGATTTATTTACACTTCATATATGTGGGTGTTTCTATATACTTTCTAATTTGTAGTTTAATTTTATGTTTAAGAAATTTATATTACAAATGTAGATGTAAATTGCTTAGTTTATTCTCTAATTTTTTATGTGATGCATTTTGTAGGAAAAATCTAAAATTTTAGTGATTGATGAATGAAATGCAT
This sequence comes from Hemerocallis citrina, assembly GCA_017893485.1. NCBI lineage: Eukaryota > Viridiplantae > Streptophyta > Magnoliopsida > Asparagales > Asphodelaceae > Hemerocallis > Hemerocallis citrina. The sequence goes on along the minus strand of CM030363.1, from coordinate 78,083,494 downwards.
GTTAAATATAAAATTTATGATGTAGATTTTATGTGAAATTAAAATTTAAGTGTGCAAATTATTATATGTGATGCCATGAAAATTGTTAATGTAGTATAAGGAGATTATGTTTAGAAAGATTGGGAAAGAAATTGAATTGGTGCATGAATTGAATTTATTATAAAGTTTTGGAGGGAATTGTCATTATATAGTTAAAATAAAAGTTTTTTGAGTTTAATTAATGCTAATAATCAGATTATTGAAGAAAATGTATTATGAAAATAATTAGAATTTATTGATACAAAAAAATTTGAAAATTGAGAATTTTAAATGAAAGTTATAAACAGAGAAGTATAATAAAGGCATTTTAACCTCTATATAAATCAAAGATCGATTCAGGGATTACTGGTTCACAGCATGGTTTCGGTGTGCCGTGTATAGTGTTCCCCGGTCTTGTGTTCAAGTCTTGAGAGGTTATGTTCCTTTTTTATTAAAATTCGAGTTTTTCCAAATAAACAGTACACGTCTATATAAATTACTATAGGCCATTTCTTTCAATAGCCGCTAATGGCCTACTGGCTATGGGCGCTGCCTTGGTTGGCTTCTGGTCTCAGGTTCGAAATTGGCCCTGCCCAGTTTCGAGGTTTATTTAGTTTTTGGGGGTTTTCAATTTAATAAAATTTGGGAAAAATTATACTATTCTTCTAAAATATTATTAAGACTTTACGAAATATTTCCACAATAATTATGATATATTCGTGAGATTAGAAGTGGTATTTCACATTAAAACAATTTGTTTAGAGGACTTGAATTCGAAATTAAAGAAGATATTTTTTGTATGGTTAAAGAAGATTAAAGTGGAATACGATTAGACTCATCTTGATTAAGTTTCATGGTTATAAATATATTTGATTAAGAGAATAGTTGGGTTGCCTACAAGGCTATAATTGATTAAATTGATAATGAAAGTTGAAGTGGGTTACTTCATGTTGTATGATTACAAAGAAAATGAATATGAAGAAATCGTGAATAAAGAATTGAATTAACTTTGATGAGGTTAGATGTAATCTTTGTGGTCTCAGTTGAGACGGTTGTTGTTTTAGAGTGAGCGAGGCTCAGATTACCGACAGTTGAAATTTATGAATTTTGAGAAGTAACCAGTATCGCTTGACTGCCTCAGTGTTTTGTTTAAGCCGGGTGGGTAAGATAAACTCTAGGATTTAATAACCATAACTTAAACTTAAGGAAAAGGCACTAAAGGGAGACATGATGAAGTATGGGCAAATATGGGTACGAGGGCCTCAGCTGGTCTGCGGTGTAAGATGCTTTCCCCAGAATTATCGAGGTGTGATTGGGAGTTGTCCCCAGCTCATCGGCGGTGTGGGATTCATCTTCGGAATTATCAGGATCGAGGCGACGCCCATGGGGGGTGTTTTGGGACTATTGAAGTGCCATACTTGCGGTGTGAGATGGTTTCCCCAGATTATCGAGGTGTGATTGGGAGTTGTCCAGAGTTCATCGGCGGTGTTGGATTTTGTAACACCCTGAATTCCAAATAAGACTTAATTCGAAGTTCCACAAGATCTTTACACTTCATTTCGTACAACTTTACAAGGAATTTAAAACTTTATCTCAACAATAATTACATCAGGGTCTTTTACATCAACACGCAGCGGAATAAATAAAATATAACAGTGATAAATGTACAATTGTAACAACTTTAGCATGTAAGTAATCACCAGCAACAAATTCGTCTTTATATCTTCCTGTAAACTCCAAGTCCTGCATGAAAACTGTGGGCACGTCAGTTGCTTACAACCGACGAAATATTATACATAGCCATCCTCACTATGCCGAATAGTATAACGATTATTAAATACTTTAACAAACCACAAACTTGATCACAAACAAAGCTACAAAGGGACTATCCTATTGATGTCGTGGGTGCTGTGCACTTAGTCCTTAATGCAGTTATTTATATTACATGACACTAATGTGCACTTGTTCGGATTCTATGCATCCCATACTACATAGTTTCGAGAGCAAGCCATTAATCGTTCTTCATCTTGTAGGGTTCAATCCCTCGCTATGACTTAAATTACTACAGTAACTTCGGTAAGTATCCTAGGTATTCTATGAGTTACGAGCCCATGTCCAGACATCTTGGAGAGAATCTCACGCACTGACACATGACTCATCATGTAGGCATCCTGTGGTCAATTCACCTCCGTCATGGACCATGGCACCACCCGTAGTCACCAAATACCCCACAAGCGTCGCCACCGGGACGGTACTCTGGAGTAGTATCCACACTCTATTCATGATGTATCATGAGGGCATGCTGTGAACACTCTCACACCGCAAATCTAATGGCCCTCATACTTATGTTTTTTCTCTTACTTTCATCACATCTCCACTATATTGTAGTCCTTACGATTTCAGTTTGTTTTAAAAGAAAATCATCACAAACTATAACTAGCTTACCCTACCGGATTTAAACCAATACAAAAGAGACAGTCAGCCTAACTGGCTACTTCTCAAGAGATGCTCAACCCACACTGGTTAGCTCTCAAATCATAAATAAAAACTGCCGGTCACTAGGGTCTCGCCTAGCCTCTAGATTCCAACAACTATCTTTTGCTAGAGATCAACAATAAGTCATAATCAATATCAAATTTATCTTTCATTTTCTTTATTCGTATCTCTTTCTCAAGAGAAATATTTCCTTTATAAACTTATAACATGAAAAAAATTCAATTCAACTCTTTTATCAATTTAATCTCATATACCATTGTATTCAATACCAAAAAATCTCAATCACATATTAATAATCATAAAATCACATTAAGAAGAAAATCTAATAGCAATTCAAATATCCATCTCTCTTTAATTACACAAAAATCACATTTTAAAGAAGATTTATCAAGTTCTTCATCACAAAATTACTTCCATATATCACAAAATGTGTCAAAACAATGTAGAAAATAATTTTTATGAAGTCTAAATAATTTTAGAATAATAATAGAATTTTTTCTGAATTTTTATCTCATTTAAAAACCCTCAAAACATTAAAAAAAGTTAAAAAGAATTTAAAGGTCCACACCAGGTCTTGAACCCAGAACCCAAGGCCAACCGTGCATGAACAGCAACAGCACTAAGGTGCACCAGAAGACTAGTTAGGCCAAGCTGTCTAACTATCACATGAAGAACTTAATATATATATATATATATATATATATATATATATATATATATATATATATATATATATAGTTCTGGCTCTCGTTATTTAGTAAAAATCATATTTGAGAAAAATAAAATTTCTGGAGAGACTCGAACCCAAGACCAGTAGCTCCACCGAGCTATAGTAACAGTCTTAAAACACACCTGAAGACCAACTTGTCTGTAGTGACTAACTGTCACAAATGAGTTGGGTTTCTCGAACTCCAACTCTCTGTTTGTTACTAATATTTCATAATTCAAAACTCTTAAACATTTTTATTTCATGAAAATTTCTGGATTACGGATATTATAGATTAGAAAAATAACAGTAATTAAAAATTATTATTTTGACATAAAAACATGAATTTTCCTCTCTAGTTTGTATTCTATGTCTACAATTTCGATATTAAAAACAACCATGATTCTTACCACATTTAGCACCAAAATTATCACATAACTTTGTTTACTTGTTTTCTTTTATTTCTACAACATTTCTAGGACATAGTTTCATTTATCATACTAGTGTCACAATAATTAATTATAGCACAAATCAAATATGTCAATTAACCAACTAGCCATTTACAAGCACATTCTACATCTAGCATGGTTCAAAATTCACAATTTTATAGCAACATGATAATTCTAATGTAATAATCACATTTCATAGCAACATGCATGATAATATAAATTTAACAACAAATACTATATCTACCAAAAATTTACTTAAGCATCATACTCCTAATAAGAAAGGATTTAGGAAACACCCACTCAAATATTGAAGAATTGATGTGCTCAAAAGAACTCCTAGAATTTAAACTCCAAGAGGACTCCTCAAAATCCGTGCACCAAAGCAACTCCCCAACTCTCCATTCCCAACATTCGACTGAGCAAGCATTCCACTTCGGCAAAGCAAGGACAACAAGGGCATCCATCACATAGGTATGCATATATATATATATATATATATATATATATATATATATATATATATACACACACAGACATTCATGAAAACCTTCTCTCCCATCCTTTCTTTCCTCCTTCTTGCTCTCTGTGCATTTCCGAAAAGGGCAGCAAACCCCTCTGCACTTCTCCACTTACCACCTATATACATACATATATATAAGTATATATAGATACAATAGTAGGTATATATATATACACACACACACACACACACACACACACACAAAATGGAGAAAGCAAACAAGGGGACTTCTGTTGGTTGTTTTGGCTGATGGAAATTCGGCAAGGACAGAGAATGGAGAAGAGAGAATGAGGAGAATGAAAGAGTAGGGGGGTATTTTTATAAAGAGATTAATAGAGTAGTTATAATAACTACACCCTATGAACACCACCCACTAGCCATACTAACACCACTTCACAATTCAAAAATTCAGTTTTTCCCTCCTTCACCAATCAGCCAGTTGACTCTTTCTTCGTTGAGTGTGCACATTGCACGTGTGCACGTGCACGTGCTTTGTGTACACTACAAAAATAAATTATTCATTTAATTTTTTTAAAACAAATATTTATATATGTAATATGTATATAAAATTAACTTAAAAATTATTCTTTTCAGGCACGATTAAAATAGACACACACTCTTCATGAAATTTATTTTGAAAAAGAACACGCCCAAATACGCGCACCAAAACACATGCGTCGCACGTAAAATATCAAAAATACGAAATTCGACTTTATCAATGAAAAACTATTAAAGGTAGTCAAAATAAAATATAAGAAAAATATATCTATTAATTTATACATATTCCACGATGTTATTGCTATGTACATAGAAAACACGTGCATTACACGTACAAAAATTATTTTAATCAAAATAGGAAAAAATGAATTTTCGTTTTATAGAATAAATTCAAACAAGTCATAAATAATGGAAACACATTAAAATATTACACGTCGCGGTGGAAAACACGTAATCGGTACGTGCATCGAAAATACTTAAAAAATACGTAAAAACACGTAAAAATACAGAGATTAAAAATTATATTTGAGCTGACTCAAGTAGGATTTTAGGAATACGAAAAATGCATAAACAGTCGAAAATTAAAAATACGTAGTGAAACATGTTACAAATAATACCAATAACGGTACAAAATACACGTGCGTAACACGCGAGGGCAAAATTATCATTTCCAATTCGTGGAGTGTTACAGATTTGCCTCCGAATTATTAGGGCGTGGGCTTAATACTCACTATATATCTAAACCTTATCTTAGTCACTGTAGTAATAATTCATGGCGAGGGATTCAATTCTTTAATGTGGAGTACGTAGGTGCTTGCCCTCGGACCTATGTAGTATGGGATGCATAGATTCCGAACAAGTATGCATTAGTGTCATCGTAGCATAATTTCTACATTAGGCATTTAAATCTTATCTTACACCGACATGTTTAGGATAGTCACTTTTACACTTTGTAATGCATTCAAGTTTGTGTTTGCTAAAGTAAGAGAATCGTTATATTACGACATAGTGAGAATCGCTGTTTTATAATATTGCGTCGGTTGTAAGTAACTGATGTGACCACAGTTTTCAAGTGCAGGACTTGGATTTGCAAGAGGGCATAAAGATGAATTGATGCTGATGATCATTTAAATGTCAAGTTGTTACAATTGTATATATATTTTGATGTATTTATTTAAATTCTGCTGCGTTGATGTAAAAGAACTGGTTGTATAATAAAAAGTTTTAAATTCCTTGTAAGATTGTACGAATTTGAAGTAAAAGATCCTGTTGTGCTATAAATTACCGTGTCTTGGAATTCTGGGCGTTACAACAAGTACAACTATAATTTGGAAAAACAACTACTTCTACAACTCAATCTACAATTATCAAAAAACTATGTACAATACACATCAAATAACTAACTATGCATCACAAAAAAGTTGTAGACTCATAAATTTAATAAAAAGTTTATCAACCAACATAGCAACATCTACTAAAATCTAGAATAGAGTGAATACCTTGCACAACGTGGGTCTTTGAAAAGGAGAGAGTGGAGGTGGTTGCACTGCTGTAGACAGAGGAGGAGGACTACGGTTTCAGAGAGCTCGTTAGAGTTAGCATTTTTTGGGATTGGGAGATTCAAAGGAAGATGACAAGAGTTCGAGAAGATGGAGAGAGTGAATGAGAGAGTCAAGTGATGGAGGATGGGGGGATTAGGTGAAGGAGGATCTAGGATTTCAAGTTTGGGTTCGGGAACGGGTGAGAGAGAGAGAGGGGGAAGTGTGAGAGTAAGATATAGAATGTAGGAGGAGAGCAAAATTTGTGTATCTATATTAAACCACATGTATAACCTAAGCCGCTGTTCCACACAACGGCTTAGGTTATATATAGGGCATTGTGTGAAGCAACGACCAAGGTTGGAAGATAGATTTCGAAGTACCTAGACCGTTTTTGGGAACAACAGCTTAGGTTAAAATTTGGCCCCAAAAAATACAAGCTGATCATCGTTGAGTGCGATAGAGTGTGAGTGAAATGCTAAGTGAAATATTATTTGGGGGCGAAATTCCAATTTTACCACTCCGAAGTTAAGTGAGAGAGAGGGCTGATGAGAGGGATCGATCCAGGCAGCTGGATCTTGATCGAAACGATCCAACGACCAGGAGATGAGTTTGCAAAGGGTCTGTGCAAACACACCAATTTGTAACTGAGCATTGAGAGAGAGAGAGACCCTTTCGGTTGTGCACTAGCCATAGTGTGCACTCGGCCTTCGAACATCCGTATCGATAATCTGAACCGTTCACATTGATGTACACATCTAAATTAGTCTAAATATGTAAAATTAAGTCTCTTGAAATTCATTTGCTAATGCGTTGAAATGTTATAAAATTGAATGGCTGAATATCGATTTGTTTTATAATGACATGATGGATGAGTAAATGAATTTCAAATACTTGATTTTAATATATGTAGATTAATTTAGATGTGTAGATCAATGTGAACTGTCCGGATCATCGATATGAAGGCACGAAGGCCGAGTGCACACGGAGTGCACACTATGGGTAGTGCACAACAAAAGGTTTACACACACACACACACACACACACATATATATATATATACTAGGTTTGCCCGTTGACACGTGCCTACGACACATCTTTGGAACGGTGCACCTTGTTTGATCATAGAAAATAATTTTGGAGGTCCAGCAAATTAATTGAAGTAGCAAACATATTATATGAGAAACTTTTGGGAAACCATCAAAAAATATATTATATGATTTTTTTGGTTTTTTTGAATTATTTTTGAAGTTTTTAAATTTTAATTTTTTTTAGTTTTTTTAGTTTTTTAAATTTTTTAAATTTTCATTTTCTTAGTTTTTTAAATAAAAGAGGGAGGGAGAGAAAAAAAGAGAGAAAATAATTAAATAAATATAGGAGTTGTTTTGGGTGGGGATTTAAATTTGAGTTTTGGAGGCAAACTTTTGGGAGGAAAAATATGTTTTGTGAGATTAGATCTGGGCCTTTGATTTTTTGGGAGATTGAAGGAGAGCCACTTGATAGCTTTCAGGTTTGCCCGTTGACACGTGCCTACGGCACATATTCGGAACGGTGCACCTTGTTTGATCATAGAAAATAATTTTGGAGATCTAGCAAATTAATTGAAGTAGCAAACATATTATATGAGAAACTTTTGAGAAACCATCAAAAAATATATTATATGATTTCTTTGATTTTTTTGAATTATTTTTAAAGTTTTTAAATTTAAATTTTTTTAGTTTTTTTAGTTTTTAAAATTTTTAAAATTTTCATTTTCTTAGTTTTTTAAATAAAAGAGGGAGGGAGAGAGAGAAAGAGAGAAAATAATTAAATAAATATAGGAGTTGTTTTGGGTGGGGATTTAAATTTGAGTTTTGGAGGGAAACTTTTGGGAGGAAAAATATGTTTTGTGAGGTTAGATCTGGGACTTTGATTTTTTGGGAGATTGAAGGAGAGCCACTTGATAGCTTTCTTTGTGTTTTATTATATAGATATATATAGCCCTTCGGTTGTGCACTCCTTATCAGCCGTCCGATCTACCCCTTGATCATGATCATGATCTTATGGCTGAGAATTGCTCCGCTCTTCTCACGGAGGGGTATTTGTGACATTCCCCCTACCCCTCAGTCACATACCCATCTCTCCCTCTCTTCCTCAGCGTACATTGCGTACATCCAAACCTGAAGCCCCAAATTAAGAAACCCTAGCTCCAAAATCACTGTGAATTCCCAAATCGACACCCTATTGTCTTCGTAATCTCTTCCTCCAAATCGAACCCTCACACCTCCTCTCCAAATCGCACCCGACGAAACCCTAGCACCAAACACCCGATGATCTGAAAGTACCCTCACACCTCCACCCCCTTCACTACTGCTCTCTTCCACCTTTCTTCTTCCGAAACCCTAGCTCCCGACCTCCACCCTTAATTTTGTTTTTATATTTTTCCTCTTTCTCTAAATAAATTCAAAATAAATTGTTGCCTCAGGATTTGAATTGTTGCCTCAGGATTTGAATCTGTTAATTTTGTTGCTAATTTTGTGCTAATTTTGTTGCCTAAAAATTGGATGGTTCTGAAGTTGAAGATGAAGCCTAAAGCTTTAAAATTCAAGTTATGCAGATGATGGGAATTGAGGAAGTGTTTGTTTTGTTTGAGACATTTTATGATGCATGAAATTCATGATGATACTATTGATGATCAAATATTAGGGTATATGATGGAAGCTAAAAGTTGATTATAATTGGCGTAACTCCATGTTTGTGTGGTCTTAATAGGATTCATTGTACTGATCATGGTTGTGATAGTGTTTTGTTTTTTTGTAATGGTGGTGGTGGTGGTTTTGTACTTAGAAGAAGAAGAAATATTGCTAATTTGTAGTTTGTACTTTGTGGAAGTAGAAGTTTACTTGCTTGTAAAATGAACATTTTGTAATTTTTGGTTTTATAAATATAATCAATGTAATACAATATGTTTCATAGGCTTTTCTAATGATGGTTATTGCTTTTCGTGTAATTCTCTTGTCAATTGTAGCATGTATGGTGGAAGATTGGCTGATATTGAAGTGTCTTCAGTTTGTGCATGATCTAATATATAATCAAGTTTCGGGGTTTCATGTATTTGGATATATCATAGCCTTATCATTTGATGTAACAAATTTGAGATATATTTGTTGTAAAGGAAGTAGTTGTTTGTACAGGCAATTGTTAAGGCAAATGCACACCCCCATATTAGCTTGTCTGCTCTCATGCTTGATTTGCTTTTTGTGCTATTCTCAAAAGGAAACTAACAGATTCATCCATGAAGTTAGTGAAGCTACCATTCATTCATTGTGCTTCTTTCAAATAGGAAGATAATGTTTTCAAATCTAGCACCACATGTGTGCATTAGCAATGTGGTGAAGAAGATGATATAGCGATGGTGATGCGTTGACAGTTTCTGTAGTATATAGAGTTCATGCTCATGAAAACACCAACTAATGTAATACAGATTAGAGGGCACAGTCAAATTGAGAATATAGACAGGAAAAAGAATAATCAGAACATCTTCGTATGGCCATTTTGCCATGATTCTCGGCACTACAAGGATTTCGTATTTAGACCTGCTGATCATCTTTCAGAGTGCTCACATCCATTCAGATTGTAAGATTGAACATTTTCTATCAAACTGAATTGAATGACATACAACGTTCAATCTCAGTTCAAAACAAAATGGCTAGTGATTCACATTTGATTCAAGCACATTTGAACACAAAGTAATACACTTGTGCTACTACATAACTGATTCACATTTATTTTCTAAATTTACTTTTATACATCAAATATAAATTGATCTAAAGCATTTGAACAGATGAGATCAATTTATATATTTTATATTTACTTTTATACATCAAATGGTTAAGATCTTAACCATTTATTTTCTATCCGGATTTATATACGTACCCTGCATTGGGGAATCTTCAAATCTTGACTGCTGTTCCTTGATACTTCAGCTACTCAAAATTTTGGCCTGTATCAGCTTGCATATATGATACAGGTAATTCATGAAAAAAGATGAGAGGACTTCAACGGTATGTTGTATAGAAGCCCAATTGTGCAGTGTGAGTGGTAAGTTTATAAGGATGGGTTCTCTTGGTTTGGACAGATGCTAAACATAGGGGTTAAGTAGGGTATTTTTCTGATAATGTTCCATGTCAGTTACGATCGACCTCCTTGGTGCTAAGGTAAGAAAAATATTCATTTTATTTTGTACGATCTGTTTTATTTCTTCTGATCAACCTGATGAGAAATTAATTAAGTGAATACATTAATTTTCTTTTATCATCTGTGATGGTCACTCAACCCTTCCCTACATGTGGGAAAGATACGAATCAACAGTCTCTCATATGCAACCAAAATTACAATTTATATGCTACGACAGGTCCCATTCATGTTGCTTTGTTGTCTACTATAAAAAAGATTTGGTTCCAGTCTGTGTATGTATAGGAAGATTGATGAGGGTAAAAATTGCGGTCGATCTGAACCGTACGATTCTTGCATGCATCTCGAGACTCTCAAAGACAAGACACCGGCTCATAAGTCATCTTTTGGGCCACCACACAGATCCATCCCACTTAGAGAAGGGTCCAAGCCAGTAATCAAACCCCAGAAATCAGGGGATTAACAGATAAACAGGGTCCCTAATGTAGGAGATCCAGATGAAGCAGCTGGGGATCTTTCCTAACAGATCCCCCTCCCCCCCCCCCCATCCTATAAATACAGCCCCATGACCACTGTTACAGGTAATCACATTTTCACTACCTAATCCCTCTCAATACCGCTTGTACTGACTTGAACGTCGGAGGTCTGTTGCCCGATATCCTCTCGGTGTTTCAGACTTATTTTTATGTCGTCGGCAGTCATTGTGCTCATACACCCACTCATACTAACCTCACTTCAGGGTCAGATCTACGACTGGGATCTGAGTTTCCTCTCCAACAAAAGAACTCACTATCTATTGCTCCCACACCCGAAAAACAACAACATCATATTGGATCCAAGCCTTCAAACCCTCTACTGTAGCAGAGATCTGTGGCTCCTAAGGCCAAGAAAACTGTTATCACGGGTCGCCATGTCGACCTTCCTCTTCCTCGTCCATTGCATTGTCGGGTGGCCACTCAAGGGTCGCAACAGTAGCGGGTCGAGTGCCCGCATGCTCTAGCTCCAAGTACCTCCCGCTCGGTAGCCCAAAAGACCGAGCCCCCGGTGGTTCCTGACCTTGAAGACGTTTGAAATCGCCTGAGTCGATCTGGAAATGAGGAACCTTCTGACCATCAACCGAGCTAAAGCTATCATTCCTTCTACAGTCGGGAGAGGGGACGTAGCCACTCCCTGAGGAATCGCCAACCACCAAATGGCAACGGGGTGGGAGGCCACGTGATGAAGACTGAGTTCCAAGAATTTAAGGGTGAGGCCCTCCAGGTTATTTGAGATGGAGCCCAGAGCGGGCACCATACTGATGACCACCATTCCAGAAGGGTCGGAAATGAAGATTCCCATGGGTCAACCTGATCCTAGGGACATGAAGATGCGGTCCTTAAGCGGCTGCAAGACATGGAAGACCGCATTTCCTGGATTGGTGGTGTTGGGAGATAATCTTATCGGGGGTACAAACCGGTCCGGCCACCCTTCTCGACCTACATCCTAGAAGCCCCCATTTCAAGGAGCTTTAAGCCCCCATTTCAATGGAGAGTCAAATCCTGCTGATCACATCGAGGGGATCAAAACCCTCATGACAATTCATTGCACATCGGATCCCCATTTCTGTAGCACTTTCCCGGTCATGCTGAGGGGACCCACTCAAGAATGGTACTCCAAGCTCGCCCAACCTTGATATTCTCCTTCAACCAGCTAGAGGAGAGTTTCGTTGCTCACTTCGTGACTTGCCATAAGGCTGAGAAGACGAGCGCTTCCCTGCTAGACCTCAAGCAAAAGGATTGGGAGTCCCTTCGAGACTTCGTCCGACAATATACAACCGAGGCCCATTCAATTTTTTCCCTCGACGCTGGGGTCGCAACGACTGCTTCTCGTTACAATGTCCGACATGAATCGTTGAAGGCCTCCTTAACAAAGAAGTAGCCCGCCGATTTTCCTGACATTCTTCTCCGAAGTGAGAAGTACATCCAAGCTGAAGATTCCTTACACTCTGGAGGCCGAAAAGAGTCCCAGAATGATGCCTCTGGGCAGAGGCGACCTCCTCCTATTCTCCGCTTTGAAAAATTCACTCCATTTAACGCGATTGTCTCTACCATCCCGATGGAGGTGGAGGATGAGGGATTGATCTGACACCCCCTTGACCCAACAGCAATAACAAGAATAGGGATTGGATGTTCTACTGCCGATTCCACTGAGATCATGGCCATGAAACCAACAATTATTGGGCTCTAAAAGATGAAATTGAGGCCACTGCGTGCATGGAGGACCCATGGGCGAGGATTCAAACTCCTCCTGCAAGGCTTTCATTCGGGAAGTCAACTCGGTCCACAATTTCCCTCCTCCTCGGGACCACGGACTGTCGGTCTCATTTTTAGATGAAGATCTTGAAAGGTTCTAGATTCCTTACTGTGATGCCCTTGGTCATTAGCCTCGGCCTGGCAAACCATGAGGTCCAACGCATTCTTGTGGACAACAGAAGCTCTGTCAACATCCTATTCCTCTCTGCTTTTGAGGGGTTGAAGCTCTCTTGTGACATGTTGAAGCCTGTCGGCTACACCCTCCAGGATTTCTCGGGGGCCCCAGTCTAGATTGAAGGGATCATCACCCTGGTGTAACCGCAGAAAGATTCTCAACCTCCCAAACTGAACCCATAGATTTCATGGTCACCAATATCAAGGTCGCCTACAATGTTATCCTCGCGGGCCTGCTACACAGCCCCGGTGGGTGACTCGGTCCTGCCCCTTGAAGCAATAGAGCTTCCATCCGATGGGAGCTTGATAGGTTCAGAGCCTGTTGATGAGCTGGAGGAGGTCCTCATCTTGGAAGACGACAGAGCCAAATGGTTTCAAGTGAGTCGGGCTCTTCCCCTGGACCTCAAGCAGGATGTTATCAACTGTGTCCAACGGAACATGGACCTATTCTCCTGGACCCCCTCAGACATGTCCGGGATCTCCAAGGACCTCATTATGCTTAAACTGACATCCGGTTGACAAGCCGTGCACTAGAGGCACCGAAAATTCACCCCAGAGAGGTAACAAGCAGTGAATGAAGAAGTGGAGAAGCTCCTCTCTGCCCGCTTCATCCAAGAGGTCAACTACCCAGAGTGGTTATCCAACATTGTGATGATGAAAAAAATTCAAAGACAAATGGAGGATATGCATCGATTTCATCGACCTCAACAAAGCCTGCCTAAAGGACCACTTTCATCTCCCTAGCATCGACACCCTCATCGATGCGACGTATGGGCACGAGCTGCTCAGCTTCATAGATGCCTTCTCGTGCTATAACCAGATCCAGATGTTCCCTCTTGACATTCCGAAGGGGCCTTCATGTTCGACCAAGGGCTCTATTGCTATCAGGTCATGCCCTTTGCACTGGAAAATGCAGGCGCCACCTATTAGAGGCTCGTCAATTGGGTCTTCAAAGAGCAGATATGTCGAAACATGGAGTTTTATATCAACGATATGCTCATCAAAAGCCTCCAAGGAGGAGATCATGTGAACGACCTAGAGGATGCGTTCGGGTCCTGAGGAAGAATAACATAAGGCTCAACCACTCAAGGTGCACCGTCGGCATCACCTCGAGCAAGTTCCTCATCTTCATCGTCTTGCCGCCATCGGCCGATTCAACCTTCATCCATTCTTTGGTCATCATCTAATCTTTGGTGCACACGTGAATCTCCAATGAATCCGGCTTCAAGCGATTCTTGTAATTTGTTAAAACCCTACCACTTGTAGAAAAGACACTCTCTGATGCAACTGTAGACACAGGAGGAGTTAGTAAACCTCTAGCTATATGTGAAAGAATTGGAACAAAAGTTTCATGTTCTTTCCACCATTGTAGCACTTCAATCTTAGTACTAGAACTCTCACAACCTTGTTGATATATCAGTTTAATTCATTAGGTGTATTAGTCCTAATTTTTTTGATTGAATACGAGCAAGTAACTTAATAGTGACATCTTCTATTGTATTTTTACCCTTATCTCTGGAAGTAGAAGAAGAAGAAGTAACTATACTAGTTGTACTACTAGATGCAAAAGTTCTATCATAATAATTATACAAGTTATTCAATATCAATTCAAAGCTAGCTAAAAGTTTATTACAATTATATTCAGATTCATCTCCAAGTAAGTAAAAAATATTTCAGTCAAACTCCTCGTACCCGCTAATTTGATACGAGGATCCATAACAATAGTAATACAATATAACATAGGAGGAAGATTAACATACTTTAAAATTTTAGTATAAGAGGGAACAAGAATATGGCTAATGTAAGTATCCGAAATCATGTCTTGAAAAGTTTGCATCATAGTAATTATTGAAATAAAAATACTACTAGAAGTAGAATCATAAGATTTAGAAAACTTCATAGTTGCTGTTTTAAAAGGTTCCAAAAATCTTAACAAAAATTCGGCAAAACCATGATAGGGTAGTCATTTCAAAATTTTCCATGTTTTATGCAATACAAAAATCGTTTATCATCGGTTTGTATTGAGTAACAACATTTAGTAAATCGAAAGTAGAGTTCCATTAGTGTTTAACATCTCTAGAAAATTTTCAAAAATATATTCCGCTAAGTTTACACCATTCTTTAAATTCTTGAAACATAGTACCACTCAAAGCAATAAAATGCACACAATCTCTAACAGCATTCACATATGGATTGACTACTTTCAAAGCATGTTGTACACATAAATTTAAAATATGACATGCACATCTCTAACATGAAAAATTTCATGACATGGAGGAGCTAACTGTTCTTTTAATTTAGTAATCGGCCTATTGTTGTTGGAGGCATTATCAAAACTTATCGTAAAAGTTTTATCACGAACTTGAAATAAACCACAAACTTCTAAAATACGTGTTGCAATAACCGGACCACTATGGGGATACAATAAAGTGGCAAGTGATATGATTCTCTTTTGAATCATCCAATTACTATCGATCCAATGACAAGTTAAGCCAAACGTCAGAATATCGTTACAACATTTCCAACAATTGAGAGTTAATGATACTCTACAAGTTAAAGACAAAAGTGCAATTAAAGCATCTTTCATTTGGTTGTAAAGTTTAAAACAATTGGCCTTGAGTGTGTTTATAGCATTTTTCTAAAATGTTGATTTAATGCATTTTGGCTAAATGCCGCCATGTTCCTACTCCCGGAATAGGGAAAAGGTAACTCAGCATTAATAACTAGTTTGGCCATTTTCCGACGAACAATTTTGGGATCATAGGGGTGGCTACCTATTTGTACGGTCCTAGGAATAACTTTTTGTTGTGTTTGTTGGCATCCACTAGTGTAGGATGTACAGAGGTAATGTACCCATTCCCTCACCCTTCTTCCATTTGTAACTTTTATGTCTTATACTAAGATTCAACTCATCGGGATAAAGTTAAAAAATTTGTGCCAATCACAAGTTTTCCCTTTAGTTTTTCTACTAGAAGTGTCACGCCCCGCTTCCCAAAAATACGGAATGCAAGCATGTGACATGGCCCAGTGAATGACTTGCATCACCCATGAGCTGTTATCAATTCAACTCAACAATATAAACAGGAAATAATACAACCAAGCATGCAATAAAAGAAGTAATCAAATAAATAACAATACTTTAAGCATAAAATAACCAACATAATAACAATCCAACATCTGGAATCAACAAAACAATATTCGGGTCAAAAGCCCACAAATACAAGAAAACAACATTGTTCAATTATTAAATTTCAAAAAAAGAAAAAATAATTATGTCACGGCCTGCTTCCCAAAAGAGAATACGAAATACGGATACATGACTGAGCCCAGTGAATGATTTTTATTATCTATAAGCTGTTCAAGAATCTTTACAACATCTCACAAGAATAATCAGAGTCGAAAGTAAAAGAATCAACCAATCATGCACATATGAACCAAAATACCAACATGAATACTTGAAACCAAAATATATTAATCTCAAATAGTCATGATCTGAATAAGTCAAAATCCTCGATCATTGCCCAAATACAAATAAATCCAAGTATCAAAATACAATATTGTTCAAGCAAGCTACAAGAAATAATAATAACAAGATCCTGCACTAATACTTCATATCACCAATACCATCTGGAACCTATTCTTCAAAATCTGCAATTCAACAATTGCAGGGAAGAGGAAAAGAGAAAACAAGTAACAGTCAATTGCAAGTTACGGGCTACTTGTAATGCAGGATACAAGTACATGGGAAAAACTAACTAATAGCATAGAATAAGCATGAAGATAATGTATAACAATTAGCATGGTAAGGTGAACAAGTATAAGTAGCATGTATCAAGTATCAAGTGAACAAGTATCATGTAAACAAGTAACAAGTATCAAGTATCATGTGAACATGTAGCAAGTGTCAAGTATCAAGTCTCATGTATCGTGTAGTCAAGTATCAAGTAAGCATGTATCATGTTCAAGTGTCATGTAAGCATGTTCAAGTATCATGTATCAAGTCTTGTCATGATTACTATCTAGGTAGCACTTCATGCATCCCATACCGCATGGTTGCTATAACAAACAGTTTCGCTTCAGATTTCATAGTGGACCAAAGAGGGCAGTGTACTCAGAGACAAGCTCCAAGTAAACAAGTATCAAGCTCCAAGTAACCAAATAACAAGCTCCAAATAATCAAATAACAAGCTCCAAACAAGCTCCACATAACCAAATAAACAAGCTCCAGACAAGCTCCAAATACTCAAAATATCAAGCTCTGTGTCAAGTGTGCAAGTGCAAGTAATCACGTGTCAAGTTGTGCAAGTGGCAAGTAACGTGTCTTGCGTGTAAGTGTCAAGTAATCACGTGTCAAGTATCATGTCTCAAGTAATCACGTAGGATCAGTGGATACCCTTACGAGTACACGTTTCTGAATTATTCACTACTAGATCTTTCCCTTAAACCCCAACTTGATTATTTATTATTAATGTCAAACAAGCATGTATGTGTGCAAAAAATATCAAGAATAATATGGCATGATCATGTAACAAGTTCAAGTTGCAAGATAAACTTGTACGAGTGCAAGATAACTAATAAAAGAATAAAGTAATCAAATCTCTAGTTCAGGACAGCAAAACCATAATGTAGTAAAACGGTGATTCCCGATGTTACAAACATGAAAATCTGAATCCATCGAAAGGTCTAGAAAATAGACTCCCAAACGAATCCAGAGAGTATAAATAAGTCATATAGTATTTCACAAAATCATAACTCAAAACTGATTTGAATCCAGAAAACACGTTCAGTCAGAAATTAGTAAATCAAATTCTAAGTCATGAAAACAGCATCAAAACAACTTAAACAAATCCAGAAAAATCTGTAGTATTCCCCTATATGTACAGTATCAAAATATAAAGTTTCAAAATTTTCCAGTAAAATTAGTTCAGTCAACAAAAATCAGAAAACATCAAGAACGATAGTTTGGCAAATCTGGAATTCCCAACACTGCTGTACGAAAACTGCGATATCTCGAAAACCGTGAAACGCACTCCAAATCCGCCAAAGGGAGAAGAAAATAGACAAAATAATCTAACTTTTATATTTCATAAATATTTTTCATACAGTAAAAGGAATTAGGGTGAATATATAAATTTTTACTGAGCAGTGAGCAAAATCCAGCAAGTATAGTTTTTATAAACAAGCATGAAACGGCATATGAAACTCATCAATAAAATTCACCAAAATTCTGGGTAATCCCTAAATAGATATAGAAATACTGACCAAAATTTCAGATCAAATAAATATGTTTAACACTAGTATCAAAATAGTTCTGTCATCAAAATCATCAAGAAACGAAATCTGGAAATAAAATACAGCTCTGTTGTAAAACAGCCATATCTCACACATAAAAAAACGAAATTGACCAAGGTCAGAGGGGTTGGAAAGAAGACGAATTTCTCTAAAAATCATGTTTTATGCTGAAATTAAGATTCTGACCTTAATATGACCTAAATTACTGATCAAGACAGATTATCGGCAAAATACAGAATTTCCCTTAGAAACAAAACCAACACGAATCACACGAAACTTGATCGAAACATAACTAAACATGAATTAGAGTCTACTATGTGTGAAAACAATATGAAATAGGGTATACGACATGTCCACAACAAGTAGCACACGAGTTCTCATATTTGTTTCACATATACATCACATTAAGAAACAGTCACTCCTAGGTTAATTCATGTCATATGTGTCGTGAGGCAACTATGGTCAATAGCACTATAGAGACAACACTCATCAAAAATATATCACACACGAGTTGTCTTTAGAACCCAACTACACTACAAGCGGTATTTATGACTTGTATCATACATAGGAATTGAGTACAAGTTACTTGCCTGAGAGACGACGACAGAAATGAAGCAAGAATAAGAATAACGGGAACGGATTCCCGAAGCAACGAACACAAAGAACCACAAACGGAAACCATGAACTAATCACGGACACACGATCACGAATAAGATGAAGACAATCGAGATCATTAACAAAATCGGACGGCTGAGATTGAAGATCAAGATTAAGATGATCGGATCAGATCGGACGGTCAGATTTCCCTGATGATGAAGATAATGATGAAGATCAAGATCGGTCGATCGAACGGCTGCGATCAAAGGAAGTTGATGATCATTATGACCGTGACGATCAAGGAGAGATCGGACTGCTAGGATCTAATCGGATGATCAAGAGGAGATCGACGGCTCACATCCAATCAAGCATGATGATCAAGATCCAATGGATGGCCAGAATCAAAACCAAGGGAACATGATTATGATCAAGATGATCACGACGATCGACGGCTCACATTCAAAGTGATTAATTCACATGCTCAAATAGCAAACAGGCAAAGGGGTGTGCACTGTGGTCGGCACAGGGCGGCAAGGCGGCGGACGGCCGCCAGGGGACGGCCGGGATGCACGCTGGGGCTGCACCGGCGAGGTGGCTAGCTAAGGTTTCGTCGCTGGTCGCGCGGCAGTGGGAGAAGAGAAGGGCAGGAGGGACACAGGGTGGCATTGAGGGATGCTCGGAGGTCAGCACGGCGGTTGTCGTGGCTGGTCGGCGAGACGCATAGGGAGAGGAGGTGCAGGCAGCACTGCAGAAGGATGCGCACAGCGGGTCGGGTGCAGGGGAAAAAGCAGGGGAGATAGGGTGTAGCGCCCCGAATTTCTAATAAAATAACTTAGAAAATACGTGGCACATTCCAAGTGATCCACTTCAATACAATATTAAACATAGCCAACACCACTAAAATTTTCAACTTTTATTACAACAAACTTTTACAAATCACAGCGAAAATCAAAACAAACTCAACTCAATCTTTTCTTTATTTACAACACAAATTTATCTTAAAACTGCTATTACAAATTTACACAAATCTCTTATGAGTCAATTATATCTCAAAAAACCACTCAAGCATCTCATCTCCAACTCTAAGCAATAACCTGCAACATGTGAGGCTAGAGATGATCCTAACCCCCAAACTAAAGGGGTCAGCCATAAATGGTGTGAGTGACGACAACAAACAACATAAATAAAACTTAAGCATGGATTCATAAGTAACAGATAGTGAACCAAAGTAGATAAAATATGAGATAGCAAGAAATGTAACAACAAGTGATACCAGACAAGTGCTAAGTGTAGAAAACTGGGAAATCCATATGCATAAAAACTAAGTCAAGAAAACACACAAATTCTATATGTGGACTCTCTAATGCATACTTGTCGAAGTCTATGCATCCCATTCTATGTAACGACCCGAAAAAAAATAGCATATAGCTATTTTGCATCGTAATGTGTGCGCCATTAAAAATTGCACGCTATTGTGTATTTTTCTGATAACAATTATTTTTAATTGAGAAATATCAGTTATGGTCTACTTTATTAAATTATTTTTATACAGATTATTACAAAGTAGTTTTAATGTATTTTGTATTGTTGGGATTATTAAAGTAGAGGGTTGGGCTTTATTTGAAATGTATTAAGGCTAGGGGACTTATACCAAATGTTCCCTTAGATATTTATCCATCTATTATTATTTATTTTCATTTTTTTACAACCCCCCCCCCCCCCAGCATTCTCTTCCTTCTCCTTCTCCTTCTTCTTCCTTCTCCTTCTCCTTCTCCTTCTCTCTTCCCGACCGGTTCCACCCCAACCCAGGTAACACCCCCCCCCTCGGTTCCCCCACTCCTTCTTCTTCCCCTACTTCCTTTCTCATCCCGTTCACTCCCAACGAAGAAAACCCAACTCCTTCTCCCGTCCCTTCTCCTTCTCCTTCCCTTCTTCCCTTCCCGTTCGTTCCCCAAACCCAAAAGAAGACCCCCAGCCTTCCTCCTTTCCTCCTCCCGTTCGTGCCAGCCGAAAGAAACCAAGCCCGCCCCTCCATCTTCTTCCTCCTCCATCTTCTTCCCTTCCGATTTCCATCCCGACCCCCCACCCTGAACCCACTTCGGCGATCGTTCCCCCACTTGATTCCCCACCATTTCCTCATCGATTTCGAATTAAGTTGAGGGTTAGATTAATGGAGGGATTCTCTACATGGTGGTAGCGTCGGATTTTCGAATGGATTCGGGAAGGTAAAACCCTAACTATTTTATTGTATAAAATTTAGTTGGGTTAATTTTTATTGAGTAGAAATATTAGGATAGAGAGATTTAGAGATGTTGGAAATGGTAGATGTGAGAAATTAGCGGATTTTTAGAGAGATTTCAAGTTGTTAGTAAAATAGGGTTTTGGGTTTGTAAAAGAGAACTATATGGGTATGAATTAATTCTCGTATAGTAATAGAAATTTTAGTTGGACTATTAGATTATTTGGGGGTGGTTTTAGTAATTAATTGGGAATGAAAATACCGTAAGCATTAGATTATCACGTGCATCGCACGTGTATATCCCAAGCGTTCAGTAAACGCTTGTGTGATATTTGGGGATAGTGTTATTAGCTTTTATGATTGGTTTGAACTATTTGAGTTTAATCTCTTTGAAATTGATGATAGGATATATTCGCGACTTCGGATGCGGGATGGCATGGTGACGCTTCGAACCTTCGCGAAATGTGGTGAGTTAGTTTAATTATATATATTTTTGTGGGTTGATGAATATGTGAGTTAATTTATCTATGTATTTTGTGATTTAAGAAATATGTGGTGAGTTATATTAGTTATATATTTTCGTGGTTTAAAGATATATGTGAGTTAATTTATCTACGTATTTTTGTGGTTTAAGAAATATGTGAGTTAGTTTAATTATATATATATTTGTGGGTTGATGAATATGTGAGTTAATTTATCTATGTATTTTGTGATTTAAGAAATATGTGGTGAGTTATATTAGTTATATATTTTCGTGGTTTAAAGATATATGTGAGTTAATTTATCTACGTATTTTTGTGGTTTAAGAAATATGTGAGTTAGTTTGTTTATATATTTGTGTATTTTATGGTTTAAAGAAATAAGTGAATATCGATTTATTTACGGATTTTTGTGGGTTTAAGAAATATGTGAGTACTAATTTATTACATGTATTCTGTGGTTGAGAAGTATGTGAGTATGATTTATTTATGTATATAAATATTTTATATTGCTATATTCCAAGTATTGCTTTATATTGTTGATGAGATTATTATTATTGCCTGTGCAATTATTCGGTATTGATTATATTGTTGAGTTGATCGAATAAACAGCTTACGGGTGACGTTAGTCATTCGCTGGGCCAATGTCATATGTTTGTATTCCGTATTTTTGGGAAGCGGGGCGTGACATAGATTTCCACTTAGCAATCTTAATGTTCTTTGCTTTTTCGCTATCATAATATTGTGTACCCCATTGTATTTGTAGATACCAATGTTCACATGTTGTATAATACACACATTGCATTTGTAAATATAGGTCAGATTCATGAATTATAGCCATCTTTAAGGCATAATTTCGTCTCTCGACTCAACCATTCCTAATCAACCATCCTAATCAACCTGTTGAACTTAATATAGATAGGGAAATGACTGTTGCTAATGTACAGATTTCCTAGAATATTGTTGCACCTCCCTTCTTGCAAATATGTTTATGTTGATCAATGTAATTCATGAAAGTTGCCATTTTACTTTATTCATAGATTTTTTTTGAGCAAGTTAATAGTACAATGTAAGAAGGATGTTAGTACACCATATTGTAAATAGCATATGCAGTATCAATTATGAGAAAGTGTCGTTGATATGCCAAATTTGATTGCGAACCAGCTCAGCGGACAACATAAAATAAATAGAAATCTCTAAATAAAGGCACACGTTAAATTCGTTTCTAGACTCAACCATTCCTAACCAACCGGTTGAGTTTAATATGGATAGGGAAGTGCCCTTTCTAGTGATGGTCTTCTATGGAAAGAAGTCATTAAGAGTGAAGTTGATTCAATCTTGCAAAAATCATACTTGGGAACAAGTGGATCTTTCAGTCTTGTACAACACCCTTAAAATCCTAGAAAGGCTGGGTATTCAGGATAGATTAGACTTTGTTAGCTGTACAACACCCCTGCATTCCCGAACAACACCCTACAGATCCCTAGGGGGGATGGGTTATCCACATATGACTCATTTATTTTATTTTACGTTATTTGTACATGAGGCAACGCACAATGGCTCGATGGCACGGCAGGGAGCACCACAAGAAAGCAACAACAACAAGAACAGCAACCACGATGAGAACAGTAGCAAGAATGAGAACGATGATGAGGTTTGTTGTCGGGATTGCTTGAGGGCAGCCACAACAGCAGGGGGTAGCGACAGCAAGCTCACGAGCAAGAGAACAGTGCAAATCAACAACAACTGCTGCAAGCATGGTGCGACGACAATGGCAACGCATCGGGGCAGCAAGGGGGAGGGTTTTTGGTGGTTGTGGTATAGGGAGCAGCAACGTGGAGTTTTGAGCTTCTGATTTCAATTGTGGCAACGACTAGTTAGAGTGTTGCGGCAACCAAAGGTTGGAAGGGGCTGGCGTCGAAGTTGGTCGCTGCGGTGGAGATGGAAGCAAGCGGCAGCAATGGCAACAAAGTTTGCAGTGGTGGAGGCAGTCGAGGGCACTCAGGAGTTAGGAAGGTAGTGGGGTGATGGTGGTGAGGTGATGACTGATGGTTGAGATGAGGTGGTGTTGCTGGCTTGGGTGGTGACTGTTGGTGGGTTATGGCAGTAAAAATGGGAGGTGCGACTACCGAGGTGGAGCTTCGAGTTGCGACGACGTTGATGTAGGCTTATCTTGATGTTGCGGGTGGAGGATGCATCGGTTTGGAGAGGAGTCAGGGATTCGTGTTCAGAGAAGCAAGGGGTGGTCGGGACAGCGATGGCTAATGGGGTGCGAGCGGTGGCTATCGGGGGTTGGATCTGCATTGGAGGAGTGCAGGCAGTCTGAGTTGCTGCGGTGACTTCCGGGTGGGGTTGTATGGGTTTCGGTGGAACCAAAAGAAGAAGAAGATAAGGAGGCAGCGGCTGTGTAAGGCACTGTTTGGTTGGAGGGGAATTGAGGGGAGGGGAGGAGAGGGGAGGGGAGGGATTTCTTAAAATTTTCTTGTTTGGTTCATTTTTTAGAAGGGAAGGGGAGGGAAATGAAGGGGTGCAAAACCCCTCATGAGCCAATTTTTACTCCCCTCCAATATTTGGGGGATTTGGAGGGGAGAGAAAGTAGGTCTAATTTTTTAATGTGATTGGACTAAATTACCCTTTTAAATCTAAATCCTAAAAATAAAAAACCAAACAGTGCTTATCTATGGATGACTTGTTCGACTTACAGAATGAGGATGCACAAAGTTCAGTAATATGTAGTCAATTAAATATCACAAGTTGGTTAATTTGTAATATAAGACCAAAAAACCAGAAATCACATCCAAAGTTCAAAAATTAGACAATGATGTAAATATGTCAAGGATAATAAATTCATAAAGCTCTAGCCAAATTAGATAAGAAATATTCTCCCCTCAGCATATCAGTTCTTAAGTTAAGCAAAAGATAGAGTAAACTAGATATTTTTCACTGATCCCCATTTACAATCAAGAATCAACATGTCTTCCCATCTTTTCAGGACATGTTTAGGACCAATTCTAATTTCTACCCATGCAAATCAAATACTGAATGGATTATCAGTAAGTCAAGAGTATAAAAGGTAATAAAATGCAGACACCACCGAAGGTAGCTGTTAAAGGATACAATTTGAGCAATGCAAGTTGTGAGAACTGCAAGCAGCGATAAGACAGAACCAAGCTGTAGTATGTCTGATGTGGGACGTAGTGAGAGAATGGTGCGGGATGCAGTGAGAGAATTTGGAAGAACAGCAACAAGGATCATGACTGAAGATAGTTCATGGCTACATCCCCTACTTCGATAAAATGGTAGATCATGTCATCGAGCAATATGCTATTATCAGAGGTATAATATGCTATTATCAGAGGTATGCATATTTCATATCATGATATCAAGCTGAACTTTCTTATTGTATGTAAAAGGGTATAAAAGTAATTTTATTATAAAATCCATTCCTTCCCCTTGTGAACCAAACAAGAAGATAATTATTTTTCCTCCCCCCCCTCCTTTGAACCAAACAGAGTCTTCATTAAATCCCTCCCCTCCCTTTCCCTCCCCTCCCCTCCCCTCCATTAAAATCCCTCCCCTTCCCTCCCCTCCTTTGAACCAAACAGTGCTTAAGGCAGTGAAGGAGATTAGAGTTAGGTGAGTGATTAGGATGTAAATGTAAATAGGTGGCTTAAGACAGTATGCAGGCTTGGTGGATCTCGGGATATGGGCTTGGACTTAGAAATTGATGGGTTAAACTTCATCATTCACGACTCCAAAAAGGCACTCACACTCTAATGTCCACCCTAATTGTGTTTTCCTTATAATTTTGTACTACTCATTGAAATCGACTCTGATACCAATCTGTAATGCCCCGAATTTCGAACACAAGCAATTCATAGCAAATACAAGATCTTTTACTTCAAATTCGTACAAATTTACAAGGAATTTAACACTTTTTATTTACATCAATGTTCTTTACAACAGCACAACGGAAATAAATGAATACAATACAATATACGAAAATGAAAATTCTTCAATCTTGTAACGACTAATCATAGTGACTTCAAGCCCATGCCAAGTCCAATTCTGCAGCTGAGAAACTGTGGGCACGTCAGTTGCATACAACTGACACAATGTTGTAATACATCAATTCTTTAACTGTAGCAAACACAAACTTGAATGCACAACAAAGTGTGAAAAGTGACTATCCTAAATATGTCAGTGTATGATATGAACTTAATGCCTAATGCAGACATTAAACTATGATACAGTAATGCACACTTATTCGGATTCTATGCATCCCATACTATATAGGTCCGTGGGCAAGCCCTTATCATACTCCTCATTATAGGATTCAATCCCTCGTTATGAATTCCTACTACAGTGACTAATGTAAGGTTTAAATATCCTGTGAGTATCTAGTTCTGCCCCGATAATTCTTGAGAATCGATCTCCCATCGTGAGTAGTAACCTCGACAATTCTGGAGACGAAACCCACACCGCGAACCATGACCCCGTCAGGTGTGGAACCTAAGTTGTTTCCAGGCAGGGTTTTGTTGGTGGCAACGCCGTCAGGTGAAGAGTTGATTGCGGATCGATATTACGAGGGCGGTGATATCGAGATTGGTGGGAGGTTGTTCGGCATTGATTTGATCGAGCTGAAAGTCTTGGGTGTGGATGTCATCGTGGGCATTGATTGGATGGCAATATATGATGCCACGATCGAATGCAAGCAAAAGGAGGTGTTGGTGAAAGCACCTGGTGGACCCGCAGTGACCTTCCAAGGGAAGAATAAGATTCCAAAGGTGGCTGCAATGGTATCTAAGATGGCAATTCCAGATGAAGTCAAGAGCATTCCGGTTGTTCGAACTTTTCCTCAGGTGTTCTTGGATGATTTTCCAGGACTACCGCCGCAGAGAGATGTGGAGTTTTGCATTAATGTTCAGCCGGGGAGTGCGCCGATTTCTAAGGCTCCGTACAGGATGGCACTTGTAGAGCAAGATGAAGTGAAGAAGCAGATTAAGGAGCTATTGAGCAAAGGGCTTATTAGGCCGAGTTCTTCTCCGTGGGGAGCGCCAGTGTTATTGGTCAAGAAGAAGAATGGGTCAATGAGGATGTGCATTGACTATCGGGAGTTGAATAGGGTGACTATTCAGAACAAGTATCCACTGCCGCGGATTGATGATTTGTTCGACAGGCTTCGAGGAGCAGCAGTATTTTCGAAGATTGATTTGAGATCAGGGTATCATTAGGTTCGAGTCAAGGAGGTAGATGTGAGTAAGACAGCTTTCAGGACTCGTCATGGACTCTATGAGTTTTTGGTAATGCCATTCGGGTTGACGAATGCGCCAGCAGTGTTCATGGATATGATGAATCGGGTTTTGAGGCCATTCATTGACTCCTTCGTGGTGGTTTTCATCGACGACATTTTGGAGTATTCAAAGTCGGAGGAGGATCATTCTATGCACTTGACAGTGGTATTACAGAAATTGCAGAAGCGTAGCTTGTATGCCAAGTTGTCGAAGTGTAAGTTTGGGAAGTCTGAGGTAGCTTTCCTTGGTCATATCCTTTCTAAGGAGGGAGTAGCTACTGATCCTCAGAAAGTGGAAGCAGTGAAGGATTGGCCCAGGGCCAACGTCTATGAAGGAAGTCAGAAGTTTCTTGGGATTAGCTGGTTACTACAGGAGATTCATCCAGGGTTATTCTCAGATTGCAGTTCCTTTGACAGGTTTGACCCGGAAGAATGTGGCATTTGTGTGGACTGATAAGTGTGAGGAAAGTTTCCGTGAGTTAAAGGAAAGGTTGACTACTGTACCTATCTTAGCTTTGCCGCAAGCTGGAAAAGATTATGATATTTTCAGTGATGCGTCTCTCAGAGGTTTGGGTTGTGTCTTGATGCAAGAAGGCAAGGTTATTGCTTATGGTTCGAGGCAATTGCGTCTGCATGAGAAGAATTATTCGACGCATGCTTTGGAGTCAGCAGCTATCATTTATGCCTTGAAGCTGTTGAGGCATTATGTCTATGGTGAGAAGGTTAATATGTACACCGACCACAAGAGCCTGAAGTACATTTATCAGCAGAAGGATCTTAATCTTCGGCAGAGAAGGTGGTTGGAGGTATTGGAAGACATTCGTCCCGAGATCAAGTATCATCCGGGCAAGGCGAATGTGGTGGCTGATGGACTTAGCAGGAAGAGTAGTTTATCAAGTTTGATCACTACTCGCAGAGAGTTGGCAGCAGAGATTGATCAGGTAGGCATCGAGGTGGTACTGCAAGGTTTAGCGACATCTTTGGCTTAGTTGAGGCTGCAGCCGTCCTTGAGAGAGAGGATTATGGAAGGTCAGAGATCAGACTCAGAGATTCAGAAGATGCTACAACAGGTTTCAGAGGGCAAGCTATCAGAGTTTCGTGTCCAAGATGGAGTTCTTTGGATGGGTGGGAGGTTGTGTGTTCCAGATAATGCAGATTTGAGGGAGAGTATCTTGCTAGAAGCACACAGTACCTTGTTGTCAGTTCATCCTGGAGGCACGAAGATGTACAGGGACATCAAACAGCACTTTTGGTGGTCTGGTATGAAGTGGGATGTGGCAGATTTCGTGGCAAGGTGTCTGACTTGTTAGCAGATCAAAGCAGAAAATCAGAGACCTGGAGGTTTGTTACAGCCGTTGCCCATTCTAGAGTGGAAGTGGGAGAATATCAGTATGGATTTCATCACGGGTTTGCCGAGGAGTTCGAAGGGCAATGACTCGATTTGGGTTATTGTGGACCGTTTGACTAAGTCGGCTCACTTTCTAGCCATGAAGATTACTTGGTCGATGGAGAAATTGGCTGAGTTGTACATTAGGGAAATTGTGAGACTTCATGGAGTTCCTGTGTCGATTGTTTTCGACAAGGATGCAAGGTTCACATCAAGGTTTTGGAAGAGCCTACAAGCAGCTTTAGGCACCGTAACTGATTTCAGTACAAGCTTTTCATCCACAGATCGATGGTCAGACTGAGAGGGTGAATCGAGTGCTGGAAGATATGTTGATGGGCTTGTGTTATGGATTTTGGTGGTAGTTGGGAGAGATACTTGGCATTGGTTGAGTTTGCTTATAACAACAGTTACCATGCGAGTATTGGGATGGCACCGTATGAGGCTTTGTATGGGCGGAGGTGCAGGACACCTGTTTGTTGGTATGAGGTTGGCGAGAGGCAGATGTATGGTCCTGAGATCGTGCAGCAGACATCGGAGCAGATTGAGCTGATTCGCAAGAGATTGGTTGAGGCTCAGATTCGGCAGAAGAGTTATGCTGACACTCGACGAAGAGTCTTGCAGTTGAGGTTGGGGATGCAGTTTTACTCAAGGTTTCTCCGACCAAAGGAGTGGTCAGGTTCGGTAAGGGAGGCAAGTTGGCTCCAAGGTATATTGGGCCATACAGGATCGTGGAGCAGATTGGCAAGACCGCATATAGATTGAAGCTTCCAGAGGAGTTGGCACAGGTGCATGATGTATTCCATGTGTCATTGTTGAGGAAGTATGTGCCAGATCAGAATCATCAGTTGGTAGAGATTCCTGAAGATTTACAGGTGAACTTGAGTTACAAGGAACAGCCTGTTGAGATCGTTGACCGTAGAGAGAAAGTTCTTAGGAGCAAGGTGATACCTATGGTCAAGGTGTTGTGGAGGAATCAGCAGTTCGAGGAGGCTACTTGGGAGCCAGAGGATCGCATGCAGAAGGATTTTCCTGAGCTTTTTGCATGAGTGTATTTCTGCTATGTGATTGTAATTCTTTGAATGGTAGTACCTTGATTTGAATTGTATTTCTTCTATTTTGATTGAGTTATCATATGCAATTGTTGAATTATGTTTCCATTTATGGATGTTGGTTTCTTTGATGATATGTTGTTTGGACTCATTAGTAGTAGTTCTGAGGACAGAACTCTTCTAAGGAGGGAGTGACGTAGAACCCTGTATTTTCAAATATTATTTTTATATTTGGAAATGAATTTAAATTGATTTTTGAAGATTTAATGAATATTTTCAGAAAAATTTAGCTTTTGTACACGTGCAAAACACGTGCAAATACTTTCTGAGGAGTTGGAAAATTTAGTTTTCTTTATGAAAAATCATTATTTAATATTTGGGATTTATTTAGTATTTTTCCAGATTTTTCTGAAATTAATTGGAACTATTTGCAATTTTTGAGAAGAAAAGGACCTTTCTGCAAATTTGACATTTTTAAGGGTTAAAGTCAAAATATATATTCTGGACGTTTTGGATCAGTATAGGGTGAAATTTAGAAGTATATTTTCTTTTAAATCCAAATTTAAAGGAGTTTTGATGGAATTTCCAAGGATAGAACTATAAATGTAAATTGTATTTTGGAAAGGATTGTTTTGCAAAAGTGAGTGTAAAACCCTAATATTCAATCCCGGATATTTAAAGGACTTTTTCTCCAGCCGTCATTTGGGAAATACAGAATTTTTGTGGAGATTTATTTTGGTGGAGAAAGGAGTTTTGGATCTAGCAAAAAGAGGACTTTTCGTGGACTTTTCTCAATTAAAGGTGAGTGACATTGTGTGTTTTGTTTTGTTTGTGAATGGCATAAATTATCTTGTTGTTGATCTATGTATGCGAGTGGTAATGATGTTAGATTGGATGTTGTGAATGATATAGATCTTGAAATTTGGTATGATTCATGTAAATAATAATTATTGCTTATACCATGTTGTGAAATCTAAGAATGATTAGTAGATCTTTGTTTATAAAACCGTATTATTAAGATTTGAGTGTGGTTATGATCGGATGATGAACACCTGGATCTTACATATTGAAAATCAGATTTTGATTTAGAAGTTGTGAAAGAATTTAGTCTTGAGAAACCCTAATGAAAGAATTAGAGAATCTAGAACATGAGAACTTGGGTTTTGACATATTTGAGGTTTTGAGTAATATACCCTTAATGGAGATTCTTGAGATTTGTCGTTTTTCCTGAATACGAACTATCTTTCATAAACATTGAATCTTTAGAAAACTCCAGACTTGATTTTGTAATCAGACCTAAATTTTGAAATCTGTAGGCCGACAGTCGACTGGCCTACCGTGCAGTCGACTGGTACAAGCCTGACATTGTATTTTTAGAATCTTTGAAATAGTCGTTCTGGACAGTCGACCTAGCTCATAGGCAGTCGACTAGTTCGCTGAGGAAATTATTTTTGCAAAAATTATTAGTCTTTCTGGACAGTCGACCTATGATTCCTTTAAGTCGACTTGTATACTTAGAATAATTTTGAGAAGATTATTGGAATTTACCTCGGGTAAGTCGACTGATTCCTTTTCTTCAGTCGACTTATATGACTTAGTTTATTTTGTTAAATTCTGGATATTTGTCCTTCTGGACAGTCGACTTACTACAGTATAAGTCGACTGGTACTGATGGAATTTTATACCTTGAGTGTTACTTGAGTGTTTGGTTCTCAGATAATTCAGCTTATACCTTGTTTTCATTAAGCTTTTGATTTTGAGACATTCAGTTCAGTATTTGACTTAAGACATTCAGTTGAGCCACTTCTGTTTAGTGGAACTTTGGTTTAGACTTTTGAGTTTGAGTCTCTAGAGATGAGTGACCCTAGTATACCGGTGTTGAGTTATTTTGTTG
This sequence comes from Hemerocallis citrina, assembly GCA_017893485.1. Taxonomy (NCBI): domain Eukaryota; kingdom Viridiplantae; phylum Streptophyta; class Magnoliopsida; order Asparagales; family Asphodelaceae; genus Hemerocallis; species Hemerocallis citrina. The sequence continues at coordinate 78,052,401 of CM030363.1, read as the reverse complement.
AGGCCCGTGAGGCATTTCAGTTATTCAGTTTGATCTTTAGGCCGGTAGGGTACACCACTCTAGGAGATTCGTTGAGTAAAAATAAACCGAAAGATAATAAGGACAGGCACTAGTGGTGATATAATGAACGGGAACATGAGTTATGCACCTCAGTATGGCTTTAGATGTGGGATTTAATTACCGGAATTATCCAAGTGACTATCTTGAGATGTGGGATTTATCTCCGGAATTATCCAGGTAAATCACCTGTGATGTGAGATATATCTCCGGAATTATCCAAGTGGTTTGCTTGCGATGTGTGATTGGTCTCCGGAAATATCAAAGTCGAGGCGACGCACATGTGGTATTCATGTGATGATGTGTCTATGTTTAGATGTGGGATGATCTCCGGAATTATCCAGGTAAAATGCCTGAGATGTGGGATCTATCTCCGGAATTATCAAGCATGGACTAACTCTCACAGTTTATCTTTATCTCGTAGTAGTCATCGTAATAGGTTTAGTTGCATAACGGGGGATTGAACCCTATGAAGTGGAGACGTTAAGGGCTTGCACCGAACCTATGTAGAATGTAACGCCCCCGATCTACCCGTAACTGGGAAACCGAGACACTTGCCAAGATCTTCTCTTCAATTAGTCACGATACACAGAAAAAGCTGGAAAATTTAAAACTTTTTATTCAACACAGAGTTACTATGCAGTAATTACAAATATCAGTTTGTAATACCAAACTGCACTGCCTGCCCCTTTTCTTTTCTTTTTGACTCCAAAATTAATTCTTCCAATTTTTATATCACTTTAAACATAAACTAAAATAGTAATGTTTCAAAGAAAATTTGGACAGAGTCGCCCGTGTAATTTTTGCCCAAAACATAGAAAAGCTTACGGAATTTTGCTCTAAATTCCGTAGCTTACATCACAGGCAATAATAATACGGGCTCCCCAGGCCAAAATGAGCATCATCACACAGGCAATATATATATATATATATATATATATATATATATATATGTATATGTATATATATATATATATATATGCTCTGGGGGCCAAACTCATAACGGTTTAACAATTATCAATTAAAAAACATAAATCCTTTTGAAAACGTAGTAATTTTTTAAAAAATAACCTGTAAAAACCTACCACGACGCCCGGCACTGCACAACGAAATGGGTACGGGTCGAAACCATATCCTGCTGCCTCACACTACACTCTTCATCATCATCCTCATACTTATACATCAAAAATACAATTTAAAGCATAAATCTTTACTATTTACAATTAAATCATAACAACAATTATAACTGGAGCTCCACTCCTCGGAACCTGTACCTACACCTCACCTCTGCACTGCTGAGGACCTGTAACAGTAGGGACCTAGGGTAGTCCAGGGACTCCCTAACCCCCAAACACTAAGGGGTTAGCCATTTATGGTGTGAGTATAATATTAAAATAAGTAAATAAATTAAACTTACAAGTAAAAACATAGCGAACTCACAATTTCCAAGATAACCAAATCTTACTTGACATCTGAACATGTAAACATCACAAATGAGATTTCACATCAATTACTCTCTGAGTCATCACCGGTATGTATATCTATACCCGCTCATAACATACTTATATTTAGTAACCATTTGAATAACCACTCATAATACAATAATGATTTTATTTCCTTATATCACGTATCACCTCATAGACATATGCCTTCATTCTCATACTACCACATTCCTTCATGTCCAACCTAACATCTCATTGCACCTTACCATTTACTTGCATTTTATCACAACGTACCCCATATCCCAACATAGTTTTGGCAATAACATATCACACGCCAAGCCGATAGCTTGGGTAATAATCACGCACATCCCAAGCCCAACTTGGGTAATATCACAATCACATCCCAAGCCCATAGCTTTGTTATTAATTTACTTCACTATCACACTCATAATTCATCTCGAATGGAAAAGACACGTGTACATATAATTTGTGCCTGTGTACGTTATGACTTAAACTCAAATGCAAAATTACCAATACAACGATGCTCTTATTCTAATGCAAGATTACTAATGCGATGATGCTCTTATTCTAATGCCAGCAAGTCTTCGAAGCAACATGCAGCGCATACTACGTGTGCCCATCTCAAGCCGTTTCTCCATATATAGGGATTTGAACCCGCATTATGAATTTCTAATTGTACACAACCTGTTCCTGACAGACTACATGACTGATGAGGTTGCAAACGTGGTCAAGTCCCATCAATGCAGTACGCTCATGGTGTCTATGTTTGCCACTACTACCCGGTACACCGGACCTCACTCAAAAACCAGACGAACACAGGGTCTCCCGAGCGCAGTATAGCATAAAGCCTATCCTGTGTCACCCCTAACTCATAGACCGTGATCTATGGCATGTTCGCTCTCCCTGGCCAAGGACCCGACGAAGTTCCGGGGTCCATCCCCCTAGCTCCGCCCGCCTTATCATGACACTTCAGGAATTAACAGCGCGAGATACGCAACCCGTGCTCCCAACTCGTGAGACGCCACCGTACGTATCCCTTTGACGGGAAGGTACAACTCAATATCACCACCTAAGGCTTGCCTCGAGGGACAAGTTGGTCGTAAGGAGCCCCCTACAACCGACTCCTCTCTTTTCGGCAAAGGGTCTAAGTAAAAATGATCTTTATAAGTCACTATCTTAATGATGTCCCTGACTCGAACAATCCTAGGGATGGCAATATTATAAACACAATATGCTATGCCTTAAATTAGACTTCGTAAGATAACTCTACTAGGCTGCTCAACCTAGACTTTTCAGAATCCCTCAGGATCCGGTTCATGGCCTATCGATCCAAGACCCCGGCAATACGAACGTATTCGCATGCTACTATCCTGAACTTAGATTTCGTCACACTCCGGTCCTGCAATCAATCAACGGTTAAGATCTGACGGCACCCGCGAAGTGACTCGTCCACAGTCCCTTAGGAGTAAGCTAAACACACGTCTTGATGGTCGATAGCCCTAGGGCAATGATATCACCCTAGATGAGCACAACAAATTGCGTATTAGCTAAGAAGCTACATACGAGTAACCAAAAATACATACGAGCTAAATAGGCTGCGTATGGGACCAACAACTACATACGGGCCAGTCGAGCCGCGTATGAGACAACAACATGCATACAAGCCAAATAAGCTCCGTATGAAACCCACAGCTACATACGGCCTAGTCGAGCCACATACGCGCAAAACCACATACAAACAACCATACAGGTAATCAAACCTAGAAGCAACCAACTGTGCTTACTAGCAAACTTGATCTTCTATAATTAGAAGTAACAGAAGAATCTACTATAATCAACTTAGCATGGGTTTCTTCTAAAATCAACTCATCATGACATACCTACTATAATCAACTCAAGCATGAGTTTCTCACTATAATCAACTCAAACATGATAGGTTTCACTGGAATGTCACATAGACATGAATGGGTTCTTCACATAACTCAAGCATGATATTCTACTACAACTTAACCATGGGTTTCTTTCTACCACAATTCAAGCATGGATTCTTACTATATCACAAGTGTGGGTTCTTTCTCTACAACAATCCAAATCCATAGGATGGGTTCTTTTTACTCACTACTACTAACTAAAATGGGTTCTTTTTCGCATACACAAATAATATAGCCATAGGAATGGGTTCTTTCTCAACCTACAACAAGTAATCAACATAAAGGTGTGATCTTTTAACATCCTACAACTGACAACATCAAAAGATTGTTTCTTTATCACACTACAACTAACATAACATCAAGTTGGGTTCTTTTAGCATCCACAATTTACTCAACCCTCAAAATGGGTTCTTTCTCAACCTACAACAACTCACACCTAAAAGATGGGTTCTTTTCTTCACCTACACAAGTAGTAACCCTAAAGATGGTTCTTTCTACACATATATAAATAGATAAAGAGAGCAAGCAACTAAATTAGAAGTAGAGAATCCCAACATACATAACTAATCCCTTTATCCATAAATTTATACCAATACACGTTATCCCCATACGCCTCATCCATAATTCTTTTTCTTGTAGATGAAGGAATGCTTCATAATAGATTTTATCTATTGTGTCTATATTTATCTTTTTTCCCTTTTTCAGAAAAATATTTAACCTTAACCATAATTATTTTTGTTTTGGATAAGCAGGATAACTTAAAGTTGTTATTTTGTGGTTTAGGTATCCTTGTGGATTTTAAAGTATTTATTTCTTCTTTTATTTCTTGTAATAAATCTACCATATAGTTGAAAATATCAATATTTAAAGATCCATGCGTGGGTAAGTGAACATAGTGTTCATAATGTTCTTTGTTAAGACCGTGTGAACATTGATGTTGATCATCAATGATAATCGGATTATTCATAGGCTCATCCATGATTATAAAAAAGCTTGAGAATATCTAATATTTTCCTTTAGCTTTACTTATGATTAAAGATAATCTTGTTTAGCTATCTTGCTCTTTAATCTTCTCCACCACTAGTGTAGTAATGGTATAGCTTGTGGTATGCCAAGGCAAGCCAGGACGGTTGCATGTCAAAGGCCAGCCAGAAAGGCTGAAACTCGAGGCTTAACCCAACCATAAATCCATGGTTAAGAGTGTTGTTCCACTACAAGGTGAGTCAGTTAGGTTAAGAGAGTAAAAAAGATTAGAAAGATTATATTTAACCAAAGATTAGAGGTACTCAATACGTATAAATGCAACATCAACTATTCCAAAATTAATCAGACCACCCGATTATATTCCACAGTCAAATAAGCAAGCTCAAGTTCCACCACCAGAATCATCTGTTACCCATGAAGAAGTAATGGCTGAAAACAATCCAGTAAATCCTCCTGAAATATCAAGATTCGGAACTCGGTCAGATTGGCTTCAGTATCATTCTTCTCAAAATACATCTAAAACAAAAAATTCTCCTGAAACTAATCATGGACTTTGGGAGATAATTTCTCTTTCAGCCAATAACCATTTGAGCAAGTAAATATATGATTTTCATGCACTCACGAAGGAGAACACAAATCCATAAAGATCTCTCACTAATTCATAGTGGATCTTACTCAAAAAAATTTCTCAAAACTGGTCCTTAAAATGGAGTTAAAACACCAATTTTCCAACATTCCCCACATGACTAAAATTGACGACCACAAATACGACAGAATGACATGACAGACTTGGTGACAGAGTTCAACAGTTGAAACCTACACAGGATAGGTAGGTGTCACTCTTTGAACCTTTTCTTATGAAAATATGTTTACTTTACTAACTAAACAGTAGACCCGATGTCCTTGAACTGTTCTATCATTTGTGTAAACGATGACATATCTCATACGGGAATCTTCCTAACACATCTCAATTCGCACTATTAAATTCATTTTGGCCATGAACATGTGTCTGGTTCTGCAAGAGTTTAACAGGAAAGTTGACCTACCCTTTTTCCCATGGAAGCGGCCATTCTTCCCTCTCACATATGTGATTTCATAGTTAAAAGTAACCTGAATTATTCTGCTCGGGTTTTCGATGTATAAGAATCATTAAAAGTCTAGCTTAACCTCTTACCTTACGAGCATCACTGTTTCATCATGGGAATGGACATGAGAAAATACCTACAGTGATCCAACATGGTCTTTACAATTTAGTTGTCCCTTTGAACCTAGATCTTGGGATCTCCATTCATAGGCTGGGTGTCCATTGTATCGAATTATTTTTTATGGGCTTTAGTCTCGTCCCCTCGATGACTTATCAACTAACTCTTTGTTTTATCCCTTTGGTTAGCAGATTCGTAATGTTATCCTTTGACTTTACATAGTCCATAGAGATAACCTCAGTAGAGAGTAGTTGTCTAATGGTATTATGTCTTCGACAAATATGTCTAGATTTACCATTATACAAATTATTCTGTGCTCTAGAAATTGTAGATTGACTGTACGAATGTATGTAGATTAGATGCACAAGCTTTTTTCACCTTGGAATATACTCAAGGAAGTGGTGTAACCATTCATCCTCTTCCTCACATTTGTCCAGTGCGTTAAATTCAAATTCCATCGTGGATTTAGCGATAACTGTTTGTTTCAAGAATTTCCACGAAACTGCTGCACCACTCAGTGTAAACACATAGCCACCAGTGGTTTTGAATTATCACTAGATATCCAGTTCGCATCACTATACCCTTCAAGTACAGCCGATTATCTTGTATAATTTAGCCCATAATTACGAGTAAAGCACAAGTACTTTAGTATTCTTATAATCACTTGTTAATGCTCAGTTCCAGAATTACTCGTATATCTGCTTAGTTTACTAACTGCATAGGCTATATATGGTCTTGTACAACTCATCAAGTACATTGGACTACTTATGATTCTAGATTATTCTACTTGAGAAATACTGTCTCCTTAATTCTTGGATAAATGTAAAGTTAGGTCTATTGGAGTTCTGGAAATTCCATAATTATCTTTATGAAATTTTCAAGAATATTATCTATATAATGTGATTGGCTTAAAACAAGCTCGTCTGACGTTCTTGTGATCTTAATGCCCAATATAACATCAGCTAGTCCAATGTCATTCAAGTCAAATCTCTAGTTCAACGTGTTCTTAGTAGATTTAATCATCATATCATTGTTTCCAACGATAAGCATGTCATCTACATACAAACATATTATGACATATTCACTTTTTGTGTCTTTGATATACACACATTTATCACATTCATTGATTTTGAAACCACTTGTCATCATGACATTATCAAATTTCTCATGCCACTGCTTTGGAGCTTGTTTCAAGGCATATAATGATTTCATCAGTTTACAAACATTATTTTCTTGTCCTGGAGCTAAAAATCCTCATGTTGCTCCAAATAGATTTTTCATCTAGGTCTCCTTTACGAAATGTTGTTTTCACATCCTTTTAATTTACTTCAAGATTGCGCAAAGCTGATATTGCAAGTACTATCCTAATAAAATTTATTCTCGTCACAGGAAAATATGTATCAAAATAATCCAGACATTCCTTTTGTCTATAACCTTTGAATACAAGCTTTGCCTTATATTTATCAATTGATCCACCAGTTTTCATTTTTCTCTTGAAAATCCACTTGGAACCTAAAGGTTTACTGCCTGGTATAAGATCCACTAGTTCCCAATTATGATTTTGCAAGATTGAATTAATTTCACTCTTAATGACTTCTTTCTGCAGAGGACTATCACTAGAGCTCACCGCTTCTTTGAAAGTTTGAGATTCTCCTTCAAGCATAAAAGTTAAGAAGTCTGGACCAAAAGATTTTTTCGTTCTTATTCTTTTACTACGTCAAGGTTCCTTCACAACTTCTTCATCTTGGTTTTCACTATCTTCACTGATAGTCTCATTTGTTCGTTTGGAAGTGTCACGCCCCGGTTCCCAGAATACGAAAGTATAGGCACACAACTAAGGCTCATCGAATGATATAAGTATACAAACTCATATCATCCATAAGCTGTACAATACCAGTAATCTCAACAACACAGGTAATAATAATCATCGCATGAACAATTATAGAATCAATACCCAATACCTGAAATAGAAAAACTTCATGTCGAAATCCCCAAGAATATACGATGCAATAAATGGTTCGCTACAACTAGTAGCGATAAGAAAGTGGAGCAATAGCAGTAGCAAAACCATCACGACCGTCTAAAAAGTCCGATCATCAAGTTCTTTCGGTATCTCATCGTCTGTACCCTATAAATATTAAATAAAAGAAAGGGGTTTCTGTTAGAGCAAGCTTCAGACAGCAAGTTTCAACAAGCAGTGAAACAAGGAAGTATGATATAACAAGGAAGAAGGAACAATATGATCAAGTACGATACGAGAGCACGTGTAAACCTGTAACTGAAAACGAGAAACATGTAAATAGAACTTCAATGTATAATCAAATCGGTATGAAGGAATCATGTAACTGGAAACATGTCATGTAAATGGGAATCATGTAAACTTGTAACAAGAACTTGTAACTTGTAAACATGAATCGTGAAACTTGTAAACATGAATCATGTAACTTGTAAACAGAAATCATTTAACTTGTAAACAAGAATTATGTAACTTGTAAACATGAATCATGTAACTTGATCAGTTTAAATCTTAATTCTATCAATCTTTTATTAATCCTAAATAATGCATGCAATCCTGCGTCCCATACCACAGGTTCGGGTGCATACAATCATGTAAACATTTAGACAATAATGGTGAATTCTATAAGGTTATGTACTCGAATCTTGCAGTGACATTAACAGAAATCATATCATGTAAACATGAACATGTAAGAGGGAATCATGTAATCATGTGATGGATTCTCGAGGTGGCCCCAACAGATTCTAGAGATGCCCCCTACGGATTCTAGAGGTGCCCCCCATCGATTCAATGATGTGGCACTTAGTTCTACGTGACATTTAGCTCTATGTGGCACTTAGTTTCATATAACTTGTAAACATGAAACAGATAAACATGTAAACAAGAGTCACTTATTTGTCCATTACTAGGTCTTTCTCTTTATTACTTCGACTTGCTATACTTTTACAGTAATTACTCATAAACTTGCAGTCAATGGAAACAAGTATCAAGGCAGTGAGAAGAAGGTATTGGGAGTATGCAATGCATGACCTACAAGTTCAATTCATTAAATGCGACAAATAAACATTTTTGCGTTTAAAAATCATGAAGATGCAATTTCTGGACAGCAAGTCACTTCTATACTAAAATCAAATTTCCCGCTGCTATAGGAAAGAGAATCAAGTTCCGTTCGAGATTCCTGAAAAAAGACTCGCTACCGGTTCCAACGCATACTCACACGACATAATCCAATTACAGTATCTAGGTCTATCAGCTGGTTCTTTACGGGTCTAGTGTTCAGGCAGAAGGGTCCGGGTCAAGTTCTCGATCAGGCTTATAACTCTACTATAAATTCCTTATTAAATTCTACAAAAATTATAATCTTGTTCTTGACCGTGTCAATTAGTAAACATGATTTTATCAAGTCATAATGACACGCACCGCTTCCCAAAAAGGAATACGGAATACGGATACGTGACTAAGTCCAGCGAATGATTTTCATCATCCATAAGCTGTCAGGAATCTTTACAACATTTCACAGGAAGTAATCAGAGTCGGAAGCAAGAAAAGTCAACCAAGCATGCATATATGAATCAAAATACCAACATGATTTACTTGAAACAAAATATATTAATCTCAAGTAGACCAGATGTGAATAAGTCAAATATCCTAGGTCACATTGCCTAAATACAAAATAAATCCAAGTATCACGTATAATTGTTCAAATAAGCAATAGAAATAATAATAAAACTCTAGCACTAATATCTCTTATCACCAACTCCATCTAGCAGCTGATCACCCTGGCCTGTAACTAAATAAATTGCAGGAAGAAGAAAAAGAAAACAAACTCCCATCAATGCAAGTTACGGACCGCTTGTAGTGCAGGATACAAGTACATGAGAAGAATAACAAATAGTATGGAATAGGCATGATAGCAAAATAGAACAACTAGCATGAATCATGAACAAAGTCAAGTAATGTGATATGCAACAGGGTATAGGTAACATGTATCAAGTGTCATGCAAGCAGGTAAACAGATATACAGATGAACAGGTAAACATGTGTCAGTTATCATGTACAGGTATCATGTATCAGATAAGCATATAACAGGTTATCATGTATGTCAAGTCTTGTATTAAAACTATCTAGGTAGCACTTCATGCATCCCAGTTTTTTATCACATGGTGGCTACATTCAAACAAGTTACGTTTAGGCCTCGTAGTGGGTTTCTATAGGCCCGTGTACTCAGGCGTCATGTAATAGATTATAGGTAAACATGCACGAATCATGTAGTTAAATTGTGGCAACAGAAATAGGCATGAATCATGTAGTCATGAAACATGGCAACATTTAATAACATGCATGAATCATGTAATCATGAAACACGGCAACATATAATAATAACAGGGATGAATCATGTAGTCATGAGTTCATGGCATAATATAATAATAATAGGCATGAATTATGTAATCGTGAGTTCATGGCATAATATAATAATAACAGACATGAATCATGTAATCGTGAGTACATGGCAGAATATAATAATAAAACGCATGAATCATGCAAGCATGAAACATGGCAATACGTAATGGGATCACGGGCCCCCTTCCGAGTAAACATACATTTATTATCCACTACTAAGTTCTTTCCCTTAACCCCAGCTTGGTTACTTGTTATTATTATTAAACAGGCATGTACGTGTCACAAAACAGAAAAAGAATAACATTTCATAAACAAGTAACAGGTTCAGGTTGCAAGATAAATATTTACAGGTGAAAGACAACACATAAAAAGATAGAACAACAAAAATTCTAGTTCAGGACAGCTAGACAGTACTGCACTAAATCTGGAATTCTCGTTGCTACAAACATGCAAACCTGGATCTGTCAGAGAATCTAAAAAATAGACTCCCATCCAAATCCAACAAATATATATAAGTCATATGGTATTTCACAAAAACATGAGTCAAAACTGAATTGAAACCAGAAAACGTGTTCAACCAGAAATCAGAAGATTGTATTCAAAGTAGGAAACAACATGAAAACTTATAAATTAAATCCACAAATAATCTGGAGTATTCCCTAGTATGCTAGTAACAGAATATAAAGTTTCAGAATTTTTCAATTTAAAAGTTTAGTCAACAAAAATCAGAAAACATCAGATGCAGTAGTTTTGTAAATCTGGAATTATAAACACTGCAGTATGAAAACAGCAATATCTCACAAATCATAAGTTGAAATCCAAATCCGTCAAAAGGGTGATAAAATAGATACAGTACACTAACTTTGATATTCACAAAGATTTTAGAGACAGAAAGTAAAATCAGGTCGAAATCAAGTTTCTTTGCAGAACAACAAGAAAAATCTGCTAGTATAGTAGTTGTTTATAAGTATAGAATAGTTTGTAAAACTCATCAAATAAATCCACAAAAATTCAGGGTTAATACCAATCAGGTACAGTTATAGTGTGCAAAATATTGGATCAAAATAATAATTTTAACAACACGATAAAAATAGATTACTCTTCAGAATTCATAGAAAATAAAACATTGAAACCTCTCTATACCTCTGTAGTAAAATAGACATAACTCACAACTCATAAAATGAAACTGAGATCCGTCAGAAGGGTTGGAAAATAGAAAGAATTCTCTACAGTTCACGTTCACAAATAATTTTCATATACTGACCTTAATAGGGTCTAAAATACTGATCAAAAGCAAGGTAACTGAAAATACAGAATTATTCTTCGAACATAAAACATCTAGTTCATGTAAAATTCATCCAAATCAACCCAAACATGAAATATGGTGTACTAGATGTCTAAACAACATAGTATTAGGTATTTTGCAAGTCCACGACAAGTATAGCACGAATAACACATCAAGCACACGATATCACAAAATAACATGCATATATACATCCAAAAAGTGGTCATCTCTAGTTGTTTCATGTCATGTATGTCGTGAGGTAACTATGGTCGAATCAATACAATAGAGACAATATATAATAGAGGATCCCCACGAATTGTCTCTAGAATCCAACTACACTACATGCGGTATTTAGTACTTGTATTACACAAAGAAAAGAATACAAGTTACTTGCCTGAAAGACGACGAAACTGACAAAGCAAAAGCAAGAATAACGGGAACACATTCTGGGCACGAACACCACGAACAACCATGAACGAACACATGAATCACGAATAATGAGCTGACGAACACAACACCCACGAACCAACGAACACCATACTCACGAACCACGAACACACACCGAAACCAATCCCACCACAATAGAGCAGTAGCGAGCAGTGGGGTCGGTAGTGCCGTGACGTTAGAGGACGGTGAACGGGGTGACGCCTGAAAGATGCTGGCTAGCTGGGGAATAGCGCTGCACACGGTGGTGTGCTGCCGCTGCTGTCTGTCCCTACGCATTGGCGAAGGGAGAGCACAGCACGCTGATGCTGTTGCTGTTGTTGGTTGGCGCCGCGACGAGAGGGAGGGCAGGCGGAGTCAGGGAGGTGTTGGTAGAGCTCGCGATAGGGAGAGACGAGGAGGAGGTAAGGATGAGGGAAGTAGTAGGGCGGAGCAGCAGGCAAGGCACAGGGCAAGGAGTCAAAAGATGGGTTGAGAAGGAGGATCGGGAAGTGAGGTAGACAGTGGCTAGGGTTGAGCGGCTGTATGGGGAGAAGGTGAACAAGGATGGGTAAATATAGGGGGTTTAAATATTAGGGTTGTGCACCTATGGATGACGGCGAAACAGGGTAAATAGGGTATCGGGTTGAGGTAAACTAACGGGTATGGGTTATTGGATATTGGGTTTTAAAATGGATTAGGGTTTTAAAAAAATTCAATAGAAAATAAAATAACTTATAAAAATATTGTTTATAATAAAAATGTAATTGGCATTACAAAATAGAATTTATTTAACTTACTACAAAAACAGTTAGGAAATAAAAGTGGATTTTTAATAACCGGTCTGAAATTTCAATAATAACAATAATGTTAATAACAATAATAATAAGAAGAAGAAAATGATAAAATAATAATGGTAATAACAATAACAGTAATAGTAACAATAATAGAAATCAAGGTAATAATATCAATAATAAGATTTGTACAAAAATCATAGGAACTAGTTACAAATAAAATTGTTAATCAAAATAGATTTTAATAGGAGATCCAACAATACGTTTTATCAAAAATATTTTGAAAGCGGAAAACTAATTTACAGAAATTTGAAATCCGAAAATACATAGAAAATACGTATTTGGGGAAATAGGTGTTACAAATCCTACCCAACTTACAAGCAAATTTCTTCCTCGAAATTTGCTTGGGGTACATGGGACAAGGCAAAAACAAACTTAGGGGAGGGTAACAAAACAGAGGATCAAAGGGGAAGGAACAAAGCAATGGCAATTCCAGAAAAAGAAGGAAGTGGATAACAATGATGTCAAATGGAATGCATGAAAGAGAATAAGCAGTATCAATAGGAAAGAATCAACACAAGATAACAAAGCAAGATAGGGAGTAGATAGAACTGGAATCAAAGAGGGAATGAATGGGGAAGAATTGAATCAAATAATGAATGAGTGCATGGCAAAATCGAATGCAAGAAAGAAGAAACCAATTATCAAAAACGAAGAAGAAAACATCACAAGACTTGCAAGATAACAAAGCAAAGAGATGAATAAATAGACAGAGCTGGAATCGAAGAAAGGAGGCACAAGGAAGAGATTAACCAAGCAATGAATCAGCAGATGAAGACGAGTACATAGGATAGAAAGAAGCAAACAATGCAGGGAAGGAGAAACAGTAAGAGAATCTTGGGACTTGTGGGTCATAGGCCCACAATGCTTCCGCTGCGCCACTCTGATCGGAAAGACTCTGAATGCACATCGTGGAGCAAAGGACGACACTCTTCTCCTTGTGATGATCCAAGCTGCTAACATGTCGTTGAAGATCCAGCAATGCTCACTGACGGACCAAGCAGAAAATAAAATGAATGGATGACACCAAAATCAGAAAGATATGGGTACGAAAAGAACTAATTCATACCCAAAAAGAAATCAACAAATGAGGACGACAAAAAAAAGGGAAGAATCAAGGAACCAGGAATCAAAGGATTGAAAAAGAGGATCAAAAGAATGGAATAAGACTAATATCCAGATCAATGTTGATTATCAATTCATTCATGCATGCATGGTCTGTGTACTATTGTGCCGATCCCAGATCGAGCCAAGCTTGTCTAATATATCAGTCAAACTAATACATTAGCCAAACCTTGGCTCTGATACCACTAAAAAACTAATCACGCCCGCTTCCCAAAAAAAATTACGGAATACGGATACGTGACTAAGTCCAACGAATGATTTTGTATCATCCATAAGCTGTCAGGAACCTTTACAACATTTCTCAGGAAATAATCAGAGTCGGAAGCAAGAAAAGTCAACCAAGCATGCATATATGAATCAAAATACCAACAAGATTTACTTGAAACAAAATATATTAATCTCAAATAAATTAGATCTGAATAAGTCAAATATCCTGGGTCACATTACCCAAATACAAAATAAATCCAAGTATCAAGTACAATTGTTCAAATAAGCAACGAAAATAATAACAAAACTCCAGCACTAATATCTCAAATCATGAAATCCATTTGGCAGCTAATTACCCTGGTCTGCAATTAAATGAATTGCAGGAAGAGGAAAAAGAAAACAAATTCTCGTCAATGCAAGTTACGGGCCGCTTGTAGTGTAGGATACAAGTATATGGAAAAAAATAACAAATAGCATGGAATAGGCATGATAGCAAAATAGAACAACTAGCATGAATCATGAACAAAGTCAAGTAATGTGATATGCAACAGGGTACAGGTAACATGTATCATGTGTCATGCAAGCAGGCAAACAGGTATATGGATGAACAGGTAAACATGTGTCACTTATCATGTACCGGTATCATGCATCAGATAAGCATGTAACAGGTAATCATGCATGTCAAGTCTTGTATTAAAACTATCTAGGTAGCACTTCATGCGCCCCAGGTTTGTATCACATGGTTGCCACATTTAAACAAGTTACGTTTAGGCCTAGTGGCGGGTTTCTGTAGGGCTGTGTACTTAGGCATCATGTAACAGATAACAGGTAAACAGGCATGAATCATGTAGTCATGAAACATTGCAACAGGTAATGACGGACATGAATCATGTAATCATGAAATATGGCAACATATAATAATAACAGGCATGAATCATGTAGTCATGAGTTCATGGCATAATATAATAATAACATGCTTGAATCATGTAATCGTGAGTTCATGGCATAACATAATAATAACAGGTATGAATCATGTAACCGTGAGTTAATGGCAGAATATAATAATAACAAGCATAAATCATGCAAGCATGAAATAAGGAAATAGGTAATGGGATCACGGCCCCCTACTGAGTACACATACCTATATTGTACACTGCTAAGGTCTTTCCCTTAACCCCTGCTTGGTTACTTGTTATTATTATTAAACAGGCATGTATATGTCACAAAACAGAGAAAGAATAATATGTCATGAACAAGTAACAGGTTCAGATTGCAAGATAAACATGTATGGGTGGAAGACAACAAATAAAAAGATAGAACAACAAAAATTCTAATTCAGGACCGCAAGACAGTACTGCACTAAATCTGAAATTTCTGTTGCTATAAACATGCAAACCTGGATCCGTCAGATAATCTAGAAAATAGTCTCCCTGCCGAATCCAGCAAATATATATAAGTCATATAGTATTTCCTAAAAACATGAGTCAAAACTGAATTGAAATAAGAAAAAGTGTTCAGCCAGAAATCAGAAGATTGTATTCAAATTCTGGAAAATAGCATGAAAACTCATTAATGAAATCCACAAAAAATCTGAGTTATTCCCTAGTATGCTAGTAACAGAATACAAAATTTCATAAATTTTCAATATAATAGTTTAGTCAACAAAAATCAGAAAACATCAAGATGCAGTAGTTTTGTAAACTGGAATTATAAACATTGCTGTATGAAAACAGCAATATCTCACAAATCGTAAGTCGAAATCCAAATTCGTCAAAGGGGCGAACAAATAGATACAGTAGGAAAACTTTCATATTCACAAAGATTTTAGAGATAGCAAGTAGAATCAGGTCGAAATTAAGTGTCTTTGCAGAACAGCAAGAAAAATCTGCTAGTATAGTAGTTGTTTATAAGTATATAATAGTTTGTAAAACTCATCAAATATATCCACAAAAATTCAGGGTTAATACCGATCAGGTCCAGTTATACTGTGCAAAATATTGGATCAAAATAATACTTTTAACATCACGATAAAAATAGATTACTCTTCATAATTCATAGAAAACAAAATCTGAAAATCTCTCTAGACCTTTGTAGTAAAATAGACTTAACTCACAACTCATAAAATGAAACCGAGATCTGTCAGAAGGGTTGGAAAATAGACATAATTCTCTACAGTTCATGTTCACAAATATTTTCCATATACTGACCTTAATAGGGTCTAAAATACTGATCAAAAGCAAGGTAACTGAAAATACAGAATTATTTTTCGAACATAAAATCATCTAGTTCATGTAAAACTCATCCAACCCAAAAATGAAATATGGTGTACTAGATGTCCAAACAACACGGTATAAGGTATTTTGCAAGTCCACGACAAGTATAGCATGAATAACACATGAAGCACATGATATCACAAAATAACATGCATATATACATCCAAAAAGTGGTCATCCCTAGTTATTTCATGTCATGTATGTCGTGAGGCAACTATGGTCAAATCAATATAATAGAGACAATATATAACAGAGGATTCACACTAGAATTGTCTCTAGGATCCAACTACACTACAGATGGTATTTAGTACTTGTATTACATAATGAAAAAATACAAGTTACTTGCCCGAAAGACGACAAAACCGACGAAGCAAAATCAAGAATAAAAGGAACGGATTCCCGAGCTCGAGCACCACGAATGACCACGAACGAACACAAGGATCAAGAATAACGAGCTCACGAACTCAACAACCACGAACCAAAGAACACCATACTCACGAACCACGAACACACACCAAAACCAATCCCACCACAAGAGAGCAGCAGCGGGCGGTGGGGTCGGTAGTGCTGCGACATCGGAGGACAGCGAACGAGGTGACGCCGGAAGGCTGCTGGCTGGCTAGGGAATAGCACAGCACACGGTGGTGTGTTGCCACTACTGTCTATTCCTGCCCATCGGTGGAGGGAGAGCACAATACATTGGTGCTGTTGCTGTTGTTGGTCGGCGTCGCGACGAGAGGGAAGGAAAGCAGAGTCAGGGAGGTACTGGCGGAGCTCGTGACAGGAAGGGACGAGGAGGAGGTCGGGATGAGAGGAGTAGGGAGGAGCATCGGGTAAGGCACAGGGCAAGGAGTCGGAAGATGGGTTGAAAAGGAGGATCGGGAAGTGGGGTAGACAGCAGCTATGGGTTGAGCGGCTGTATAGGGGGAAGGTGAACAGGGATAGGTAAATATATGGGGTTGAATATTAGGGTTGTGCACATAAGGAAGACGGCAGAACAGGTTAAATAGGGTATCGGGTTGGGGTAAACTAACGGGTATGGGTTATTGGATATAGGGTTTTAAAATGGATTAGGGTTTTTGAAAAAATTCAATAGAAAAGTAAAATAACTTATAAAAATATTGTTTATAATAAAAATGTAATTGGCATTACAAAATATAATTTATTTAACATACTACAAATATATTGAGTAAATACAAATCGATTTTTAATAACCGGTCAAAAATATCAATAATAACAATAATACTGATAACAATAATAATAATAAGAAAATGATCAAATAATAATGGTGATAAGAATAACAGTAACACTTATAATAATAGAAATCAAGGTAATAATATCAATAATAAGATTTGTATAAAAATTATAGGAACTAGTTACAAATAAAATTGTTGATCAAAATAGGTTTTAATAGGAAATCCAACAATACATTTTAACAAAAATAATTTGAAAGCGGAAAACTAATTTACAAAAATTTGAAATCCGAAAATACATAGAAAATACGTATTTGGGAAAATAGGGGTTACAAATCCTACCCACCTTACAACAAAAGTTCGTCATCAAAATTTGCTTAGGCGGTACATAGGACTAGGTAAAAACAAATTTGCTGGAGGGTAACAAAACAGAGGATTAAAGGGGAAGGAACAAAGCAGTGGCAATACCAGAAAAAGAAGAAAGTGGATAACAGTGATGTCAAATGGAATGCATGAAAGAGAATTAGTAGTATCAAAAGGAAAGAATCAACACAAGATAATAAAGCAAGATATGGAGTAGATAGAACTGGAATCAAAGAGAGAATGAACAGGGAAGAATTGAATCAAATAATGAATGGGTGCATGATGGCAAAATGGAATGCAAGAAAGAAGTAACTAGTATAAAAAATGAAGAAGAAAACATCACAAGAATTGCAAGATAACAAAGCAAAGAGATGAATAAATAGATAAAGCTGGAATCGAAGAAAGGAGTGACAAGGAAGAGATGAACCAAGTAATGAATTAACAGATGAAGACGAGTACAAGGGATGGAAAGAAGCAAACAATGCAGGGAAGGAGAAACAACAAGAGAATCTTAGGACATGTGGGTCATGGGCCCACAACGCTTCGCTGCGCCACTCTGATCGGGAAGACTCTGCATGCACATCTTGGAGCAAAGGACGACACTTCTTCTCCTGGTGATGATCCAAGCCGCTAACATGTCGTTGAAGATCCAGTGATGCCGACTGACAGACCAAGCAGAAAATAAAAAGAATGGATGACACCAAAATCAGAAAGATATGGGTACAAAAAGAATGAATTCATACCCAAAAAGAAATCAACAAATGAGGACGACAAAAAAAAAACGGAAGAATCAAGGAATCAAGGAATCAAGGGATTGAATAAGAAGGGATCAAAATATTAGAATAAGACTAGTACCCAGATCAATGTTGAGTATCAATTCATTCATGCATGCATGGTCTGTGTACTGTTGTGCCGACCCCAGATCGAGCCAAGCTTGTCTAATATATCAGTCAAACTAATACATACGCCAAACCTGGGCTCTGATACCACTAAAAACCTTGTCACGCCCCGCTTCCCAAATAGGAATACGGAATACAGATACATGACTAAGTCCAGCGAATAATTTTCATCATCCATAAGCTGTCAGGAATCATTACAACATTTTACAGGAAATGATCATAGTCGGAAGCAAGAAAAGTCAACCAAGCATGCATATATGAATCAAAATACCAACAGGATTTACTTGAAACAAAATATATTAATCTCAAATAAACCAGTTCTGAATAAGTCAAATATCTTGGGTCACATTGTCCAAATACAAAATAAATCCAAGTATCAAGTACAATTGTTCAAATAAGCAACAGAAATAATAATAAAACTCCAGCACTGATTTCTTTTATGACGAACTCCATCTGGCAGCTGATCACCCTGGTCTGCAATTAAATAAATTGCAGGAAGAGGAAAAAGAAAACAAACTCCCGTCAATGCAAGTTACGGGCCACTTGTAGTGCAGAATACAAGTACACGGGAAAGAATAACAAATAGCATGGAATAGGCATGACAGTAAAATAGAACAACTAGCATGAATCATGAACAAAGTCAAGTAATGTGATATGCAACTGGATACAGGTAATATGTATCAAGTGTCATGCAAGCATGTAAACAGGTATACAGATGAACAGGTAAACATGTGTCAATTATCATGTACAGGTATCATGTATCAGATAGGCATGTAACAGGAAATCATGTATGTCAAGTCTTGTATTAAAACTATCTATGTAGCACTTCATGCACCCCAGTTTTTTATTACATGGTCGCTACATTCAAAAAAGTTATGTTTATGCCTAGTGGTGGGTTTCCATAGGGCAGTGTACTCAGGCGTCATATAACAGATAACAGGTAAACAGGCACGAATCACGTAGTGAAATCGTGGAAACAGAAACAGGCATGAATCATGTAGTCATGAAACATGGCAACCGATGATAACAGGCATGAATCATGTAATCATGAAACATGACAACATATAATAATAACAGACATGAATCGTGTAGTCATGAGTTCATGGCATAATATAATAATAATAGGCATGAATCATGTAATCGTGATTTCATAGCATAATATAATAATAACAGGCATGAATCATGTAATCATGATTTCATGGCATAATATAATAATAACAGGTATGAATCATGTAATTGTGATTTCATGGCAGAATATAATAATAACAGGCACGGGCCTCCTTCTGAGTACACATACCTATATTGTCCACTACTAAGGTCTTTCCCTTAACCTCGGCTTGGTTACTTGTTATTATTATTAAACAGGCATGTACATATCACAAAACAAAGCAAGAATAACATGTCATAAAAAAGAAATAGGCTCAGGTTGCAAGATAAACATGTACGGGTGAAAGACAACACAAAAAGATAGAACAATGAAAATTCTAGTTCAGGACAGCAAGACAGTAATGCACTAAATCTGGAATTCTCATTGCTACAAACATGTAAACCTGGATTGGTCAAAGAATCTAGAAAATAGACTCCCGGCCGAATCCAGCAAATATATTTAAGTCATATGCTATTTCACAAAAAATATGAGTCAAAACTAAATTGAAATCCGAAAATGTGTTCAACCAAAAATCAGAAGATTGTATTCAAAGTCAGGAAAATAGCATGAAACCTCATTAATTAAATTCACAAAAAATTTGGGGTATTCCCAAGTATGTTTAGTAATGTAATATAAAGTTTCATAATTTTTCAATATAAATAGTTTAGTCAACAAAAATCGGAAAATATCAAGATGCAGTAGTTTTGTAAATCTGGAATTTTAAACACTGCAGTATGAAAACAGCAATATCTCACAAATCATAAGTCGAAATCCAAATCCGTTAAAAGGGTGATAAAATAATTTGTGAGATATTCACAAATATTTTAGAGACAGTAAGTAGAATAAGGTCCAAATTAAGTTTCTTTGCAGAACAGCAAGCAAAATTTACTAGTATAGTAGTTATTTGTAAGTATAGAATACTTTGTACAACTCATCAAATAAATCCACAAAAATTCAGAGTTAATACCAATCAGGTCTAGTTAAAGTGTGCAAAATATTGGATCAAAATAATACTTTTAACATCACAATAAAAATATATTACACTTCAGAATTCATAAAAAATAAAATCTGAAAATCTCTCTACATCTCTGTAGTAAAATGGATATAACTCACAACTCATAAAATGAAACTGAGATCCGTCAGAAGGGTTGGAAAATAGACCGAATTCTCTACAGTTCACGTTCACAAATATTTTTTATATACTGAATTAATAGGGTCTAAAATACTGATCAAAATCAAGGTAACTGAAAATACGAAATTATTCTTCGAACATAAAATCATCTAGTTCATGTAAAACTCATCCAAATCAACCCAAACACGAAATATGGTGTACTAGATGTCCAAACAACACGGTATATGGTATTTTGCATGTCCACGACAAGTATAGCATGAATAACACATCAAGCACACGATATCACAAAATAAGATGCATATATACATCCAAAAAGTGGTCATCCCTAGTTGTTTCATGTCATGTATATCGTGAGGCAACTATGGTTGAATCAATATAATAGAGACAATATATAACAGAGGATTCACACACGAATTGTCTCTAGAATCCAACTACACTACAGACGGTATTTAGTACTTGTATTACATAAAGAAAAGAATATAACTTACATGCCCGAAAGACGACAAAACCAATGAAGCAAAAGCAAGAATAAAAGGAATGGATTCCCGGACACGAGCACCACGAACGACCACGAACGAACACACGAATCAAGAATAATGAGCTCACGAACTCAACACCCACGAACCACTGAACACCATACTCACGAACCACGAACACACACCGAAATCAATCCTACCACAAGAGAGCAGCAGCGGGCGGTGGGGTCGGTAATGCTGCGACGTCGGAGGACGGCGAACGGGGTGATTCCAGAAGGCTACTGGCTGGCTGGGGAATAGCGCAGCACATGGTAGTGTGCTGCCGCTACTGTCTGTTCCTGTGTGTCGGCGGAGGAAGAGCACAGCACACTGGTGCTGTGCCTGCTGTTGGTTGGCCCCGCGACGAGAGGGAGGGTAGGTGTAGTTAGGGAGGTGCTGGCGGAGCTCGCGACAGGGAGAGATGAGGAGGAGGTTGGGATGAGAGCGGGAGTAGGGTGGAGCAGCGGGCAAGGCACAAAGCAAGGTGTTGGAAGATGTTTTGAGAAGGAGGATCAGGAAGTGGGGTAGATAGCGGCTAGGGTTGAGCAGCTTTATAGGGGGAAGGTGAACAAGGATGGGTAAATATATGGTGTGAATTATTAGGGATGTGCACATGAGGATGACGGGAGAACAGGGTAAATAGGGTTTCAGGTTGAGGTAAACTAATGGGTATGTGTTATTGGATATAGGGTTTTAAAATGGATTAGGGTTTTTAAAAAAATTTCAATAGAAAAATAAAATAACTTATAAAAATATTGTTTATAATAAAAATGTAATTGACATTACAAAATAGAATTTATTTAACATACTACAAATACAATTATTAAATAAAAGTGGATTTTTAATAACCAATAAAAAAATATCAATAATAATAATAATACTAATAACAATAATAATAATAAGAAAATGATAAAATAATAATGGTAATAATAATAACAGTAATATTAACAATAATAGATTTCAAGGTAATAATATCAATAATAAGATTTGTATAAAAATTATAGGAACTAGTTACAAACAAAATTGTTGATCAAAATATATTTTAATAGGAGATCCAACAATACATTTTAACAAAAATAATTTCAAAGCGGAAAACTAATTTACAAAAATTTGAAATCCGAAAATACATGGAAAATACGTATTTGGGGAAACAGGGGTTACACATAATTTCAACAGTATATTGTATTCTCAACTAGTTTACGAGACGATGCATTTAAAACTGATAATCTGAATAGTCAGATGTTACTACACTAAAATGCCAATATATTGTACTTTGCTAATCGGTTTTCAAAACCGTCAGAATATTTGTTTTCTATATTCATAGGGATACAACTTTCATATACATATTTCTAAATTTTAATAACATGAACTGGTTCATATTCTAGTGACAAGTCAGGGGAGATAACTCGACAGAATATAGTACGTCATCTTAAAATCACTATCTACGAGAAATTTCACTTCTATAACCAGAAATGGATTACATTCATAATCAGTATTCAGAACATGTCTCTTCAATTAATCCATAAAAATTTATCAACTCAACGATATTATATTCGAGAATAAAACTATACTATCGCAGACAATAACAAATTCCTTCGAATCATCATATTTCTTTACACACACACACATACACACACGCACACATACACACGCAGATATATATATATAACTAATTCATGTTCGTGCATTGCATACAATGACAATGAGGTTTACAATCTTTCTGTGGTTATTGAATCGATGGAGGCAAATGGAATGATTCAATACAATGTATAATAATTGATTTAAATATGAAAAGGTCACAAGGCATGTAACGATACAATGGTTCCACAATTGAGATCTACAAAGAATATTTGCACGAACATGGACAATAAATAGATCCCAGTATATGATAATCAAATACAGAAACTACTTGCTTGATATCAAAGAATTGCTTGAACATGAACAATAAATTGAGTTCAAGAGATGCTTACCTTATACGATGAATGTGAGCGTGCGAGCCCTACGACAGCTTCAACGAGCAAGGACTGCAGCAGCGATAGTGGTAGCAACGGCAAGGGGACAAAAACACAATAGCGCAGCGGTAATAGAGAGGCAGCGGGCAAAAAGGCAGCGATGTTGGGTTGGATTCATTGTCAGGTATGAATGACAAGGATAGAAAGCGGCGGGATGTTCAGGGTGGGTGCAGGCTGATCGGGGTGGCCACGAGAGGAGTATGGCAAGGCAATGGTAGAGCAGCAAGGTCGGTGGCTTGGTGATGTTTGGAGGAGAAGGTGGCTGCATGTGGCGGGGACTGTTGGTGGTGAGTTGAAGGCAATCATAGTTAGGAGTTATAGATAGTGGTGGTGCAGACAGCGGTGACCAGTGATGTCGGTGGTGATCGGTAAGGAGGCGAGGCAATGGAGAAGCAACTTCGAAGACTTGTTTGCGACGACGATGAGGTGGTTGAGAGTGGAGGTGCATGTTGCGGTGAAGACTGTCGGGATTGCTGCCGAGTTCGGTGGAGGTAGGAGCGGTGGTCATGTGACAGCAATGGTGTGGACCTCGGGTGCAGTCAAAGGAGGAAGAATGAGGATAGGCAATTGGGGGTCGAGGTTGAGCTTCGAGTGATTGGTGTCGCTGACTTGGGTGGAGGAGGCAGGGTGGTCAGGAGATGGCAGTCGGTGAAGGGGATGAAGCTTCAGGTGGTGTTGCAGTGGTGTTGAAAAGGGGCTTTGGGTTGCTTGGGTAGGGTTTTTATTTGATGGGCTGGAGACGAATAAGAAGAGAAAAATGAGAAGAAGAAGTCGAGAAGGTGGCGGCTGATGAGATAAGGAAGAATGGTTAGGAGTTAGATTAATTAGGGTTAATTAATTGGTTTAGGAGATTAAATATGTGGCAGCAATGAGGGGGTAGTAGGGTTCGGCTAAGCACATTTGTTGGAGTAGTGGTTAGGGTTAATTAATAGATGATTAGAGGTTAAATAGGCAGTACAAGTTAAGTAGGTTTCAGGTTTGAAGAAATGGGCTTGGGTTTGGATTTCAGAATTAAATCATCAGAATAAAAATATAGAATGGACTGAGTTTGGATTTGGGTTTCACAATTAAAAAAGAATAAAATTATCAAATTATAGGATGGGCTAGGATTGGGCTATAATAGGAGTTCCCAAAAATAAATCGAATACAAAAGAATGAATTTAAGCAAGCGAAAGCATTTTACAAATAATCAAATAATGACATCATATAATGGATTAGGAGTCTTGGCTTAAAAAATTAACAGATGATCAAAAGAACAGAGGTAAGATTATAGAATGAAGTAAGATTGTGTTAAAATATAAAATCAAGAGAAAAAGGAATAAGATTGTACAATGAAATAGAATTTGGGTTCTAACAAATTAATTGAATATCCAAGTGAATGCAATTAGGTTCAAAAGAATAGAAAGACGTATAGAAAATTGAAATACAAAAAATACGAAGAAAAGAAAAATAAAACTCCGTACAATCGGAAACGGGATTTACAGGAAGAGCTTGGCTCTTCCTTAGACATACATGGAAATACATCTTCGAAGAATGATTCATTTCTACACTCCATTATCGGGTTCTTTGGAATATTGGGCATATCGAATTTGTATACCAAGAACCGATAAGCACTATTATTATGTGTATAGCCCTTGAAAATGCAATCAACGGTTTTTTGTCCTATTTTCACTTTCTTAGGTGGAGGTACTGCCACCTTGGTAAGGCATCCCCACATTCTCAAGTAATTGTAGGATCACTTTTTTCCTTTCTATAGTTCATATGGAGTTTTCTTTTCCTTCTTTTTGGTACCATATTCAAAAGGTAATTAGCTGAATGAATAGTTTCTCTGCGCAAGTTTGGTGGAAAACCAGAACTTATTAACATTGCATTTATTATTTTCTTCAATGTACGATTCTTTCGCTCAGCAACACTGTTAGACTGAGGAGAATACAGGGTTGTAGTTGTATAATCTCATGCTTAGTTCAAGTATCAGCAAATGACAATTCATACTATCCACCTCGGTCACTTGTTAATGCCTTAATTTTTGTACTGAGTTGATTCTCAACTTTATTTTTATGGAGAATAAATTTTTCTATAGCTTCGTTCTTGCTTTCAAGCAAATACACATAATAGTATTATGTGTTGTGATCAACAAAGAAAATAAAATACTTATTACCACATCTTATTTGTATCATTTTTAAATCACAAATATCACTGTGAATTAAATCATGGGGTTTAGTGTTTCTTTCAACACTTTTAAATGACGATCTTGTTAATTTTTCATCAACAAAAGTTTCACACTTATGTTTAGAATCAATTTGAAATTTTGGTATATGATTCAAATTAATTAGTAACACAAATTATCATAATTAAAATGTCCTAGTCTACCATGCCATAAATTGGAAGACTCATATAAGTAGAAGAGCTAGCTTTATTGATATTCTTGAACAATTGTCATTACATTGAGTTTTAACATTCCACTTTTCAACAAAATAAATTTATTTGACTTAAACACTAAGCAAAATCAGTGATTATTGAGCAGAGAAATAGATACCAAGTTCTTACGGATTTCAGGAATATATGCAACATTGTTCAGAGTCAGTTCTTTCCCAGAAGTCAGCTTAAAGATCGCCTTGCCGTGTCTCTTGATTTCTGAAGTAGCCGAGTTTCCCATAAACAACTTCTCCCCATTTTCTAATGATTTGAAAATGGAGAACATACTTCTGTTGGAGCACACGTGGCGGGTAGCTCCAGAGTCAATCCACCATTCTTTGGGGTTTGAACCTATCAAATTCACCTCCGAGACCACAACTGAGCAGAAGCGTCTTGAGCAATGACTTCAACTACATTGGCTTCTATGTTATGTTCTTTTTAGGTAGTTTGCAATCGGCAGACTTGTGACCTAACTTGTCACAGTTGAAGCACTTGCCTTAAAACTTTGGCTTCTTGGAAATTCCTCCCTTAGGCCCCAACTTGGACACCAACTTGGAGATTTCTCCCTTAGACCCGTTGAACTTCACAGGTTTTTCTCCATGGAAGATCGAGATAGGTACAATGGTAGGCACTGACACTCGTGCCACACCAACGGTCAGCAATTGGATAGTCTCAGCATCCGGCAATTGGTCCGTTTCAGGCACTTCAACATTTTCTAATGCAGTTACCATTTCGAGTTTGAAAACACACAACAAAACTGTAAATTTTTCAGATTGCAAAGGAAAAGAAAATAGTGCCTCAAAATCAGAAAAAGATAATAAAAATCTACTTTAAGTTTGTTATAAAAATGTTTAGAAGAAAAAAAAAACTTTTGATTAAGAGGCACAAAACCAGACAAGGAGAAGAAGAACATAAAATTGAACCAATTCAAAGTCATACAAATGTAAAGAAAAATAAATAAATAGAAAATAAAACTGAACCAAGTTGTAACCAAATCCTGTGTATCACACAGAGTCCGTAAAACAGATTCGCCGCCTCACCGGTGCTGGAGGAACGTAATAGCGTTTGTCTCCTAGGATGAAACAGTCGTCGAGTGTCAACGACACACAATGCTACACTTACGAACTAATTGATGTGTTAAAAACTATCACCGAAAAAAGAACAGAGAAGGACAGGATGGAAGAGAGTTTCTGGTGTGTGGAATGAGGGGAGAAGCGGCCTCTATATATAGGACAAGGGAAAAACAAGTGAGTGAATGCACACACCATAATGGCATACATGTGGTTGAATGCACCTACTGTAATGACATATAAGTGAGTGAATGCCCAAACTGTAACGGTAGACAAAACAATTTCTCCGTTTCAAATTGGGTTGTAACGGCAGACAAAACTATTTCTGCATTAATTTTGGCCGTTACAGATCAAAAAAATTGAAACTGATGCAAAAATATTCCGCGCATGGGGTGGATTTCAGTTGGTCCAGCATTCATGTCCGCAGGACGTGCGGGCGCACATAAGTCGCATGTACGCTCAAGAGAGAGCCTTCTGGCTTCTTTCTTACAATTCCAAAAAATGGTTTATTATATATACCCTTCTAATTCTTATGACTTTTCCGATATGGGACTAATTTCCCTCAACCATTGTTCAAACATCATGTGTCACTTTGGGTGACAATATGTCATTCACCCTATAACTGTTTTGAGCAAGTAAATTGTTGCTGCTAATTTCGGTGTGGGAGCAAACAAATGATTTTTGAATTCTTCAAGAAACAGTAAAAACGAACCTGTTGACTTCTTGCCGGCGTTTGAATGTTTCTCGCTGCTACCGCTAACCTACAAAAAGTTCAAAATACCAGGATGGATCCCGGCGATGTACCCTTCGAGGCTCAAGTCAGTAATCAGCAAGATTATGAGAGAGTGCTTTGTTGAAAAAATATTGATTACCTCTTTATGGTGGGGAGGGGGGGGGGTATTTGTAGTCGCCTTTAAGGATAGTTTAGAGATAATTATTTATCTCTCTGTCCTTGTGTTTTTGGATAAGGAAGAAAGTTTAACTTGTTCCATAAAAAGATAGGCGGTTTAAACCGTCTCTTAAGGATAACCATGAATTAGAATTACTCTTTGAATATATTGGGTTGGTTTGTAATGGAACATCACCCTTACTAAGTAGGACAGACCTATTTTCGAGTTTTTGGGATTGGAAAAGACCCAGTTCCCAATTTGGACCCGTTTATGGTGAAAATTACTGTTTTACCCCTGAGATCTCGACTTAGCCCTATTTTTAGCCATATCACGAGCTCCCCACTCCTGAATACTGAGTTTTCACAGCCTTTGAGGAGTAGTTCGCCCGTATCTAATGGTTCATAGAATTTATCGGGGTTCTCGGGGATGCTGAACCTCGGACTAGGTGAAATAGCATTCTCTTGATCTTATAAGTTGCTCGGAATTAGATCGAAGTATTTCTATAACTTTTTGTGATTTTTTCCGAATTTCTCCCAATTTTAATTATTTTACGAATTTTTATCTGATTCTCGAATATAAATGATCAATTCTCGAAAAATTATAATTAATTATTTAAACTTAATAATTATTTCATCATAATTTTTGAAAATATTTTTCAGAATTTAATAATTATTTTTAGAATTTTTAATTAAATTTTTACGATTTTTAATCATTTTTTCAGGATTGTGAAATAATTAATTCGTTTTAACAATTAAATAAATGAAATAAGTAAAATAAATTCCCTAATTAAATCACGGTCGTTTCTCATGCGTCGGCTCGCGCATTGAGGCGATTAGACAGGCTGTGATGAGGGAACCAGGTATGGAGGTGACGTGGCATGATCTGAGGCGTTGGTCTTGATCGCTCACATCGAGAGGCGAAGTTGTTTGGCCATATTTTGTTCGGGAACGCGTCTGCTCGAATTTTGGATCCAAATGACATGGCGAGATCTGAGCCGTTGATGGTGATCAAGCTCGCATCGGGAGGCGAGGCCTTTTTGTTCATATTTTGTTCGGGGACGCGTCTGCTCAGATTTTTTATCCGAACGATGTGGTGAGATCTGAGCCGTTGATCGTGATCAAGCTCGCATTAGGAGGCTCATGTGTTAGGATTTTGGATCCGAACGACGTGGCAAAATCTGAGTCGTTGATCATGATCAAGCTCGCATTAGGATACTGATCTGTTCGGATTTTGGATCCGAACGACGTGGCGAAATTTGAGCCATTGATCATGATCAAGCTCGCATCAGGTGGCTGATCTGTTTGGATTTTGGATCCGAACGACGTGGTAAAATCTGAGCCGCTGATCATGATCAAGCTCGCATCAGGATACTGATATGTTCGGATTTTGGATCCGAACGACATGGTGAAATCTGAGCCGTTGATCATGATCAATCTCACATCAGGATACTGATATGTTCGGATTTTGGATCTGAATGACATGGCAAAATCTGAGTCGTTGATCATGATCAAGCTCGCATAAGTAAGTAAGTCGTTTCTCTTGTTTTTCGTTCGGGGCACGTTTGTTCGGTTTTTGGTATTGAATGATGTGGATGGGTCGACGAAGCGACACGTGGCATTTGACCGTTGACCGTTGACCAGTCAACGATTTTCTCTGATTTTTCTCGGGGACACATTTGTTCGGTAGATGGCACCGAACGCTTCTGATGCCTCAGATGCTCGACATGTGTCACTGGTTGACCGTTAACCAGTCAACGATTTTCTCTGATTTTTCGATCGGGGACACGTTTGTTCGGTAGATGGAACTGAATGTTTCTGATGGCTTGGATACTCGACACGTGTCACTTGTTGACCGTTGACCAGTCAACGATTTTCTCTGAATTTTCGATCGGGGACATGTTTGATCGGTGTTGGACACCGATCGTTGTAAATAGTTCTGCTGCACGACACTTGTCACCAGTTGAGTGTTGATCGTTGATTAGTCAATAACATTCTTTGGCACCTTTTCCTTATCGTTTAGCCTCCTTATCTCATGTGCTTTCCCTATCCTTGGGCTTTTCAACTGCCTTGAAGGCCCAAGAAGTTCAAGAGTCGCCTCTCAATCTATAAATCTTTTACCCCGCCTTCATTTCTCACTTTTTACTTCTCAGAATTTTCTTTGCTCATATCAGAGTTGTCCGAGCTTTCCGGCAAGAATTCCAATTGTAGACATCACATCCGAGGTAAAATATATATATATATATTTTATTCATATACAAGAACTTGACCCACCATCAATTTAAACACCAACACTCCTACTCTATCCTCAACTTGACTCCCACCACTCCTTGAAAAGCCCCCATTTTGCAAGCTCCGAAAAACCCCACTTTCCTTAATAAGCATATCCATAGCTTCAAACCTAGAACACGCTGTAACTTTACTCGGACCTCGTTCACAATGCCCTTCATCCCGCACCAATTGCTTACAAAAATTCAATTTTCCCCCTAATTAATCAACAATCTCGTACATTTCCAAATCAAGAAAGTACCAACTAAATAAAAAACACTGTCGTTATCTACCAACTTCATTAATTACATAATAATCAAAAACTTACATCTGATTTCCGCATCGAATCCTCTTCCAAAAAAAAGCATACGACCATCCGAATTCAATGCAGAGCTTCCTCAACAACTCTTTGACCAAACCCCTCATTTTTCTCAATAAAACAAAAAGGAAAAGAGAGAGAGAGAGACGATGGAGGGGAAGAGAGAGAGAGAGAGAGAGAGAGAGAGAGAGAGAGAGAGAGCGGGGAGAGAAAGATGGTGGAGGGGAAGAGAGAGACAAGATCGATGAGAGAGATGGGGGGGGTTTGAAATTTTGGGCGGAAAAATATGTTTTTTGAGAATCAATCTGGGCCATTGGTTTTAGGGGAGATTGAAGGAGAGCCGCTTGATAGCTTTCTTTGTAATTTATTATATAGATATTTATTTTATCAAAGATGTCTAGGGTGTCTTCCGGAGGAGAGAACTCCCCTCAGGACAGGTCGCAGATAGGTCACTCGCCATCCCGAGTAGGGGAGATTGAGGGAAGGAGGTGGTGGGATCGATTATAGTCGAAGAGACCATAGAGAGCCGACGAGGTGTGGGGGAGCTCGGTAGGTTGCCGAGCACCTTATCGGGCCTTGGCCGAGTTAGAGATTATTCCACCAATCTCCTTCCTTGAGTAGAGAATGGTATGGCACGTTTGTATGAGGAAAGAAAGCCTCGCGAACGCTCGGAGGTGGATGACATCCCCACAATTGTCACGGAGAAGAGCTTGCGCATAATCCGGGGCTACTTCATGATTTTGAGAGAGTACAGACTTGTATTACCGGGCCCAGATAGCAGGGCTTGTACGCCGACCTCCCCGATGCATGTTTCTTCTCTTTTGATGCCTTCCATGCGGGGCTTCGTCTCCCTCTCCCCCCGTTTACCGCCGAAGTTCTTCGATGGTTCGGCTTAAGCCCCATCCAATTCATGCCGAACAAGTGGAGACATGTGAACGGCTTTATCCTTCACTATCAGGCAGGTGGGGATCGAGCTTCAACTGAATGTCATGAGGAAGTTATACAAGGTTCATCAGAAAAACAAGTTGGAGTATAGGTTTTATCTTACTCATCGCCGAGGTGTAAAGTTGATCGAGAATCCTGACTCGATCAAATTTTGGAAAGAGAAGTTCTTCATAGTCCAGAGTAGCTAGCCGTGGGAGAGTGCCAAAGAGGGCAAAGTACGAACCTGTCCTAAGTCCCGAGGAGGATGAGATGGTCAGGACGCTTTTAGATCGGCCTTCCCTAGATTCGGGAGAAGTGACAGAAGAACATCTATTCGGGGGAGAAGGGGGAGTTTTAGTTCGATCAACCCCAGTATGCGTCTTTAATTTTGTTTCTTTACTTTTTTTTGTCTGCGCCGCTATATCTTGTGTTTTAACTGATCTGTGCCTTTTCTTGCAGAGGATCCCGATATGGATTTCGATTCGATAGTCTCTGAGCGAACGACCCTTAGTGGCAAGGCCCCCGAAGAGATGAAGAGGAAGAGAGTAACTGCAAAGTTCTCCGCTTCGAAAGCTGCCCGGGGTCAGACGAGCGAGTCTGCAGTGGTGGACCTCAAAGCGCCACCATCTGCCTCGGCTATTGCCCTGGCCAGGGCCTTTACTCTAGGGGCTGCTCTCGCTCTTGAGGCACCTTCCCTGACTGCTGCCGCAGAGACCATTCTGACGGAGGAGCACAAGAGACTTTTTGTCCTGGACTGGCGTGTGATGAAGAACGACGGTTTCCTTGGTGACTCAACCTTATGCATGCAGGCGATCAACCACCTCGTGGCCCCGAAGGACCGTGCTGCAATGGACACGAGGTCAATTGGCGACGATGTCCTTGAGATCATTAAGACCAACATGGCGGTAAGCTCTTGTTTTTTGTTATCTTATGCTTGATGAATGTGGACTTAAACGTATTTTTTCACAGATCACTTGCCAATTCGGCCACTTGATGAAGCATATGGCTGAGCAAAAGAAGGAACTATAGGCGGCGAGCGACAAATATAGGGCGGAGCGTGCTAAGTCTTAGAAGCTGCTCGACGAGATAACTCGTGTGTCTGAGACATAGTCGGGACAGATTGTGCTCTTAGAATCTGCCCTCGCCAAGTCGAAAGAGGATATATCTCGGTTGGAGCAACAATTGGTTTGAGAGTAGGAGAAAGCAGCCGCGGGGAAGGTTGAAGCGATGAAGGTTACCTAAGACGAAGCGAAGGTCTACCTCTAAGGGAACATGGAGATGGCGTACGTCAGAGCCCTTCTTCACGTGAAGGCGCGAACTCCCGGGTTCAAAACTTCGGGGTACACTCTTTATGCCCCCATACCTAAAGGCATCGAGTAGGATGAGGATGAGGATGATGAAAAGGTCGAGGAAGAGGAGCAAGAGGTCGCACTGGACCCCTTGTCTGCCATAGTGGTGGCCCCCGAAAGAACTGAAGGGGTCGGTCAGGAGCTTACTACCCTCGGGGCTCAGTCGAATGAGGTCGATCCTTGACCTCCCTTCAGCTTCTTATATTGTATTTATTTTTGGCTTATTTTTGTATTTGTAAGAATGCCTTTGAGCGGACTGGCCATTGCTAGTTGTATCTCTTTCTTTTGCAATGAAAATAGTATCCGACCTATAAGACTAGTTATTTTTTTGCACAAAAAATTCCTTTGCCTGTCTTGTGGACTTGTCATTTTTGATAGAGTAATCTAGAAGTTTATCTTGTAAACTGGTTGTTGTGTACAAGGTCGGTAAGGAATCTCGCCTTCGCTTTAAACATCTGGTGGAAGAGCTAGGGCTTTCTCGCTCACGAGAGAGGCTTTCTAAAGCAGAGATAGAGCTTGGTCATTTGAGGAGAGTCTTGGCTCGCCAAAATGTTAAAATGTGGCGTGAAGGCGAGATACTTCGAGAAGTGCCCCCTGAGGGCGTGGAAGATCATAGTCTGGTGGATATAAAGAAACCTTTGAAACTTAAAGCTCTTCACCGTTCTCTGTTCGAGGTTACAGCTGAAAGAGACGAACTGAAAAACATTTTGCTTGAGAAGAGTTTCGAAGCAGCCCATCTCAGAAGGATGGTCCTTGAATTCTCAGGAGGGTGGTAGCGTGAGTTGTGTGCCCGTTTGAAGTTTAGGGTGACGGATGTCTCAAAGAGTCTTGTCGAATTAGAGGAGGAGAATCTTCGTTTAAAGCGTCTCTCCGACGGGGCAGGGGGGGCAATGTTAGGAGCACCTCTTGCTCTCATGAAGAGCGAGCCCAGGGAGGACTTTTCATGAACTAGCTCTATGCTTTCCTGAGGCCCTAAGGAACCCTGGCGATGCTCAAAGTAGCATGGCCGGCTCCTCCAGTGGGGCGTCGATCGGTGAAGTAGAAAGGGTCATGGGCCCCGATGGTGCGACTCGCTCCTTGAGATCCTTGGGATTGAACATGACTTCAGGTCGCTCAGGGGAGAAGCTTAAAGCTGGTGCTTTCGTCAGAGGTCGCAAACCGTGTGTGTCTTTGAAGAGGAATATCCCTCTGCCACGGAAGAGCTAAAGTGATGCCAGTTAGCTTTGCTCGTCCCATAACTATTGTAACTTTTTTTGTCAAAGATTTTTTTTTCTTTTTGTAACGGCCTCGTTTGCCCAATAACACTTGTAACCACATATTTTGTGAAATAAGCGGCATTTTTTGGCTAAGTGATTGAGTGTTGTTTCTCTAAGTGTTTGCTAACACTTGTATTCACTCAATTGTGAAACAAGATTAAGTGTGAGAGAGCCGTTTTTCTCAGTGTTTGATAACACTTGTCATTTAAGAGTTTTCAACAGTTGTGGGAGCAATTCCGAATGGCGAGCTACTTCGCACTTGCTTGTTTGCAAGTAGCTAAAGTGGCGTCAAACCAAGTGTTGGACTTCGAACATTTCATTCAAGAATTTTCAACAGTTGTGGGAGCAATTCTGAATGGTGAGCTACTTCGCACTTGCTCGTTTGCAAGTGGCTAAAGTGGCATCGAACCAAGTGTTGGACTCTAAACTTGTTGTTTGAGAATTTTCAACAGTTATGTGAGCAATTTCGAATGGTGAGCTACATCGCACTTGCTTTTTTGCAAGTGGCTAAAGTGGCGTTGAACCAACTGTCGGACTCCAAACTTGTCATTTGAGAATTTTAAACAATTGTGGGAGCAATTCCGAATGGTGAGCAACTGCGCACTTTTTTATTTGCAAGTGGCTAAAGTGGCGTCGAACCAAGTGTTGGACTCCGAACTTGTCGTTTGAGAATTTTCATACTTAGAGTGTACGTTTTGAGGCGAAACAATCAAGTTTTGACAATAGCTTTTTGGAAAAGTAAACTGCTTTTATAAGAGAGAAGTAAGTGGCTGCTTCTGAGTTGCAAGCCTTTATTACATAGAAAATACAACTAAGTGAATGGAAAAATATTGAGAAATGTTTTAGGTTGTAGTTGCTTCGAGCGATGTTTGGAACACCCTCTTGGTACTTCATCAGGTGCTCCGCATTTGAAGTTCTTTGTATCTCCCGAATCCCCAGATCTGCAAGTTGGTAAGTTCCCGGATGAACCACTTTGGAGACCCTATATGGTCATTTCCAATTTGGAGAGAGTTTGCCCTTGTTACAAGGAGCTGGGATTGCTAGTTTTCGCAAAACTAGATCTCCTTCATTCAGATTGGCAGGTCGTACTTTCTGACTGTAGAACTTTTCAACCCGCTGTTTGTATGTGTCACGCCCCGCTTTCCAAAAAATACGGAATACGAGTACATAACATTGGCCCAGCGAATGACTAACGTCACCCATAAGTAGTTTATCCGATTAACTCAACAATATAATTAATACAGAACAATTGCGCAGGCAATAAAAATAATCTCATGAATAATAATACTTGAAATGAAGCAATATATAATATCCAAGTACAATGATAATCCAACATTTGGAAACAATAATAAAAATATTTGGGTCAAAAGCCCACAATACAAAGAAATAACAATAATCCAATAATTAAGTCTTCATGACAGAACAATAATTTATTAAGTGGTGATGCCATCAATTTCTTTGACTAATGTTGTTCTCCCAATCTATCAGGCAATTCTCCATCAACACCTGTAAACACTTTTTCTAAAAAGAGGAGAAAAATTATCCTTAGAACAAGTCATGGACAGCAAGTAGAGAAAGCAGGGAACAATGGAATAACGGTATATCAATGAATCAATGGATCAACAGGAATCAATAACATGGCACGATAATCAATAATCAAAATTACGGCAACCGATACAATGGCTATAAACAATGATTCAATATTCTGTAACAATATTCAATGATCAATATCAATAACACTTAGCTAATAACTGATATCAATAGGAACAATGATAAACAATATGCAGTGTCGAGGTGATGCAACTCTTAAGTCTATTAATCATTTTAATCATAACTAATGTAGCACTTCATGCGTCACATATATTTACCATATAGTTGCAACATACAAACAAGTTATGTTTAGACTTAGTGGTGAGCTCTATAGTTCATGTACTCGGGAAACGGTATAAACGATTCTTTCAGTATTCAGCTATTCAATCATTCAGTCATTCAGTTATTCAGTATTGGTATCTATGGAACAATATACATGATATGGATAAAAATGGGGTTAAATCGGAACCGTCCAGATTAGGGCACGAATCTTGAAGCTCAGGGGTAAAACGGTAATTTCACATACAAACGGGTCCGAAACGGGTACTGGATCTCCTTCCCGCAGATCCAATAACCCGCGAACGGATTCACTCCAACTGAGTACGGGTCCCGACCCGAGACAGACCCAGACCAGCAAGAGAAAATCAGGGTCACTGATTTGACCGAATCAACGGGCCTGATTTGCTCTCATCGGGGATCAGGGGTCAGTTTCCTAAATAGATTGTGAGGATTTTACTCCTGACAGTTACACAGGAAATCAGGTCCCTAATCACTCCCATGGCGACTATAAATACCTCCCCCCTACCACTGTGACCAGGTAATCACTCTTTCTCCACCATAAGCTCTTTCTTAATCACCACTGGTTACTGACAAGAGCGTCGGAGGGTGCGTCGCCGGGATCAACCCCGGTGTATCGCACTTCCTTGCAGGTAGCGGTAGGAATCAGAAGGCTTGGATCCGCTGTTCAGGTTTTTCTCGAACTCACAAATCTCATCTGTTTACCCCCACACCTGAATCAGCGGTAACAGATTGGCGCCGTCTGTGGGAATCACCGCACGAATAGCCTCCGCCTCTGCCTCGTCAACTAGCCTTTCTCCAACCATGCCTCCTAAGAAGGTCAGGTCTAGGGGGTCCAACCGCGGACCCAACCCCGCCGATCAGCCAGAGTAGGTCCCTGTCCATCCTGCTCCGCAGCCCAAACATCTTCCTCCCCCGGCCCAACAGGGCCAGCCTCCTCTTCCGAACCAACAACCCCCAAATGGTCCTGCTGGTCAGAACCAGCGGAGGCAGAAGCAACCACTCCATCCAGACCATGTCTCAATTCACAATGCCTCCTCGGACTCTATGGCTTCCCATCACCCCCGAGCCTCCGATCTCTGCAACACCGTCCTGAATCGCCAAAAGGAAGAGGACCTTCGCAACCACCTAGATGAGAGGCAGGCCCGAGAGGGAGCCTCCCGCCAGCATCATGGTGAGCGATCTCCTCATCGCCGAGACGGTTGGAGGTCTCCGGACCGAAGGGGCCGGGCGGAATCTCCCCAGCGCCGTAAAAGGAGGCAACACTCCCCTGCTGACCGACATCATCCAAGGGACAATGAGGCACCAATCACTCGTGCCGAGTTCCTACAGTTCCAGGAGACTGTCCTGCAGGCCCTCAACCTTCGCCCCAACAACCACAATGCCCAGAGGGTTCCAACACCCCCACGGGCACCAAGTTCTCGCCACCAATCCGGAAGTCCTCTCCCGGCTCCCAGTCGCCAGCAGCACCACTATAGTCCTCGCCGATCCCAGGACTATCGACGCCGCAGTCCCTGCTCCCCTTCCTATGAAGAAGAGTCCAGGGGATCGTTTGATTACCAGCGGAGGGACGATGCCCTCTACCGTCGTCTCCACGAGGTGGAGAGGTGCATCGGTCGCATGGACAAAGAGGAGGAGTCGAGAGCAGGGACCGTCCATCCCAACAGACCCCTCTTCTCTCGGACAATCATGGAGGCCCCCATACCGAGGGGTTTCAAACCTCCGTAGTTTGAAACGTACTCAGGGGAGTCCGACCCAGTTGATCATGTCGAAAGCTTCAAGACCTTAATGCTGATCCATCAAGCTTCCACGCCATGCTCTGCGAGACCTTCCCTGCCACCCTTAAGGGGTCGGCTCGGGAATGGTACTCCAGGATCGCTCCGTCTTCCATCTTCTCGTTCGAGCAGTTCGAAACACTCTTCATAACTCACTTTGTGAGTAGCAGGCGAACTGAGAAGACGAGCCTCTCCCTACTCCACCTCCGACAGGAGAGGGGAGAAAAGCTGAGGGACTATGTGAGGAGATTCACCGCAGAGGTCAGGTCTATCGCCTCCCTAGACCAGTCAGTGGCGACCGTTGCGTTCCAGTCGAACATCCTCAACTCCAACCTCCGGTCATCCCTCGCCAAGAAGCCCCCGCACAACATCGCCGATCTTCTCCTAAGATGCAAGAAGTACATTCGGGCGGAAGAGGCCGAGTGCCTCCCGGGTTTCGGAGGATCTGCCTCCGGCTCGAAGAGGAACACAGCAGAGGAGGATGTAGCGCCCCGATTTCCAACACTGGGAAACCGTGACACGAGCCAAGACCTTTTCTTCAATTAGTCACAATACACAGAAAAACAGAAGAATTTAAAACTTTTTTATTCAATACCCAATGTATTACAAGTCTGAACATTATACAACTGCAATACATTACAATAGAGTTACAATAATACCTTTACAAGCCCAAGTATTACAACCTTCAACAAATTACATCAGAGTACAGGGAAAGAAGAACAACACTTGGTAACTCTCACTTGAGTACTTCTCAACTAATAGATAATCAATACATATACTGCAGCGGAACTAAACATAACACTGACTCCTTGCTTTCCTTGCCTTGAGTCCTCCTGAATCTCGCCTTGTACTTCGGCGATCCAGTACCTATGGAAGTGGGGACGTCAGTATTCACTGACGCTTAAAGGCTGATCATATAACAGCGAATCTTCCAAACAATATACAAAATATAGCAATGGTGTTGTTGTAGTTTAAGTGTTCGTGAGTGCTATAACTAGACTCTAATGCAATTTTTAAGTAGAACTAGAATGCTTCCTCGCATTATGGATTCTAATTATACATAACCCATTCCTGACAGTCACACGTGGCTAATGAGGTTGCAGATGTGGTCAAGTCCCACTAATGCAGTTCGCCAGTGGTGTCTATGTTTGCCACTGCGACCCGGCTAACCGGACCTCCTTCAAATAGACGAACCCAAGATATCGGGCGTTATAACAAAATCAAACTATAGGGTTTCGCAAGCGCAGGGTAGCGCAAAGCCTACCCTGTGGCACCCTCTGGGGTATCGCAAGCGCAGGACTGCACAATGCATCCTGTGGCACCCCCAGCCACAGTACTTCAGGAATTAACAGCGCGAGATACGTAACCCGTGTCCTCAACCTGTGAGATGGCACCGTACGTACCCCTTTGACGGGACGCTTCCTATTCTAATGTCAACAAGTCTCCGGAATCAACATGCATCCCATACTACATGCGACCCCATCTCAAGCCGTTTCTCCATATATAGGGATTTGAACCCGCGTTACGCATTCTAATTGTACACGACCTGTTCCTGACAATACTCCATGACTCTGTGAGGTTGCAGAAGGGGTCAAGTCCCCCCTATGCAGTCTGCTTATGGTGTCTCCGTTTTCCACTACTACCCGGCATGCCGGACCTCACTCGATCCCAGTATATCGGGCATCGTTCCAAAATCAAACTATAGGGTTTCGCAAGCGCAGGGTAGCACGAAGCCTACCCTGTGGCACCCTCTAGGGTATAGCAAGCGCAGGACTGCACCATGCATCCTGTGGCACCCCAGCCACGGTATTTCAGGAATTAACAGAGCGAGATACGCAACCCGTGCTCCCAACTTGTGAGACGCCACCGTACGTATCCCTTTGACGGGAAGGTACAACCCAATGTCATCACCTAAGGCCTCCCTTAAGGGACAAGTTGGTCGTAAGGTGCCCCCTACAACCAACTCCTCTCTCTTCGGTAAGGGTCTGAGCAAAATGACCTTTATAAGTCACTACCCTAATGATGTCCCTGACCCGACGATCCTAGGGACGATAATATTATAACATAACATGCTAGGCCTTAAATTAGGCTTCGCAAGACAACTCTACTAGGATGCTCAACCTAGACTTACTAGAATCCCTCAGGATCCGGTCCGTGGCTCATCGATCCAAGACCTCGGTCGTGCGAATATACATGCATGCCGCTATGTCTTGATGGTCGATAGCCCACAACGAACTATGTACTAGCTAACAGCTATACACGAGTAACAACCACATACGAGCTAATATGCTACGTATGAAACGATAACTACCCACGAGCCAGGCGGGCCTCGTAGGAGACAACAACGTACATACCAGCCCAATAAGCAGCGTATGAGGCCCACAACTACATACGGGCCAGTCGAGCCACGTACGAGCACAACCGTGTGCAAACAACCATACAGGTAATCAATCCTAGAAGCAACCAAGCGTGCTTACTAGCAACTCGATCTTCTATTATTAGAAGCAACAGAAGAATCTACTAATATTCTATGGTCGGTATCCCACTAAGGAAGAATCCGAAGGCGACCTAACGGCCTTTATCGGACCAACTATCACTAGTGGTCTTCCTAACCCTCATTACTTCAACCTATAGCACCTTAAGTACGACACACAATTGCAAGCATCTTCCTACGATCAATCTAATCATATAACACGACCACCATGATATTCCTATGTATGAATGTGATTAATGCTTATGCTTACATCGAGCTCACGCATGAAAAACACTACGACCTAGACATAAAGCCCACTATAGTCAGGTGTGTAGGTTACAAATTGATCATGAAAGCTTACTACTTATCATGACTAATCACCGCAACCCAATTAGTATAAACAAGCAACATTCCAAGGCATAGTAGGTAGTTCTACCACTACTCCTACAATCATTCTAAGCAAGTATTTGAAATTTAGCATGGTATACAACTTACTCACAATCTAGACTAGCATGACATAGAACTTACTTACAATTAAGCTAGCATGACATACAACTTACTTGTAATTAAGCTAGCATGGCATAGGTCCATAATTAAACTAACATGGTATATCACATACCTATAATTAAGCTAACATGGTAAGTAATTTTATCATTGATCCTACAACGTCCTAGGCATAATTAATTAATCCAAGCATGGTAGGAAGCTCTTAGATTGATTCCTACAACATTCTAAGCATAATTAATTAATCCAAGCATGGTAGGAAACTCTTAGATTGTATCCTACAACATTGTTAAGTACAAATGAGTGAATCTAAACATGGTAGGAAACTCTTAGAATTTGTCCTACATCATTCTAACATCATTAAGCATGCTAGATATTTTTAGAATAAATCCTACCATTAACTAAGCATGAAACATGATAGGATATTTTTTAGAATACATCCTACAACATTTTAAGTATAAAAGCATGGTAGGATATTTTTATAAACAATCCTACAACATGTTAAACATCAAGCATGATAGCATATTTTTAGAAGTAGCCCTACAATTAATTAAGCATGAGAACATGGCTTCTAAGCATTTTTGGAAGTAATCCTACAACATTAGTAGCATAAATATGGCTTCCAAATATTTTTAGGGATGATCCTACAACATTAGAAGCATGAATATGGCTTCTAAATATTTTTAGAAGTAATCTTACAATATTAGTAGCATGGAAATGGCTTCTAAACATTTTTAGAAGTAATCCTACAACATTAGTAGTATAAAAATGGCTTCTAAACATTTTTAGAAGTAATCCTACGATATTAGTAGCATAAATATGGCTTCTAAACACTTTTTAGAAGTAATCATACAATATTAGTAGTAT
Organism: Hemerocallis citrina; assembly: GCA_017893485.1. Lineage (NCBI taxonomy): Eukaryota > Viridiplantae > Streptophyta > Magnoliopsida > Asparagales > Asphodelaceae > Hemerocallis > Hemerocallis citrina. The sequence goes on along the minus strand of CM030363.1, from coordinate 78,010,926 downwards.
AAAAATGGCTTCTAAACATTTTTAGAAGTGATCCTACAATATGTGAAGCATGAATAAGGCTTCTAAATATTTTTAGAAGCAATCCTACAACACTTTACTACTACTACTACTCCTATTTTAATCCAAACATAACACACAATTATCTACTACTACTACTACTCCATTCTTATCAAGAACACAACATATAACTTACTACTACTACTTCATTTTAATTAAGAACACAACAAACAACCTACTACTTTATGGACATAAAACATCTATAGTTACTTACTACTATAACATACCATCACTACTTTATTCAATCAACCATACTACCACTATCTTATTAATCAACATACTATTACTTTTTTATTAAATCAACATGCTACTAATACTACTACTTTATATTTTAGCTTACTACTACTTAGTTGCTTACTAATCTTTGTGATTACTAGTGATAAGGGAAAGATCATTTTTATCTTATTTTACTTTACAACTAGTAAACATGAAAGAAAAGATTTTATTTCTACAACTAGTGATTAAAAGAAAAGATCTTTTTAATAGCTACAACTAGTGATCAAATAAAAAGAGAAGATCTTTTTATTAGCTACAACTAGTGATCAAATAAAAAGAGAAGATCTTTTTATTAGCTACAACTAGTGATCAAATAAAAAGAAAGATCTTTTTAATCTAAAACTAGTGATTAATAAAGAAAGAAAGATCTTTTTAATTTACAACTAGTGATTAGCAAAAAGAAAAGATCTTTTTATTAGAATATATGCTTTTATTATTAGTCCAATGTTTAATCAAAGTCCTACAACCCACAATGGTTGTAAAAGAATGTTCATATGCTATGTGTGTATTAAGTCCTACATCCAATAATGGTTGTATGTCCAACATTATGCAATATGTGAATCTTTTGGTCCAATAACATACAAACAATAACTACCATAATAAAGTTATGATCTTTATATGTTAGTAGTCACTACTACTACTTTTTCTCTTTTACTTACTACTACATTCACACACAATACACACCCATCAAAACCCAAAGAAAACAAAACAAGAAGATGAGAAGAAGAAGTCAAACAACAAAACAACAAACAAACAAACAAACAAACAAACAAAGAACATGAAGAAACCCCCACCTTATTTTTTCTATAGGAAGGTCTTGCTTGCTAATCCTTCTCCTTCCCCTAGCTTTTTAGAACTCTTCTAATCAACCTACAAAACAAAACTCTCAAGTTATTTTTTTGTTCTCTCTTTCTTTTCCTTTCCTTTCTTTCTTTCCTTTTGTTTTCTAAAATGAGAGAAGGAGGAGAATGAAGGGCTATTTATAGGTGGAGAGAAGGGTGGAGAGTGTAAAAGCACACACACACTTTTGCACAAACCCCCCCCCCCATAAATTGGGGCCCGGCCATGCTTATGTGGGAGGTGGGATTGGGGGGAGGTGTTATGTGAGGGAAAATTGATATGGAGGAGGATTTTTCTAGAAGAAATCTTAATCCTTTATGTCTTTGTAACCCTAGGATTAACCACTAATCAAACCCTAACCATCCCTACTAGGTTTTGTCATAGCAAAATAAGTGTTGTCCAAAATATACAATACATAATTCGTATAATGTACTAATCGTCATACTACTCGTATGTGCGCATATACGTCCGTATACCGAAAAATCTTCGCATAATCTGCATAAAATAATTAAATCTTGGAAATAATAATAAAATAAATTTTATTATCAGTTTGGAAGATCACGGTATCAATTTGATACAATACGGATATATACTGACTGATATCTGGATACAAATAATGTTTAGGGGCAAACCGGGTGAAAATCACCAAAATGTTCTAATTTTGGAATTAAAACAAAATAATAATAAAATAATAATTTATATACGGTAATATCCGTCCGGGATATTACAGAGGAAGGGTCCAAGAAGCTGCAGAAGGACAATAGCGGCCAGCGTCGTCCTCCCCCCAGGTTCGAGAAGTTCACACCCCTCACCACCAATGTCTCCACCATCCTGATGGAAGTGGAGAAGGAAGGAGTTATACCTCCAGCTCCGAGGATGAACACCCCGGCCAAAAGGAGGAACAAGGAGAAATGGTGCCGTTACTAACGGGACCACGGCCATGACACCAACGACCGCCGGGCATTGAAAAATGAGATAGAAGCCCTCATCTAGCAGGGGCAGTTGGCCAAATTCGTAAAGGCAAACGATCGGGCGGATCGCAACACTCCTCTGCCTCGGGGGGCTAACAAGCGCTCCGAGCGGCGCGATGAGACCCCCGAGTTCGAGGAAGAACGAGTTCTACACCTCATCCACGGAGGCCCCATGGGGGGCTCCTCCAACTCCTCTAGGAAGGCCTTCGTCCGAGAGGTCAACTCGGTTCACCGCGCTCCTTCCCCCAATGGCCTTGGCATCCCAGTGACTTTTTCCGATGAAGACCTCGAGGGGGTCCGAACACCCTACTGCGACGCACTTGTCATCGACCTTCGCATGGCAAACTTCAAGGTGCAGAGGGTCCTGGTAGATAACGGGAGCTCGGTGAACATCCTCTTCCTCTTGGCCTTCCGAGGGCTGCAGCTGTCCCGGGATCGCCTCAAGCCGGCCGGCTACACGCTCCACGGGTTCACGGGGGTACCAGTAACTGTTGAAGGGGTTGTTATCCTGGACGTAACTGCTGGGAAGACCCCTACTATCCGGACCGAGCCGATGGACTTTATGGTCGTCGACGTCCCGGTCGCGTATAATGTCATCCTAGGCCGACCAGGCCTAGCTGCCCTGGAAGCTGTCCCTTCAGCATACCACCTTAAAATGAAATTCCCCACTCGGTCGGGAGTAGGAGAAGTCAGGGGCAGCCAAGAGACGGCTCGGAAGTGCTACATGACTTCCATGGGGGGTCCGGTGCTCTCCCTCGAGACCCTAGAGATACCCGAGCCGAATGTCCGACCCACGTCCGAGCCGGCGGACGAATTGGAAGAAGTACTATTTTCGGACGAGGACCCGAGTCGAAAGTTCCTCATCAACAAGTCCTTGCCGACTGCACTATGTTCCGACTTGGTGCAATGCATCCGGGATAACCGCGACCTGTTTGCTTGGTCCGCCGCGGATATGCCCGGGATTTCCGAGGAGCTGCTAGTCCACCGCCTCAGTGTCGAACCGGGGTGCAAATCGGTTCAGCAGAAGAGGCGTAAATTCGCTCCCGAGCGACAACAGGCCATCAAGGAGGAGGTGGACAAACTCTTAAAGGCTCGGTTCATCCAGGAGGTGAACTACCCCGAATGGCTCACCAACGTTGTAATGGTTAAGAAGTCCAATGGCTCTTGGAGGATATGCATCGACTTCACTAACCTGAGTAAGGCGTGTCCGAAGGATCCATTCCCTCTCCCAAATATCGACACCCTCATTGATGCCACCTTAGGCCATGAGCTCCTCAGCTTCATGGATGCCTTCTCCGACTATAACCAGATCCTAATGTTCCCTCCGGACATTCCGAAGACCTTCTTCATTACTGACCAGGGTCTCTACCGTTATAGAGTCATGCCGTTCGGATTGAAGAAAGCTGGGGCCACCTACCAGTGCCTTGTCAACAAAGTCTTCCAGAGCCAGATAGGCCGCAACATGGAAGTATACGTCGACGACATGCTCGTGAAGAGCATCCGAGGTACCGACCACATGGCCGACCTCCAGGAGGCTTTCGACGTATTGAGAAGGCACAACATGAGACTAAATCCGAACAAATGTGCATTCGGAGTCTCCTCAGGAAAGTTCCTCGACTTCATGGTGAGCCAGCAAGGGATCGAAGCAAATCCCGAGAAGATCAAGGCCATACTGGACATGGCCCCGTCCCGGAACGTCAAGGAGGTGCAGAAGCTTACGGGTCGGCTCGCCGCTATTGGCCGGTTCCTTTCGAAATCTGGGGAAAAGTGCCTCCTTTTCTTCAAGGCTCTCAGGGGGGCTAAGGGTTTCTAATGGGGCCAACCACAACAGGAGTCGTTCGACCAACTGAAGGCCTACTTGGTGAACCCCCCTCTGCTCAGCAAACCCGTTCCGGGGGAAACCCTCTTCATCTACTTAGCTGCTTCCGAGCAGACCCTAAGTGCTGTGTTGGTGAGGGAAGAAGACCGGGCCCAGAGGCCCATCTACTCGTGAGCAAGGTGCTTCGAGACGCCGAGCTCCGTTATCCTAAGATAGAAAAGATGGCTTATGCCCTGATCATGGCGGCAAGGAAGCTCCGTCCGTACTTTCAGTCCCACTCGGTTGTGGTCCTCACCGACCAACCGTTGAAACAGATCCTCCACAAGCCCGAAACCTCAGGCCGGCTTATGAAGTGGTCCATAGAGCTAAGCCAACACGACATCTCCTACCAGCCTCGGACTGCCATCAAAGCTCAGGCCCTCGCCGACTTCATCGTCGAGTCCACCATTCCCGAGGTCAGCCACGTCCAGAACGGTCCCCCCATTTGGACGATCTTCGTGGACGGTTCCTCCTGCAATGAAGGAAGCGACGCCGGTATCATCTTGAACGGCCCTGATGACTTCGTCCTCCAGTATGCTATCTGTATGAGCTTCAAGGCCTCAAACAACGAGGCGGAGTATGAGGCACTCATTGCGGGCCTCGAACTTGCCCGAAGTACCGGGATGCAGCGCCTCCGAATCCATAGTGACTCTCAGCTGGTCGTGAACCAAGTCTTGGACGAGTACGAGGCGCGAGATGAGCGAATGGCGAAGTACCTCGCCAAGGTCCGAGCCCTCATGAGTCGGTTTGAAGAGGCACTCATCCAACGAGTCCCTCGAGAGGAGAATTCACAGGCCGACGCCCTCTCTAAGTTGGCTTCATCCTCCCTGCAAGGTCTCGAACAGACCGTTTTGATCGAGGTCCTCTCAAGGCCGAGCATAGAAGACGAGACACCCGGCTCGATGGAGTCATTGCCGGTGTTGCTGCAGGATAATTGGATGAAGCCGTTAGTGGAGTTCTTAAGGGACAGACTCCTCCCCGAGGACCCCAAAGAAGCACGCCAAGTCAGAACCCGGGCCGAGCGGTATGTCTTGATCGAGGGGATCTTGTACAAGCGCTCCTTCTCGCAGATTGATGGCCGACCATACCTAAGGCGCCTCTCCCCAGAACAGGCCAACTACGCCTTGAAAGTGCTACATGAAGGCATCGGCGGAACACATTCAGGGTCTAGATCTTTGGCTCGGAAAGCTCTGAATTACGGGTACTTCTGGCCGACTCTCCTCCAAGACGCCGAGCGACACGTTCGGTAATGTGGCTCTTGTCAAAGACATTCCAACGTACGTCGCCTCCCTCAAGCCAACCTTGCCTCCCTATCAAGTCCTATCCCCTTCGCAATGTGGGGGATGGATTTACTAGGTCCTTTCCCTCCAGCTCCGAGTCAGTTCAAGTTCTTGGTCGTAGCCATCGACTACTTCTCGAAGTGGATTGAGGCCGAGCCCCTCGCCACTATCACCGAGAACAAGGTGCTTCAATTCTTCTGGAAGAGCGTCATCTGTCGGTTCAGCATCCCTCGTGTCATCGTAACCGACAACGGAACTAAGTTTACCGGGGCTACATTCCGAGCTCTGTGCGAGGATCTTACCATCCAACAGTGCTTCTCTTCCGTCTCCCACCCACAGTCGAACGGCCAAGCAGAAAAAGCTAATCGGCAGATCCTCACAGGTATCAAGAAGAGGCTGGACAAATGTTCCAAAGGCTTATGGGTCGACCAACTCCCCAACGTACTATGGAACTACCGCACGAACAAGCGGACCCCTATAGGAGAGTCCCCTTTCAACCTCACCTATGGGTCCGAGGCGGTGATACCCCTCGAGGTCGGAATACCATCCCCTCGCCTTGCAGCCTACAATGAGGAACAGAATGCCAGAGACCTCAGGGCGAACTTAGATCTGGTGGACGAACTGAGGGAGAGAGCATCAATTCGGCAACAGAACTACCGAAGGAGGGTCGAATTGGCATATAACAAGAAACTCCGACCCACCAATCTCAAGCAAGGGGACTTGGTCCTGAGAAAACTGGCCATATCCTTCCCCAACCAGAAGAGCAAACTGGCTCCGAACTGGGAAGGGCCTTACAAGATCACAAGGGTAGTTCGGCCCGGAGCATATCGTCTGGAAAATCTAGAGGGCAGAGAGATTCTGAGGACCTGGAATGCCGACCACCTCCTAAAATACCAAGAAAGCGCCCCGGCGCCTCTCTAAGTATTACAGGATATCGAGCCATTCCTCTCCTCTAACATGTAATTCATTTTTTAAGTTGTTACATGTAAAAACGGTTCACCGTCAATTATCAATAAAGAATGCTCTCTCATACTTATAAATTTGCTTGCTTCTCCCCGCCTTTACCTTTTATTTCTTTTATTTTTCAACCAATGGTTCGGAGTCTAATGTCCGGCTCGACTTTACCTCCTCGGTTCGCCCCCAGGCGAGGCAGAGGTAGATCGCCGTTCGGAACTGCTCCCACAACCGTTGAACTACACCGATGGTTCGGAGTCCAACACTCGGCTCGAATTTGCCTCCTCGGTTACCCCTCGGGCGAGCCAGAGGTAGATCGCCGTTCGGAACTGCTCCCACAACTGTTGAACCACACCGATGGTTTGGAGTCCAACACTCGGCTCGACTTTACCTCCTTGGTTCACCCTCGGGCGAGCCAAAGGTAGATCGCAGTTCGGAACTGCTCCCACAACCGTTGAACTACACCGATGGTTCGGAGTCCAACACTCGGCTCGAATTTGCCTCCTCAGTTCCCCCCCGGGCGAGCCTGAGGTAGATCACCGTTCGGAACTGCTCCCACAACCGTTGACTACGCGATGGTTCCGGAGTCCAATACTTGGTTCAATTCCACTCCCCAAGCTTACTCCTCGGCGAGCTAGGAGTGGATCGCCATTCGGAATTACTCCCACGACCGTTGAACACTCGCTATGATAGGCGAGCCCCACCATGGGGAAGGGCTCGACTCACCCCTCGACTTCGTGTGAAGAAGGAGACCGAGGCACTGTTCGGCACCACCAGCCGAGCACTCTTGTCGCCGAGACAAAAGCGAACAAGAGGAAGGCTCAGATCACGCTGCCCCCGGTCGGCTAACCGAGCTAGTGCCCATCCGAGCTCGCAAATGGAGAAAACTCACTTTCTCCTCAACTTTCGTGTAGGATCTCGATCAGACGGCCCAGATCTTGCCAGCGACGCTAAACGACAAGATAGCATTTTCTTGGGAACTGAGTCGTCTCGAGATTCGTACCAGAATCCAACGGCCCAGATCTTGTCAGCGTTGCTAAACAACAAGATAGCGCTGCCATGGGAGCTGGTTCACCTCGAAACCCGTGCCTAATCCCTACGTCTCAGAACGCGCCAAGGCGCCGAACCACGAACAAAAGAGGGTTCAGCTCGGAGACCTCGGCGCGACGAACACAGTCACAAGCGAGACAACTACGCAGAGCAACAAAAGACATGCTAGTTCTTGAAAGAAATTTTATTAATAATCGGGACATAATACAAAGCAATCCTTCCATGGTTACAAGGCATTAGAAAACAAAAAGTACAGCGCCGACCAACTACACTTGGTTTTTAAACGAAAAATCATCACCGTCCTGCTCAGTCGCCAGTCCGACAACTTCGGCCGCTAGTTCCTCCGCCTCCTTCCGAAGCTTCGCCTCCACGGTCCCGCAAGTGATGGATCTCAGAGAGCAAATCGTCCCGTTCAGCTACTATTTTCGACAAATTGTGCCGAATATACTGGACCCGAAGGGCGTTGCTAAAGGCAGTCTGCGAATCTTCGTCCTCTCCTATAGGGGTCGTCTTGGCGATCCTGCTCTCCAAGCACTGGATCTCGGCGTCCCGCTGATCGAGGACGAGCTGAAGGTGGCCCCGCTCACTTTCTGCCCGCTCACTTTCTGCTCGGCGTGATTCCAGCTCAACTTCATAGAGCCGCTCTCGGCACCTCGCCGAGCGCAGCCTCGTCACCCCCGAGCCGAACTTGGTCCGAATGTCGTCGTCCGAGCGATTGGGGCCGGAGTCTTGAGCTGCCACCACGAGCTGAAAAGAGGAAAAAACGAATAACAAAATTTCAAAACATTGCCGAAGTCCAACACTTCAAGAATTTTCCAAACAAACTTTCACATTTATTCAGATATAGTGACGCTACACACAACAAGACCGACCCTACAACACAGTTTTACAATAGCCAGAAGAAACATAAAACGACATGTTTGGTGCCTCTTCGGAAGGGGTACGCTTCGGTTCAAGGAAACGCGAGGACGGCGAGGCCTGACCTCCGAGCTCGATTCCAAACCAACGAAGCGAGATCCCCCTTCGCCGCTGACCCTAACTATGGTGCCGACCGAGACACCGCTAGACGAGACGGCTACACTACTCTGAGCGTCAGCAGGACTCCGCCTAGCCACGGGCAAACGAGTCGCAAGTTCGTAAAAGGTAATCCCTCTCTCGCTCTCTTCGCGAGTGCACGACGTACTGCGAACGTTGGCCCTCTCAGGCAGAGGCTTGAGCGACGCGACCTCTTCCTCCAGCTCAATAACCCTGTCTTTCAGAGCATCGTCCTTCGCCAACATCTTCAAACGAGAAGGTCTTGACGAGCCCGAGGCATTGGCGCTATCGGTCGCGAGCCGTCGGTAGTGGGTGACCTCGATCCCCCTATCTATCGTGATCCTCCGAAGCTTGTCGACCTCGGCCAACAACTTTTTGCGCTCAGTCGATGCCTTCTCCAGCTCGGAAGCTAGCTTCTCCTCTCCCACCGAACGACCTTTCTCTGCTGACTCCTAGTGTTGGATCTCGGCAAAGAGCTCGCCATTCTTCCGCTCAACGACGGCAAGCTCTCTATGAAGCCGCTTGACCTCGCCTTCGGGGCAAGGGGCTTGGGGTCGTTTCCGTAGCTGCTTCAGCTCGCGAAAATACCCCCTCGCAGCCGCCTTTATCTCCTCCAGTTTCAAGAACATATAAAAGCGCTTCTCTCGGCTTAGTGAAAGCTCTCGCTTTGTTTTGGTCAGCTCCTTACGAAGCTACGAAACCTCTGTGATCGGACCGAACTTCACCTGAAAAGCAGAGATAAATCCAACGGCCAACACTTGGAGAATTTACGACTAATCATACACAAAATCCGGGGACAAACCCTTAGATAAATTTTGGCCAAACTAAAAATGTCTTCATTCAAAACTCAAGAAAAGTGTTACAAGAGCGGTGGCCAGTCCGCAGTTCGGCTTACAAAAAAAAGGGGAACAAAAGACTGAAAGACGCAACCAAGTCAGGGGTCGACCTTTTTGTCGTTCGGGTCTGTCGACCCCTCGGCCTCGTCCTCACCCTCGACCTCGTCCTCGTCCTCGCTCCCACTCTCCTCCTCGGAGTCGGCCTCCTCTTCGCCCTCGGCTTCAGTCTCGCCCGGGCCTTCGACACCTTTGGTCTGTCCCTCAGGGCCGAGCATCGCCGGGGGAAGCTCCTCCTCCCCCTCCACAGGGTCGTAGAAGCGGTAGGAAGACGTGTCGAACCCCGGGTTCCGAGCGGCAATGTGAAGAAGGGCTTGACCATATGCGTCTTCCATATTTTTGAACATGTGATGCTCGGCCTCATCCTGGACAGCCTTCTTCGCCTTCGCCACCTTAGACCGGTGCTTGGCCATGATCTTATCGGCCCTCTTCCGAGCCCTCTCCGCCTCCGACCGAGCATTGGCCAATTCCTCCCTCAGCTCGGCATTCTCCTTCTCCGAGGCTTCCAGCTTGGCGGCCGCGTCCTTTGACTGTTGAACGGCCTCGGCCAGCTTCGTCTCCAACTCGGCCACTTCGGCACCCCGTTTTGCCAAGAGGAGTTGCTCAGCATCGAGCAGCTTCGTAGCTTTGATGCGCTCCGACCTCTCCCGGTCATACTGCGCCGTCAGCTCCTGTTCCTTGCTCGCAAACTCCTCGAGCAAGGAGTTGAAGTGGTAGAGGGTCTGAAAAGAGAACAAACCGTTAGAGTCCGAACCCAGGAACTTAGAAAATTTCAGAAAAAGTTTCAATAAGAAAGTGTTCAGTCCACTTACCGACATTGTGTTCCGAGCGATCTGCATTGTGGCATCCCCAACCAGCCCGGCCTTAAGGGCAGCTCGATCCTTTGGGGTCGGCAGGTGCTTCACCGCTTCCATACAAATGTTGCCGTCGCCCAAAAAACCGTCGACCTTCATCACTTGCCAGTCGGGGACGAAGATCTACTTGTGCCTCTCGGTCAAGATCTTCTCCGCATCGGCAGTGAGGGGCGGAACTTGGAGGGATAGCACCTCTTTCACGCCGAACGCACCGCTCGACGAACCGGGAGCATCCCCCTTCGCCGTTGGTGTCGGCGCATCTGAAACAGGAGGATCGGGGGCCGCAGCCTTCTCCTGCTCGGGACAGGCCTCTAGGACAACGACCTTCTGCGGGTCGGCGGTCTTCGCGACCGAAGGCATCTTCTGGGCTCGGCCGCCCTGAGGCCCTACCGAGGGTCTCTTCTTCCTCGACTCCTGTTCCTTCGCCTTGGCCTTCGCCATCAAAGCCCTGTAGTCCATCTTGGAAGATTCTGTGCAAGCCGAATGAAAAAACTTAGATGAATTTTTTAAGAACTTTACGCAAAGAAATAAAATACAAGAATCATACTAGGGTCGATCGGACTGAGACCCCCCCGGAACAAAGCTTCCTCGGTAATGTCTTTCCAACTTAGCGTCGGCAAGGCGAGGAGCTTCTTGAGGACTTCAGCCTCCTCATCACTCAGTACTGGCTCCTTTTTAGCTCGCTTGGACAGGCCCTCCCTCCTCCAAGCTGTCGGTATTGCCCAAGGTGCAGGAGCTCAGACAATGAAATACTTCTCCTTCCAATTTTTGATCGTGTCCGGGTTCTCGATCAACTTCACGCCCGTCCGCAGCGACAGGTAGAACCTCTGCTCATTCCTGTTCGGCTGGTAGGGGTGGTAGAGGCTCTGAAGGAGGAACAAGCTCGGTTCAGCTCCGATCTCTTGACACCGGAGAAAAAACACCAAGACATGCCTCCAAGTGTTCGGCATCAACTGGGCAGGGCTCAAACCGTACCAAACGAGAACCTCTACAATAAATGATGAAGCAGAAAACGAAGCCCGGCGTGCAAGGAGTCGAGGGGAAAAACACATGCGTCAGGCGAAGACGACGTGGAGGCTCGGAATCCCGGTCTGGGGAGAAGTAGCCCGTACTCAGCTGGAATCTGGAACCCAGCTCGGATCCGGTGCAGATCAGCCTCGGTAAGAGACGAGATGGTATGATCCACCTCGGATAACTCTCTCGTCTCATTCTCCTCTACGGACTTGGCGGTGCCCTGAGTCACCTTCTCCAACATCTCTTCGGAGTAGCTCCGAACACCCCCCACACTGGACAGAGCGATAGGCTGCCGACCGAACGCCCCTGCCGTCTTCGGCTGCTCGATTATTGTGACCACCCCTTTGCCCTTCTGAGACTTCGCCACAACTTCCTGGTGTGGCTCAGCGACTTTGCCACTCTTGCTCGGCCGAACAACAGTGTGCTCGGTCGGCTCCATCACCTCCTCTCCTTTACCCGCTCGGTCGACGGCTTGGTCCGAGGTGGGGGTCTCGTCCGAGGAAGTAATCTTAACCATTTTCTAAAGAGAAAGGAGAGAGACTGACCTTGAAGTGACTGTTACGGTTGGAAAAGTTCGCCGGAGCAAAAGAACGCCTCGCCGCGACAGCTAGCAGCACCACCCAGGAGCTAAAAACTTCGATGGTTAAAAGTAAAAACTTGAGAGAGAAAGTGAAAGTGAATAATGAGACTTGGATTGAGGGGGGGGGGGGTGAAGATTTATAGTAAAAAGAGATGTCTCTTGGGCTTCCTAACGTAAGGGTGCAACTTTTGGGCTGCCCTCGAAACGTCGCGAAGGCCCAAAACGACTTTGTCTTTTCACCAAGTCAAGTAGCTCGGCACAACAGGATCTAAATCCGAACTACATGCAATCCGAACCCAGCAGCAAAGGGCCCGGTCGGCTAACCTGAGCAAGTGTCCATCCGAGCATCAAAACGGAGAAAATTCACTTTCTCCTCAACTTTCGTGCAAGATCTCGATCAGACGGCCCAGATCTTGCCAGCGACGCTAAACGACAAGATAGCATTTTCTTGGGAACTGAGCCCGTCTCGAGATTCGCACCACCATCCAACGGCTCAGATTGCGCCACGTCGCTCGGACAACCGTGCCCTCGCATCTCCGGTCGACCAACCGAGCTAGTGCCTATCCGACGACCTAGAATGTCGCTCAGACAACCGTGCCCTCAGATCCCCACCTCTGTCTGAAGAAGCCAGAAAAAAATTTTGATTAAATGTTTTAAGGCACCGCCCTAGGCGATTCCCCTGGGCCCCAAGGCTCGGTCGATTCCCCTCTCACCCATGAGCAACTCGAGGCCTTCGACCTTGGAAGCCGAAACCACGAATCATTCGAGGGTTAAAGAGAAACCGCCGTCGCGTGGGGCCCGGCCAGAAAGCGGATCGGCACACCTCCCATCTCTAGCACCTTCGGGCTGACATCCATCAGAAGCCGTCAGCCCGGAAGGAAGACAGAGATCAGAAGAGACCCATCCTTCCGAAGCACATTGTCCCCCGGATTCAGACTTTGGTCATCACCTCTTCCACCATGATCTCCCCTGACCCTGACACCCGCATCGGGGCTGTCAGAGTCAGGAGAAGATCATGGTGGAAGAACGACCACCCGTCCTTCTGAAGCAACTCGTCCCTCGGGTCCAGATTACGGTCATCACCACTTCTGCCCTGTTCTCCCTCGACCCTGACACCCACATCGGGGCCGTCAGGATCAGGAGAAGAACAAGGCAAAAGAGTGACCACCTCTCCAAACCTCTCGAGGTTAAAATTTCACAAGACAGGCATTCGCCTTGACCCCGGTCGTCACCTCTTCTGCCCTGATCTCCCCCGACCCTGACATCCACTTCGGGGCCGTCAGAGTCAGGAGGAGACCATGGCCGAAGTGCAACCACCCAAGGCAGACACCTCCGAGGTCTAAAACTCAACATTGTTGCGACTGAAATGATAAGGGGAATGAGGTACTTATAACCTACCCTCCAAGAACCAGCCATTATGACCCTCGGGAGTTGAAACGCCACGCATTAATTGAAGGGCACCATTCTTAATGACCCCGGGAAGTTGGAACGCTACACAAACCCCGGGACACCATTAATGCCCATGGGAGCAGAACCTTCTCGAAACTCGTTCCGCCAGTCAACGGCCCGGACCGCCATACCATGCTCGGATCGCCGAACAGTCGGAGCTCCGGTCGGCCAACCGAGCAAGTGCCATTCCGAGCGTCAAAATGGAGAAAACCCACTTTCTCCTCAACATTCGTGTAAGATCACTATTAGAAGTGATCATGGTGGAGAATTTGAGAATGAAACATTTACAGAATATTGCAACAAGAATGGTATAACACATTCATTTGCATTTCCTAGAGCTTCACCACAAAATGGAGTGGTTGAAAGAAAGAATAGGACTTTGCAAGAATGCGCACGTACCATGCTTGTTGAAAGCAATTTACCAAAGCACTTTTGGGCTGAAGCTGTTGCTACAGCTTGTTATGTTTTAAATAGAATTCTTATAAGACCTAAGCTAAAGAAGACTTGTTATGAGTTGTTTTTTAACAAAATTCCTAAAGTCTCTTACTTTAAGACATTTGGTTGTAAGTATTTTATTCTGAACACAAAAGATAATTTAGACAAATTTGATCCTAGATCTAATGAGGGTATCTTTTTAGGATACTCAAATAGGAGTAAAGCATATAGAATTTTCAATAAGTCTACAATGACTATTGAAGACTCAATGCATGTTACATTCGATGAATCTCTGCCTTCATCAACTTTAAATAAAGATGATAAAACTGATTCATCACCTTTAAATAATGTGATTAAATCTTTAGAAGAAACTAGTCTGGTTGATAAGTCGACTGATAAGGACTTCCAGTCGACTGATGTAAAGCAGTCGATTGAAGAACCTGTCAAGTCGACTGATCCTATTGTGATATCTTCAACTTTACCAAAATCATTTGTTGAAGTTAAAGATCATCCTCATGACTTAATAATTGGTGACATCTCCCATGGTATTGAGACACGTTCACATGTTAATATGATTTCTCATACAGCATTCTTGTCGGATTTTGAGCCGAAAAATATACAAGAAGCTTGTGAGAATGAATATTGGATGAATGCCATGCAAGATGAACTAAACCAATTTATAAGGAATGATGTATGGGATTTAGTTCCTCGACCTCCTGATCAGACTATTATTGGTACCAAATGGGTATTTAAAAATAAGTTAGATGAATCAGGACAAGTTGTAAGGAACAAGGCTAGATCAGTTGCTCAAGGGTATAATCAAGAAGAAGGTATAGATTTTGATGAAACATATGCTCCTGTTGCTAGACTAGAATCAATTCGTATTTTATTATCTTTTGCTTGTTTCATGAATTTTATACTTTATCAAATGGATGTTAAAAGTGCTTTCCTTAATAGGTTTATTAAAGAAAATGTTTATGTTAAACAACCACCAGGTTTTGAACATGAACAATTTCCAGATCATGTTTATAAATTGAAAAAGGCTTTATACAGTCTTAAACAAGCACATCGTGCTTGGTATGATCGTCTGAAAACTTTTCTTTTAGAAACAGGATTTGAAATAGGTAAAGTAGATACTACATTGTTTATTAAGAGAATTAAGAATGATATCTTAATCATACAAATATATGTTGATGATATAATTTTTGGTTCTACTAATAATAATCTATGTCAAAAGTTTGCTAATACCATGAAAAACGAATTTGAGATGAGTCACATGGGTGAACTCAATTATTTCCTTGGACTTCAAATTAAGCAGTCCTCAAATGGCATATTTATCAATCAAGGAAAATATGCAAAGGAATTACTCAAACGTTTTAACATGGATAGTACTAGTAGTAAATCCATACCTATGGCTACTACTACTACGCTTGACAAAGATATATTAGGTAAGAGTGTTGATCAAAAACTCTATCGAGGTATGATTGGTTCACTCTTATATATTACTGCAAGTAGACCAGATATTATGTTCAGCGTAAGTTTATGTGCTAGATATCAATCTAGTCCTAAAGAGTCTCATTTAAAAGCAGTGAAACGAATTTTGAGATATATTAAAGGCACATCTGAATATGGTTTATTTTATCCACGCACCGATAATTTTCAACTTCTGTCATATAGCGATGCTGATTTTGCTGGAAGCAAAACTGATTGCAAGAGCACTAGTGGTACATGTCACTTTTTGGGACATTCCCTAGTCTCTTGGTGCAGTAAAAAGCAAAATTCCGTGTCTCTATCAACCACAGAAGCTGAGTATATCGCTGCAAGTTTGGCATGTGCACAAATCTTGTGGATGAAACAAACTTTATTAGATTATGGTATTTCATTTGAAAAACCTTCAATTATGTGTGATAATACCAGTGCAATTAATCTATCTAAAAATCCGATTCAACATTCACGTACGAAACATATTGATTTCCGACATCATTTTCTACGTCATCATGTTTTAAAAGGAGATATATCTTTAGACTTTATCTCTACTGATAAACAAGTAGCAGACATATTTACCAAACCCCTTAAAGAAGATACTTTCATTAACTTAAGAAGAGAACTAGGAATATGTGATTTTATTGATATATGTTGAAAATTGTTTTTGTTAAGTCGACTGTGTTTTGAGTAAGTCGACTGTACTGTATTTTCATATATACCTATTTTGTTCTTTGACCAGTCGCCTGATCTTTAAACCAGTCGACTGATTAGCATATATAAAAAATTTAGTCTCGTCTCGACTAAGTCGACTTGTAATACCCCGATTTCTTTTATATATATATAAAGATTATTTAATTCTACATATGATATGCATGTGTAATATTGTTTCTTAAGCCCAAATGTTTTTTTTCAAAATAATTGGTTTGGCCCAACAAATTTAGCCCATGGATTTAAACCCCTTCTATTATATTTTTGTAATGTGTAGCATATTATTTTGCCGGGTTTTAATGTACAATTTGTAGGGTGAAGTTGGAGTATGCACGTGCATTTGTATACACGTGCATTGAGCACAACCCTTGGCCGGATTGTGGGTGTGTGGGTCAGATCATGGGTAGTTGTTTTTGGGATGTGGGTAGTTTCTCAAACTTCCGCATAGATCTCAGCCTTTGATCTCTCAACTTCCGAATGCATCTCATCCCTCCATTTCACCTATATTCTAGTATAAATACCCCCTCCTATTCCCTATCCCTTTTACACTAAAATTTCCTAAGTTTTCAAGAGAGTATTTGTGAGTTGTGTGGGAGCTTTTCTGTGGAGGCAAGCAGCATTGCTGGAGATTTCGGAGTGGAACAAAGGAACAAGAAGTGCTGAGCTATATTGAAGGACTTGCGGGATTTCGTTTATTTCTTCATTTAAGGTGGGTGTTTCTCAGGACTTCTAATGTAGGAATGATATTGCAATTGTTATGATTGATATTATGTGATAAAAAGTAATTTGAATGCGGTGGAAATTGCTTGAACATGCTAAGAATGTCGAGACGAGACTGTCGGTACGGTCGACTGCCATGTGAGCCAGTCGACTGGTACGAGACGTTATTTTTATAATATGCTGATAAACATGTGTGTGAATAGCCATGATGGTGTGATTATTAAATGTATATGATTTCCCTATGACACACATGATGGAGGGAAGATAAATGAGAAGAACTAATAGTGATAAATATCTGAAGTTGTCGGCGCAGTCGACTGACTTGGTGTTAAGTCGACTGGTGCTTCATTTCTGAATATGACTGTTTGAAAGTTCCCTGAATAAAAAATATTCCATTTATATAGACTTATTATGACTGAAAGAAAGTATGAGCAATGTGAATGCATGTGTAGAGTAGTTTTCTCTAAAAGAGCATGTTAATAACTGAGAAAATTGTGCTGTGAATGCTACTGAACGAGAGGAACTTTGCTTATGAAACATGAATTGATGCATACTGTTAATTGATATCATGATGCAAGTACACGTAAGAACTGTAAATAAATTCCCTAATTGAAATGGATCTGTCCAGTCGACCAATGCATATAGTAAGTCGACTGATCTGGACTTGGAAATTATGCTGTTTGAAATCTCCAGGACAGACGACTTATTAATGAACAGTCGACTGTCATGTGGATAATATTGTGAATATGGAATGATGCGGGACAGGCGACTGGTTGAGTGCAACAGTCGACTATCCCGAGCAATTATGATGATACTGTGTGTGACTGTATGAGTCGACTGGTGTTCTTCCAAGTCGACTGTACAGAGTGGACTTGATATATTTGATTCATGTTATTTACTGTTGGTAATGATGAACTTTATGCTTTTAAATCAATGGATTCTGTTTATGGCTGTATGAATTATGTGAAAGGAATCATAAATGAGAATTGAGAATTAAATGAATAATTATGAAAGGCTAAATCATGATGAGAAAGTCTGTGGGACTCAAAAATGAAAGCATGAGCTGATGGCGCTCAATTGGATATTGTGAATTAAAATTGAACGAAAGAGTAGCTAAGTCTCCCCGGCAGTGAAATGAAATGATATTGAGAAATAGACCAGGTTGGTCATGTGAAATGAAATGATAAGTCCGGTTGATGGAGAGGCTAACTCTAGAGCTTGATTTTATTCATGATTCTAATGTAACTTAAATACATAGTGTGGAGGTGATGAAGGTGAGAGAAAAACATGAGTATGAGAGCTAGGGTACGGTGCGGGTGTGTGAGCCGCAGAATGCATGCTTGATGCGTCAAGACATGGCGCGGGCACAACTCAGTAATGATCGGACTCTAGTCACGCTTGTGGGATGTTTTGGTGACTGCAAGAGGAGTGTGTTCAGGGAGGAGGCTGAATTGTCGCAGAATGCATGCTTGACGAGTCAAGACATGGCGCGAAATTCTACTCCAGGGGCCAGGATACATGCTTGTACTCATAGAATCATCTAGGATACTCACTGGAATTACAGAAGTAGAGTAAGTCATGGCGGGGGATTGAACCCTACAAAAATGAAGAACGATTAAGAGGCTTGCCCTCGAACCTATGTAGTATGGGATGCATAGAATTCGAACAAGTGTGCATTAGTGTCATGTGAAAATTAAATAAATTGCATTAAGGATTAAGTGCACAATCACGACACGACATCTCTAAAAGTTCCCCCTTTGATTTTTTACATGCTTATTATGAACAAGATTGTTGATTTGTTAAGAAATGAGATTCATTATACTGTTTCTGGCATAGAGAGGATGGCCATGTATAATTATCGTCGGTTGAATAAACTGACGTACCCACAGTTTTGTATGCAGGATAAATTACATGTAAAGAGGAATGGATGCATAAAGATCTCATTATGTTGTTGTTCATTTATGTAAATGTTGTATATTTTGCTTCCGCTGTGTAAATTTAAATGTGAGATGTTGTAACTCTGATGTAAAAAGAAAATTTTGAATTTCCTTGTAAAATTGTACTCGAGAAAAGCAAAAAGATCCTGAAGAACATCTCGAACTCAGTAATTTGGGATTCGGGGCGTTACAGAGTGGTATCAAAGCCACGCTTTTTCTACGCTTTCACACTTGTACAAATTTATAAGGAACGACACCCTAGATGTGGACATTAGAGTGTGTGTTTGAGTCTAAAGATTTAAATGTAAGTGACTTACATTTGTGTTGCTCTATGATTTATGCTTTCTCCTCTCTATTCTAAGATGGCTGATCACTTCGACCCTGCTGGAGGCAACGACTGGCATATTATTGAGGAAGAGTACCATCCTGGACAAACTGATTCTGAGGACGAGTATCACCCTGGGCAAGCTGATTCAGATGATGACGAGTACCCTGAATCTCGAGAGATCACCCCACCGCCGAATTCACCTGATGATTCTTCTTCTTCCGATGAAGAAAAGGGACCAGCTCTGAGTAGCGCTGTGGCTTCTCTGCAGAGGCAAGTGGATACCCTGAAGTATAGAGTTGGTATTTTGGAGGCTCAGATGGAGAAGCGGAATGCTGACTATTCTGTTCTTAGCCGTCGGATTTGGGAACTTGAGAAGAAAAAGAACCTAACTGATGTGCTGAAAGATGAGGTGGATGAACTGCGGGATGAACTTCGAGCAGCGAAGAGGACCCGTAGAGATTAGATTGTCCTAGTTTCTATTTTCTTCTATTCTGATGTTAAGAAATGTTTTAATTCGAATGTATAAACTTTGAAATTCAATGAAATGAAAGTTGGTTTAATTTCTTGTCTTATACTTCAAATTTAATGGATCTTTTGCATCAGAATATGGCGAGAAGGGGAGCCAGGAATGGTGAAGGTTTGGACCTGGAGGCCGAGTTTGCAAGGGTTTACCAGACGCTGAACGCAGTGGCTGCAAACCAAGGAAGGGGGCCGGTGAATCCAGTACCCGAGGCAATTAAGCTAGTGGAATCGTTCAAGAGAATGAAACCACCAGTGTTCGAGGGAAAGTCAGACCCGGATGCGGCCGATAACTGGATTCGGCAAGTGGAGACTATCTTTGAGGTGTTGGAGACACCGGAGGGCAGCAAGGTCAAGTTGGCGACTTTGCAGTTGGAGAAGGATGCGGCTGTTTGGTGGCAGTCGATGAAGAGGACTATGGGCGGCTTGTTGCTTGGCTGGGAGGAATTTCTGGAAGAATTCCGCAGCCATTATTTCCCCTCCGACGTCCAGGAGAAGAAGGCCATGGAGTTTCTGTCACTTCAGCAAGGCAGCATGTCAGTGAGGGAGTATGAGACTAAGTTTACTCAGCTCTCCAGATACGCTCCAGAACTGGTGATGGATGAGGCGAAGAAGGCTCGCAAGTTCGAGCATGGGCTGAGGCCAAACTTGAGGTCTCGTATGATACCTCTTGGTATCAGGAGATTCGATAAGCTGGTGAAGAGGGCGGCAGCAACGGAGGCGGATATGGAGCAGTTCCATGTTGCTCAGCACCAGAAGAGCAACTGGCAGTCCGGGAAGAGGCCCACGCCACCGGGGAGTTTCAAGGGGCAACCATCTACACAGAAGTTCAAACTGACAGGGGCGAACGCCGTCAGTGTAGCTGGAAGACCTGGGAACGATGTAGGGAGACCTTCTGCAGTCACTTGCTTTAACTGTGGGGAAGTGGGACATTACCAATCTCGATGTCTCAAACCACGGACTGGCAATCACAATATGCCAATACAGCAGACTGGGAAGAGGCCGTACCAGTCAGGGCGAGTATTTGCTTTGACAGAAGCTGATGCTGAGGAGGCGGATCAGGTCATCTCTGGTACGAGAGCTGATGTTTAGTGTGGTTTTTTTCATTTCTTCTTCCCGTTCATAGTGTGAAACTGTTATGTAATGATGTATGTTATGTAACAGGAGAACTCTATATTAATGGAAAGGAAACTGTCGTATTGTTTGATACTGGATCCTCTCATACTTTTGTGTCTCCAAGATTTGCTAAAGTGTTGGGAGTTGAACCAAAGATTTTTCCAGGCAAGATCTTAGCAGTAGCTACTCCATCAGGGGAAACTTTGACCACTGATCGGTACTATGCTGATTGCGAGATAGTGATTGGGGATCGAATCTTTGGCATTGATCTGATCGAGCTGACTATCTTGGGAGTCGATGTTATCATTGGCATTGATTGGATGTCGGTGTACAGTGCAAGCATCGAGTGTAAGACCAAGACCGTAACAGTGAAGGCTCCAGGTGGACCTGAAGTCACTTTCAAAGGGAAGTTGAAGTGTTCTAAGTTGGTGGCAACTATCCGCAAGGAAGAGACTCCTGTGGAATTGCAAGGGATTCCTGTAGTTCGGGACTATCCGACTGTGTTCTTGGAAGATTATCCTGGGTTACCCTCGCACCGTGATGTAGAGTTCAGCATCACTGTTCAACCAGGAAGTGCACCCATTTCTAAGGCACCGTATAGGATGGCTCCAGTGGAACAGGATGAAGTGAAACGGCAGATTGATGAACTGTTGGGAAAAGGCTTTATTCAACCTAGTGCGTCACCTTGGGGAGCATCAGTGCTTTTGGTAAAGAAGAAGGATGGATCGATGAGGATGTGTATCGATTACCGGGAGCTGAATAAGGTCACTGTTCAGAATAAGTATCCGATTCCTCGAATTGATGACTTGTTCGATCGTCTACAAGGAGCAGCTGTTTTCTCCAAAATAGATCTTCGATCAGGATATCACCAAGTGCGAGTGAAAGCTGAAGATGTGCACAAAACTGCATTTAGAACTCGGCATGGGCATTACGAATTCTTAGTTATGCCATTCGGAGTGACGAATGCACCCGCAATCTTCATGGACTTGATGAACAGAGTTCTGAGGCCGTTTATTGATTCTTTCGTCGTGGTGTTTATCGACGATATTCTTGTGTACTCCAAGTCTGAGGCGGAGCACACCGAGCATCTGGCAGCAGTTTTGCAGAAGTTGGAAGAGCAGCAGTTGTATGCCAAGTTATCCAAGTGTGATTTCTGGAAATCTGAAGTGGCATTCCTAGGTCACATCCTTTCTAAGGAGGGAGTGGCAACTGACCCTCAGAAGATAGAGGCAGTGAGAGATTGGGCTAGGCCTACTACAGTGAAGGAAGTCAGAAGTTTTCTTGGGATGACTGGGTATTATCGGAGATTCATTCAAGGTTATGCTCAGATAGCTGTGCCGCTTACTGAGTTGACCAAGAAGAGTGTGAGCTTCAAGTGGACCGAGCAATGTGAGGCGAGTTTTCAGGAGTTGAAAGATAGACTGACGACTGCACCTATTTTGGCTTTGCCTAGAGCAGGAGTTGAGTACGATGTCTATAGCGATGCTTCACATCGGGGGCTTGGTTGTGTCTTAATGCAAGAAGGTAAAGTAATCGCTTATGGGTCTAGGCAACTATGACCGCACGAGAAGAATTATCCAACTCATGATCTAGAGCTGGCTGCGATTATCTTTGCTTTGAAGCAATGGAGGCACTACGTGTATGGTGAGAAGTTGAACATGTACACGGATCATAAAAGCTTGAAGTATATCTACCAGTAGAGGGATCTCAATCTGAGGCAGCGGAGATGGCTGGAAGTGCTCGAGGATATGCGACCTGAGATCAAGTATCATCCTGGAAAGGCTAATGTTGTTGCTGATGCACTTAGTCGCAAGAGCAGTTTGGCCAGTTTGATTACGACTCAGAGGCATCTGATTGAGGAGTTGGATCGAGCAGGTATTGAGGTTGTCTTGCAAGGATTGGGAGCATCTTTATCTCAGTTGAAGCTTCAGCCTACTTTGAATGCAAGGATCATTGCAAGCCAGGAAGTTGATGCTGATATCTTGGAGATGAAGGAGCAGGTTAGTGCTGGCAGGTTGCCCGGATTTCAGACCAGGGATGGAGTGCTGTGGTTCGGAGATAGGCTGTGTGTTCCAGATCAGGCAGACCTGAAAGAGAGTATTCTTCAGGAGGCACATGCTACTCTTTTGTCAGTACATCCTGGGAGTACTAAGATGTATAAAGACATAAAACAGCATTTCTGGTGGTCAGGTTTGAAGCGGGATGTGGCCGAATTTGTCGCGAGGTGTGAGGTTTGTCAGCAAGTCAAAGCCGAAAATCAGAGACCCGGAGGTCTATTACAGCCGTTACCTATTCCGCAATGGAAGTGGAATAACATCAGTATGGATTTCATCACGGGATTGCCTAAGAGTTCTAAAGGCAATGATGCTATTTGGGTTATAGTCGATCGACTTACCAAGTTCGCTCACTTTTTGGCAATGAAACTCACGGCTTCGATGGACAAGTTGGCTGAGTTGTATGTTGGTGAGATTGTCCGACTTCATGGCGTTCCTGCGACTATTGTGTCTGATCGAGATGCGCGGTTTACTTCGCATTTCTGGAGGAGTCTTCAGGCAGCTTTGGGTACCAAGACAGATTTCAGCACTGCTTTTCATCCACAGACCGATGGGCAGACCGAGAGAGTCAACCGTATTCTTGAGGATATGCTTCGGTGTTGTATACTAGACTTTGGAGGCAGTTGGGAAAGGCATTTACCTTTGGTGGAATTTTCCTATAACAACAGTTTTCAGGCTAGCATCGGGATGGCGCCGTATGAAGCTTTGTATGGCAGGAAGTGCAGGACTCCTGTGTGTTGGTATGAGGTTGGGGAGCGTCAGTTGTTTGGTCCTGAGCTTGTACAGCTGACTTCTGAGAAGATTGATCTGATCAGGAAAAGGTTAGTGGAAGCTCAGAGCAGGCAGAAAAGCTATGCAGACAACCGGAGAAGGGACCTTGAGTTTGAGGTTGGTGACTTCGTCTTTTTGAAAGTATCACCCAGTAAAGGTGTGGTTCGGTTTGGCAAAGGCGGGAAATTAGCCCCGAGATTTATAGGCCCATACAAGGTATTGAAAAGGATCGGGAAAACTGCTTACCGGCTTGAATTACCGGAAGAGTTGTCTCAGGTGCACAATGTCTTTCATGTGTCTATGTTGAGAGGTTATATTCCAGACCCGAGTCATCATTTGCCTGAAGTGCCGGAGGGTTTGCAGTTAGACCTGAATTACATCGAGACTCCTGTTGAGATTGTTGATCGTCGAGAGAAAGTCTTGAGGAATAAGACGATACCGATGGTCAAGGTAGTCTGGAGAAACCACTTGGTTGAAGAGGCTACTTGGGAATCTGAGGAGAAGATGTTGAAGGACTATCCTAAGCTTTTTGCTTGATTGTCTTGTTGATTGTATTTTGTATTTTGTATCTTTATATTTTTGTATCTCTTGTTGTTGTGTTTTCTGTTTCTCGCTCTTGGTTGTAGTTCGGGGACGGAACTATTTTAAGGAGGGAGTGATGTAATACCCCGATTTCTTTTATATATATATAAAGATTATTTAATTCTACATATGATATGCATGTGTAATATTGTTTCTTAAGCCCAAATGTTTTTTTTCAAAATAATTGGTTTGGCCCAACAAATTTAGCCCATGGATTTAAACCCCTTCTATTATATTTTTGTAATGTGTAGCATATTATTTTGCCGGGTTTTAATGTACAATTTGTAGGGTGAAGTTGGAGTATGCACGTGCATTTGTATACACGTGCATTGAGCACAACCCTTGGCCGGATTGTGGGTGTGTGGGTCAGATCATGGGTAGTTGTTTTTGGGTTGTGGGTAGTTTCTCAAACTTCCGCATAGATCTCAGCCTTTGATCTCTCAACTTCCGAATGCATCTCATCCCTCCATTTCACCTATATTCTAGTATAAATACCCCCTCCTATTCCCTATCCCTTTTACACTAAAATTTCCTAAGTTTTCAAGAGAGTATTTGTGAGTTGTGTGGGAGCTTTTCTGTGGAGGCAAGCAGCATTGCTGGAGATTTCGGAGTGGAACAAAGGAACAAGAAGTGCTGAGCTATATTGAAGGACTTGCGGGATTTCGTTTATTTCTTCATTTAAGGTGGGTGTTTCTCAGAACTTCTAATGTAGGAATGATATTGCAATTGTTATGATTGATATTATGTGATAAAAAGTAATTTGAATGCGGTGGAAATTGCTTGAACATGCTAAGAATGTCGAGACGAGACTGTCGGTACGGTCGACTGCCATGTGAGCCAGTCGACTGGTACGAGACGTTATTTTTATAATATGCTGATAAACATGTGTGTGAATAGCCATGATGGTGTGATTATTAAATGTATATGGTTTCCCTATGACACACATGATGGAGGGAAGATAAATGAGAAGAACTAATAGTGATAAATATCTGAAATTGTCGGCGCAGTCGACTGACTTGGTGTTAAGTCGACTGGTGCTTCATTTCTGAATATGACTGTTTGAAAGTTCCCTGAATAAAATATATTCCATTTATATAGACTTATTATGACTGTAAGAAAGTATGAGCAATGTGAATACATGTGTAGAGTAGTTTTCTCTAAAAGAGCATGTTAATAACTGAGAAAATTGTGCTGTGAATGCTACTGAACGAGAGGAACTTTGCTTATGAAACATGAATTGATGCATACTGTTAATTGAGATCATGATGCAAGTACACGTAAGAACTGTAAATAAATTCCCTAATTGAAATGGATCTGTCCAGTCGACCAATGCATATAGTAAGTCGACTGATCTGGACTTGGAAATTATGCTGTTTGAAATCTCCAGGACAGACGACTTATTAATGAACAGTCGACTGTCATGTGGATAATATTGTGAATATGGAAGGATGCGGGACAGGCGACTGGTTGAGTGCAACAGTCGACTATCCCGAGCAATTATGATGATACTGTGTGTGACTGTATGAGTCGACTGGTGTTCTTCCAAGTCGACTGTACAGAGTGGACTTGATATATTTGATTCATGTTATTTACTGTTGGTAATGATGAACTTTATGCTTTTAAATCAATGGATTCTGTTTATGGCTGTATGAATTATGTGAAAGGAATCATAAATGAGAATTGAGAATTAAATGAATAATTATGAAAGGCTAAATCATGATGAGAAAGTCTGTGGGACTCAAAAATGAAAGCATGAGCTGATGGCGCTCAATTGGATATTGTGAATTGAAATTGAACGAAAGAGTAGCTAAGTCTCCCCGGCAGTGAAATGAAATGATATTGAGAAATAGACCAGGTTGGTCATGTGAAATGAAATGATAAGTCCGGTTGATGGAGAGGCTAACTCTAGAGCTTGATTTTATTCATGATTCTAATGTAACTTAAATACATAGTGTGGAGGTGATGAAGGTGAGAGAAAAACATGAGTATGAGAGCTAGGGTACGGTGCGGGTGTGTGAGCCGCAGAATGCATGCTTGATGCGTCAAGACATGGCGCGGGCACAACTCAGTAATGATCAGACTCTAGTCACGCTTGTGGGATGTTTTGGTGACTGCAAGAGGAGTGTGTTCAGGGAGGAGGCTGAATTGTCGCAGAATGCATGCTTGACGAGTCAAGACATGGCGCGAAATTCTACTCCAGGGGCCAGGATACATGCTTGTACTCATAGAATCATCTAGGATACTCACTGGAATTACAGAAGTAGAGTAAGTCATGGCGGGGGATTGAACCCTACAAAAATGAAGAACGATTAAGAGGCTTGCCCTCGAACCTATGTAGTATGGGATGCATAGAATTCGAACAAGTGTGCATTAGTGTCATGTGAAAATTAAATAAATTGCATTAAGGATTAAGTGCACAATCACGACACGACATCTCTAAAAGTTCCCCCTTTGATTTTTTACATGCTTATTATGAACAAGATTGTTGATTTGTTAAGAAATGAGATTCATTATACTGTTTCTGGCATAGAGAGGATGGCCATGTATAATTATCGTCGGTTGAATAAACTGACGTACCCACAGTTTTGTATGCAGGATAAATTACATGTAAAGAGGAATGGATGCATAAAGATCTCATTATGTTGTTGTTCATTTATGTAAATGTTGTATATTTTGCTTCCGCTGTGTAAATTTAAATATGAGATGTTGTAACTCTGATGTAAAAAGAAAAGTTTGAATTTCCTTGTAAAATTGTACTCGAGAAAAGCGAAAAGATCCTGAAGAACATCTCGAACTCAGTAATTTGGGATTCGGGGCGTTACACGACTGATGTACCCTACCAGTCGACTGTCGCGAGTTCAAATGTCTTCAGAGACGATTCATCGCAGCTTTTGAGATAAAAATCTCATCTCTTTTTCACCCGTAGACCTTTCTATGAATGTGTCAATTATCTTATGAAACATTCGGAGACTGCTGATTCTCAGATTCACACCCTTGATTCCAAAATTGATCATCTAACCGATCTTTTTACTTCCCAATTTCGTCCTCCTTCTCATGCTGCCGATGAAGACTCAGACGAGGACAATTGAAGACTTTATTTTTTCACTATTTTGTGCTTTTCTATTTTTCTTTGTATTTATGAACTTATTTATGTATGAGACATTTCTTAGTTTATTTCTGTGTTCTTTAATGAAAAAGACTGTTTCTTTTGTGTTTTTGTTGATGACAAAGGGGGAGAGATATCCTCTTATGTGTATGTATGTGTTTTTTGTGTTTGGTTATATTTCTGTGTATTGAAGTATTTCTCCGGTCAGTCGACTGGCTACAAGCATATCAGTCGACTGATATTACTGCAGCTGTGATTCTACTATGTATGATTCTGTTTCAGTCTGATCAGTCGCCTGATCTATTGTTCAGTCGACTGATACATACTTTATGATACATTTTTCTGTATGCAGGATGTGTTTTTAATAGGGGGAGCATATCATTACCATGCTTGTATATTTTCTATTATTATCAGCTATTGTGTTGTCATCAACAAAAAGGGGGAGAATGTTGATCCTTGATTTTGATGATCACAACACACTGCACATGTATCTATGCTAAACTTACAGGTGCTATACACAAAGGATCTACTATTATACAGCTGAACAAATGATTAAGCATAAAAGCTCCAGATAAAGACAATGGCCAAAGCTTCATTCAGACTCAAGACTCAAGACTCAAATCAAGACTCAAGACTCAAGACCTCAAGCTCAAAAGTGTCAAATTGTTGTGTCTTGTAAACATTGTATTTTTTCTTCTGTTGAGTCTTAGGATGATTGTAAAGCCTTGTCACACACACACACATACTCACTATTTTACAATGTGTAGTTTTCAAAAATCAACAAAAAGGAGTCAAAACAGTTTGAAGTAATTTAACTGTTGAGTACCAGTCAACTGATGCCTCTGGCAGTCGACTGGCAGTACAAAACTATTTAAATTTATTCAAACTCTGACCAGTCGACTCATATGACAACCCAGTCGACTGTTCGAGTGCTTTTGACCGTTTTCTGTTTTCAAAATCGAATTTTCAGCTTTAAGATCTGTTGGTTGACAGTTGGAATAACTGTCTCCCAACGTCCAGGAGATCTAACTCTATAAATAGAGTTCAGATCTCACTGAAAAGATCTTACAACATACTTTCTAATATCCGAGCATTCTTTGTGAAATTCTAAGTGAAAAAGTGAGAAAAAGCTTTCAAGTTTAAATTCTCTGGTTCTCTACACTCAGTCCAGTATAACAACGATTTCGTTCTGGACTGGGTATAGAAGTCGACCTTGTTTTAGCCACGTGCAACAACACAATACACCAACAAGGCTATAGGTTGACTGTAAAGTTTTTCTTGTTTCGTTTTGCTCTCGGTTGGAGAGTTAGACTCTAGGGTGTAAAGTCGATTTGTTTCACTCTCGGTAGTAGAGTGGGTCTGCTTTTTCTGGTTGAGAGAAAGGTCTACGAGTTAGACAAGGTTGTTGTCTTAACGCCGTAGGGTATTCCTGTAAACTTGTTTTTCAAGAATAGTGGAAATCTCAAGTGGGTTGCTTGGGGACTGGATGTAGGTCGGAAGGACCGAACCAGGATATATCTTGTGTACTCTGTGATTGGTTGTCTTGATCTTGCATTTATTTTTGTTTACTTAAGATCTGTAAAACTTGTCTGGACAGTCGACTCCTTGAACTATCAGTCGACTGGTCAGTCTCGTATTAGTTGTACATTTACTGTGCCTTCAGTCGCCTGTCTCATCTTTAAGTCGACTGCATAGAGTTGTTATATTTTCTTTTATTTGTTCATATCAGTCGACTGGTTCACAACTAAGTCGACTGCACCGAAGAAAATTTTATTTATTCCGCAGTTTTTTAATTAACACTATTTACCCCCCCCCCCCCCCCCTCTAGTGTTTGTTGCTTCGCCTACAGGATCCAACATCATCAAGTTGGAGATAGGCTACCTTGGGTGGTGATGGGATGGGCACTTTTCAAAGCAATGATGGTGTCTTGGTTCAAACCCTAAGAAACCCTAACTCATTTTTCCCTCCTTCTCTTTCCCTCCATGAAGTGGCCAGCCAAACATGGCTTGACCCACTTTGGGTTGGGCTCAAGTGTTGAGGTTTGGTTCAGTTTCATTCGGGCATACAATCCGACTCAACATGCACATACATTCATATATACATGTATATATATTCATATGTATATTTGCATGTACGATGTAGGCTATTAGTGAGAAAACAATTGCTTTAAACCCAAATAATACAATTGTTATAACTAGTAGCACTCGGTTTGTTCAGAAGACGCATTCGTCAAAAATTCGGGTTGTTACAGAGGGCTTCTTCGGCCCAGATATATTTCTCACTCCTTAACAAGAGCTCCGAGAAGTCCCGGGGTGGCCTTAGGCAATGGATGCTTTTAGGTCGGCATGATTGACATTATGTCAGAATGCTGCAGAGGCCACCGACTGATCAAGAAAGGCGATAGACCGAGCCTTGGCTGTGAAGCACCGGACGTAGTCCCTTAGGTGCTCGCCCTTCCTTTGGCTGAGGGCCAATAGAGATGCGCTCGTCTTCTCTGTTCTGCGGCTACTGACGAAGTGGGTGAGGAAGAGTTCCTCAAACTGATCGAACGAGAAGATGGAGGCAGGGGAAAGTCAGGAGTACCATTCTCTCGTAGGCCCCTTCAATGTGGCCAAGATGGTTTTGCAGAGTAGCGTGTCGGAGGCTTGGTGAATCATCATGAGAGTTTTAAAACTCTCGATATGATCAGCTAGATCAGACTCCCCGTTATAGGACTCGAAGTGGGGGAGGTTTGAAGGTCTCAGGGACTGGATCCTCCATGATGGCACTGGAGAAGGGAGGCCTGCTCGGGTGGAAATTCCTCGCCCGCTATTCTTCCAGGTCGAGCCTGCTGAGGCGCCTCTCCATCTCGTGGAGACGGCGATGGACCGATTCATCCCTCCGGTCGAATCTAGTCTACCCTCAGGATTCTCCTTCATGAGTGGCTGTATGGCGAGTGCTAGGTGCACACTGGTCATAACTCGGGGCATGGGGAGGGCTAGGCGAACGTTGATCGTGACCCGTGGTAATATTGAGAGCTCACAGGATGTCTTCTTTGAAGTTCTGGAACTCTGCTTGAGTGACTAGTGCCCTCCAACTTGGTGGTCCTAGGTGCTGATCGGCTTATCGGGGTGAAGGTTCTCCGCCGACGATGTGGAGGGGACTCTTTTCACCTCCTCGGGGTGGGGGTTCTTCTAGGCTTTGGCATGTGGGGGGACCGGACTCTAGGGGCCCTTTGGCGCTCGAGATGAGGGACTTCCTCAAGGGCTCGCCTTTCATTCAAGCGAGTTCGGAGGTCTATCCCCTACTGATGGTTAACAATTACTTGACGAAGATCCGACCCTAGAGGACTTGAGAGGCCATGGAGTCGGTTGAAGGATTGTGGACTGAGATGTGGTCATGGTGGGAATGTTGTCCCTGACGGCTTCAACGGGAGCCCCCCGGGGTGGCCCCCCTGGACCTGGAAGGAGACTGTTCAGGCTGCAGTTGCTGCACTTGTTGGTCGGGTTGAGGAGGAAAATCTTGGAGTAGTGGAGGAGGAGGGAGAAGAGTGGCTCTTCGGCGGGACGCCGTTGCCTTCCCTTTTCTTTCGGAGGCATGACTTAGAAACTACCTTCACCGACGATATGTGACTGGATCGCTTTTTCTGTTCCCACAGACGGCGCCAATCTGTTGCTACTAATTTCGGTGTGGGAGCAAACAGATGATTTGTGAATTCTTCAAGAAACAGTAAAAGCGAACTTGTTCACTTCTTGCCGGTGTTTGAATGTTTCTCGCCGCTGCCGCTAACCTACAAAAAGTTCAAAACACTGGGATGGATCCCGACGACACCCTCTGATGCTCAAGTCAGTAATCAGGAAGATTATGAGAGAGCGCTTTGTGGAAAAAATAATGATTACCTCTTTATGGTGTGGGGGAGGGGTATTTATAGTCGCCCTTAGAGACAGTTTAAAGATAATTATTTATCTTTATGTCTCGGTATTTTTGGATAAGGAAGAGAGTTTAACTGTTTCATGATAAGAGAGGCAGTTTAAACCGTCTCTTAGGGATAACCATGAATTTGAATTACTCTTTGAATATCCTGGGTTGGTTTGTAATGGGCCGTCACCCTTACCCAGTAAGACGGATCCGTTTTTGGATTATTGGGCTTGGAAAAGACCCAGTTCCCAATTCGGACATGTTTGTGGTGAAAATTACTGTTTTACCATGAGATCTTCGAGATTCGTGCATGATTTGAACGGTATCGATTTAGCCCTATTTTTTGCCATATCATAAATATATGATTTTGATGTACTCACGAACGAAAACACAAATCCATAAAGATCTCTCACTAACTTATAGTAGATCTTACTCAAAACATTGCCTCGAAATTGGTACATAAAATAGTGTTAAAACACCCATTTTTCAATAATTGCCTACAAAAATGAACATGCAACTACACCTAAACCACACAAAATGAAGAACTTGAATTCTAGTAACAAATCCGAATCAAATTATACCACAATATCTAATTAGAAACTCTGATGAACATAAATGAAGAATATTCACAGAGAAACTAAAGTTAAGCACGATTTCCCCAAAAGCCGCACTCTTCCTCATCAAGCTAAGCAATCAAAACCTAACAAAACAAAATATAAAATATACAAATATAAATCCTCAATGAAGTAATGAATGAAACCGGATTATATAAGAAAAAAAATGAACAAAAAAATACCAAATCAAGCTTACCTGAAAAACCAAGAGAAGGGAAATGGCAGGCACAAATGGGTAAAGTGGAGAAAGAAATAAAAGAGGTACCTTACTAATGTTTGAACTCAAACAAATTTTCCTACTGAACCCTACCTTTTGGGGCGAAAAATAACTGTCTTAATTTATACATATCCAGTAATTAATCTCCAGTAAATACAATCAACTTTGAAAATTTATACCTACCCAGTATTTAATCTCTGGTAAATGCAATCAACTGTGAACCAAAAATTCTATTAAATCCTCAAATAAACCTCTTTTACATTTTGTTGAAGATAAATTTATGCTTTACCATTATATGTTATCAGGTTAAATTAAATATTCTCAAGCCTACCACAAAAAAGCTTCCACTATAGTAATAGCTAATATCATACTTTTGTATTCAGATAAGTTTAAAATGTAATATACCTAGAAAATTTAAAGAAAACAAAAATTATACATTTCAAAAGAATTTAAGCAACAAAAAGAGCAACAAAAAACAAATTAAAAAAAATTAAAATTAAAATTTAAAAGCGGTTACTTTCCACAGTATGTTCTTTTGTTTATCACCCGTGTTCTTTTATTTGTTATCACTATTAATACAATCCTTTATCCGCATCCTATACAAATAATATGAAATAAACTAAAAATTATAACTAACAGAGAAAGGAGATTTTTCCACAAATAAATATACATAGACTCAATTCTTCTAAAGAAATTTTGGAGAAATTTTACATCAAAAATAAAATAACATATACAATTACCAAAAAGAATATAAATAAACCTCAATCTATGTATATTTATTTGTTGTACATTTTTATTGTACCCAACTAATTAATTAAAATAACTTTAGTCTCGAACCATATAAGCTATATACTATAAAAAAGCGAATTACATATATAGTTCAAGTTAAGAGTGTATACAAAGAAATTATTCACAAAAAGAGGCACTTAAGGAAAATGAAGATATTCATTTATCAAACAATGAAATGATTATCATTTCCGGCCCCATGTTATGGGAACAATTCGAAGGATTTCTACTATTAAATAAACTAAGGAAGTTTCGTGAAGTATCTAAACTGATAATTATTTGTTATCATGTCAATAAGATGCAAATAGCTCATTTATAAAAAAAGACAACCTACACAAATAGTATATACTACAAACTATCATCTAAATTGTATCCAACCGAAACACATTCCACCATATTCCTGGACAGTTCACTTCTTCATGGATATAGATATAAGTAAATAACCACAACCTCTTTCCATTGAGGAAACCTTATACAATGCATGACTATATTACAAACTATCATCTGAATTGTATCCAACTGAAACACATTCCACTATATTCCTGGACAGTTCACTTCTTCATAGGTATATATATATAGGTAGATTAGTAAATAACCACAACCGCTTTCCATTGAGGAAAAATTATACAATGCATGACGGATTATTGACGGATTATTTGCAAATTGGAATAAAAGTAATGCATGTTTCCATTGGTGGAGTACTGTAGATAGAGAGGGAGATAGAGAATACGCAAGAGAAAGCAGGCATCAAAATGGCGAGAAATTTCAAACTTTTTTAATGCAATTATGACTATTTCAGCACAAAAAATGAAAATCAAAGAGAACAAAAAGTTCAATTATATAAAAAGAATTAATTTTTCATTTTTGAAGGAATTAGACATTCCACAAATTAAAAGAGAAAAAAAGGTTGAATATATATATACCTCTTTGCACCAACGATTGTTGCCATTATCCTACACCAATTAATAGAGAGAAAAAGAGAAAATATTGGTAAAGTACTAGGAAGCACGGACACTCTCCCGGAGATGCATATCTCGTACCGGATACATATCCCCGTATCCAGTGGGATACTCGCCGGATACGTATCGGATTCGTGTCCCAGTAAAATTTTTTTTATAAAAAGAATAAAAGAACGGATACTCTCGGATACGTCGGGATACTCTTGGATAATGTTTTGGATTCAAAGAGGGATATATATATATATATATATATATATATTCTCTTATTCTCTTCGTCTTCTCCTTTCAAATCCAAATTTCATTTGATTAAAAGACATTGACAAAATGATAGATGTAGGATATAGTTCTTGCTATTATTTTGGTGGATTGACTACTTGTATTACTGTACAAGTTGCTGCATCTTTAGTCGCATTAGTGTTTGAGTATTAGATTTCTTTAAGATAATAGATATAAGACAGTATGGTATAGTATTGAAGGGTCTTAGTTGGTTCATGGTTACGAATTTTAAAGTTATGATAGATGTAGTTATGATATTGATTGTATTGTATAGGTTTAAGACTAGTCTACGTTTATTTGAACATTTTGGTGATGCAATATTTGTATTGGAGTTGTTGATAACTTGGACTACAATGATTACTAGGACACTTTTTCCAAATTGAGGTTGGACTGCATTGGATTTATATATTTAGCAAATTAAGCTTCCAAATGCTCGGCCAGTTGTTGTTCCTAGGCCAAGCCTTGTTAGAATTTCCAAACCAACTGTTGAGTAACATGCACGAATACCCCATCTAGAAGAAAAAATTACCATAACTCCAAGAGAACCTGTTACCACAAAATCTGAGCTGGTACATCCTTTCACCTTGACACCAGATATTGTCAACACCGACAATGTTATGGAAGACTTCGATAATGCTATTGCTAATAACAGATTATTAGAAGAGAAAGAAAATGAGGATCATGAGCTTAAACATGAGGAGGAGGAGGACGAGGAGGAGGATGCCAGAGAAGATCGAGTTAATGATATTAACGTTAATGCACATGTTAACAATGTGGTTCCCTTGAGACAATCCATGAGTGCACCTATACATGGTGATCAATTAGGGGAGTGGATGACCAATGCGACCGTACATGAACGTGCACTGTCTTCCGTGGGTTCATCGAACACGGATGAACTCTATATCGGCCAAAGGAATCCAAATAAAGATAGTATCCAACTTCAAGTTAAGATGTACTACGTGAAGAACCATTGGGAATTTCTGACGGTGAAATCAATCCTATGTTCGTACTATGTGAAATGTAAATACGCACCGATCAAACATATACCCAACCTATGTTAATATGTTGGATTGTCCATGGCGACTACGTGCAATAGTTCCAAAAGGGCAATTAATTTTCGTGGTGAAGAATTTTCAAGGTCTGCATACATGTGTGAATATGACTTTGGATCAATATCATAGTAAGATGTTATGCAGGCCTTCAAAGGTCCTTTGATAAGTAGTGGTCTTCCTTTTGAAAATTCTATTTAGGGGATTGAGAAGTTGTTCCGTCTAGCTGATCATGGTTCGGTGGCACATGCAAAAAATGCATGTATGAATTATTTTTTGGACTTCCATGTAGCTTTTCCCAGGCGCGACATAGTGGGATGTCACTTCCAATTGCTCGAGGCAATAGGGTGGAGGTGTAAAAGCTTCTCCTGATATGTACCCATCTACTCTTGATTATTCTGTTGGAAATCAATTCCAGCTTATTCTACTCATTAAGATGAATAAAATGATGTATTCACATGCCCGAAATATATTTCAAATGAATGAAATATTTACCTCATAGTTAGCATGTTGAAATGAAGAATTGAATTATTTGCTTGGTATATGACATTAAATGTTAGTCCCATATTGGAAAAAAGCAACGATGCAAGAAAATTAATAAGTTAAATATTAGCCAAAGGGTTGTGCCCTTGTGGGATACGAAGATTTTCGCCAAAGGCAGAACACACCCAACTTAGGCTTCGGGTTGAAACACGAGCGCGAAACAGAACTATTATTCACAATTATCAAGGTCCGAATTGAATATACAGTATCTTCTTTTTATTCATTGTTCATAGTGAATTTCATTGTTTGCTAAACAATATAATTGCGGTTAAATTCGAGTAGGAATTTAATTCAGTTTTATTAATTTTCATAACAAAATTAATTTTGTGTACTTAAGACATAACAACTTAAGACATTAGTGTTTTTCCTTTTTCTTTTGTAGACAAAATTATGACGACCAAAATAGAACTTTCAAAAGTGGTGACAAGTATGCACAACAAGCCCGAGAAATTCAAAGGGGATAACTTCAAAACTTGGCAGAGCAGAATGCTATTCTATCTCACTACTCTTGGGTTGGACAGGTTCTTTGAGGAGGAAGAATCTAAGCTCGCTAATGGGAAAACTCTAGATTCTCATAAGGAGACATTTACAGCAGTTGATGCTTGATGACATTCAGACTTTCTTTACAGAAACTATATCCGAATTGCATGGATGAAGTGATGTACAAGATATATAGCCCACCGACAAAGACTTTATGGAACGCTCCAGCAAAAAATACAAGACAGAGAATGCCATCTTGAAGAAATTTATCGTTGATAAATTAATGGACTACAAAATGTGGACTCCAAATCCGTGACTATCTAGATGCAAGAGCTTTAAATCATCATGCACGAGATTGAAGAAGAGGGCCATAGTGTTGACAAATATTTCATAGTAGAAGCAATCATTGGGAAATTATCGTCGTCTTGGAAAGACTTCAAATATTATCTTAAACACAAAAAGAAGGAAATATCTTTGGACAAATATTATCTTAAACACAAAAATAAGGAAATATCTTTGGAAGATCTTGTTGTTAGTCTTAAGATTGAGGTAGACAACCGTGAGATGATCAAGACCAAAAGTGAGGAGGCAAAAGTATATGTTGTGGAGAACTCCATAAATCGTAAGAAAAATTCTAAAGCAAGAAGAAGAATTCCCAGAAGATGAAAGCTTCCGACCAAGGCTCCAAAGGCAAGAAGCCCAACAAGAAGTTTAATGAAAACTGTTGGATTTGTAGGAAGCCTGGTCATTCTACTAGAGACTGCATATTCATAAAGAATAGCAACACTTTAGAAGCAAATGACACAAAGAACATTACTTCAAGCATCGATGACTTAAACCTTTTTGCATTTTTTTATGAATGCAACCTAGTCCAACACCCGGAAAAATTGTGGGTAGACACTAGTGCTACTCGACACATCTATTTGGATAAGTCATTGTTCTCAAATTATCAGAAACTGGATCATGAAGAAAAGCTCTACATAGTTAAGAATGTTACTTAAGTCCACTTATGAAAGAATGTTACATTGAACGATGTACTTCACATGCCAGATATATGCAAAAAATCTTATCTCTGAATTTGTGTTGTCGAAGAATGGATTTCAGATCATGATTGAGTCAGACAAGCTGGTGCTGACCTGGGCTGGGGTGTATGTCGGGAGGGGATATCTATGTGATGGGTTATGTAAGGCTAATGTAGTCGTGGTCAGCAAAAATCCAAAGTACTCTGATTCTGTTATTAATAAAAGTTAAGTTTCGTATTTGCTTGAGTCTTAAACACTTTTATGGCAAGATAGATTGGGACACATAAATTTCCGAAAGATAAAAAACTTGTGAATTTAGGTTTAATTCCACTATCAAAGTTGAAAAAAATCACAAGTGTGAGACTTGTGTAGAAGCAAAAATGGTCAAGACCATTAAACACGATGGACATAAGTACTGAGCCGTTATGCTTAATTCGTACTGATTTATGTGATTTTTAGTGCTTACCTATGAGAGGTGGAAAAATGTATTTTATCTCGTTTATTGATGATTGGGCTCTGTATTTCTACTAGATTTGCCCGTGGGCACGTGCCTACGGCACGTCTTCGGAACGATACAAAACACGAAAAGTCATGTAAACAGTAAAACAATAATTATGTAGCTCAAGTTTGAATAGTATGACAATAATTAGTTATAAATAAAAGTCTATGTTGAAAAATAATTATAAATGGGGGTATAAAATCTAACTTCTTAGAACTTTAAGTGTGGAAAATAATGAAATTTAATTGTTGAAGAGATATTTGCTATTAAAAATTTTAAAATTTTAAAATTCAAAATTTCTAAGTAAATAAAGAAAGAATGGGAGAGAGAGACAGAGAGAGAGAAATATGAAAAAGTAAAGAGAAAAGAGAGAAATAGTAATAAAGTAATGAGTTTTTTAGGGGGGAAAATTTAGTTTTGGGGTTTGAAATTTTGGAGGGAAAATGTGTTTTGTGAGGTTTGATATGGGCCTTTGATTTTGGGGGGGGTTGATTGTGAGCCACTTGATAGCTTTCTTTGTAATTTATTATATAGATGTGTATTTACTAAGTACTAAAGACGAAACAATTGCCGCATTCACAAAGTATATGGCTGAAGTAGAAAATCAACTAAACAAAAAGATCAAGATATTGAGGTATGATCGATGTGGAGAATATGAGTCACCATTTTCATAATTGTGTGCAGAGTATGGGATAATCCACCCAACAACAACCCCATACTCACCTTAGAAAATTGGAGTTGCAAAAAGAAAGTACAGAATGTTTTGCGGGGGAAAGCCTTGTATATGTTTAATCACATACTAAATAGGGTCTCACACAAGAAAACTGAGTCTATTTCATATGATTTATAGAATTCGAATTTACCTAACTACAAATACCTCAAAGTATGGAGGTGTTTGGCTAAAGTCTTGGTTCCTCTTCCCAAGAGAACCAAACTTGGACAAAAAACAGTAGAAAACTATTTTTTAGGCCATGACAAAAATAGTAGTGCTTATAGATTTTTATTTTTCAAATCTGAAGTATGTGATATCAGTGTAAACACAATCATTGAGTCAAGAGATGCCATATACTTTGAAGATGTGTTTCCACACAAAATAAATAATGGAAATGCTACTCTCAAAAGAATAAGACAAGTGTCAATTGAGAAACATGATGAAATTCATCATGAAAATGATGAAACCAGACCAAGGAGGAGTGTAAGAACTAAAACCTAAGTCTTTTGGTCAAGAATGTCTAACATACGTACTAGAGGTTGAACCTCAGACTTTCAAAGAGGCAATCTTATCCTCAGAGTCTTCCTATTGGAAAGAAACTATCACTAGTGAGATTGAATCGATTCTAAGCAATCATACTTGGAAATTGGTTGACCTTCCACCAAGACATAAACTAATCGGTTGTAAATGAATATTCAAGAGGAAGATGAAACCAGATGGATCCATTAACAAATATAAACCCAGATTAGTGGCTAACTCGCCAGAAGGAGGGCTTAGACTTATTTGATACCTATTCATCAGTTTCGCGAATAACCTCTATAAAAATGTTGATAGCAATAGCATCTATTTACAATCTTGAAATCCATCAAGTAAATGTGAAGACAACATTCTTAAATAGGGATCTCGAGGAAGAAATCTAGATGGAGCAACCTGAATAGTTTATTTCGAAGGGAGCTGAAAATAAAGTATTCAGACTTGTTAAATCCTAATATGGACTTAAAACAAGCTCCAAAATAATGGCATGAAATTTGATAGTGTCATCATAAAAAATGGTTTTCGAATCAATGAAAGTGATTAATGTGTTTAGTACAAAAAAAATAGGACAATCATGTGTTATTTTTTGCCTATATGTGGATGATATGCTAATCTTTGGTCATAACGTGAAAGCTACCATGAATATAAAGAAAATGCTAATCAACCACTTTGACTTAAAAGACTTAGGTGTAGCAGATATTATTTTGGGTATCAAAATAAAAAGAACACCCAGTAGCATTGAATTATCTAAATCGCATTATGTGGAAAAAGTACGTGAATGATTCAGAAAACATAGTATTTAAGGAGTATGAAATCCTTTATCACCATCTATAGTTTTACATAAAAGTATTGGTGAGAGTATACTGCAATTGAACTACTCTTGTGTAATAGGCAGTTTAATGTACCTCATGAACTGTACGAGACCAGACATTATTTATACAGTGAGTAAACTAAGCAGATACACAAGTAACCCAAGAAAAGGTCACTGTGCATCGTTATTAAAAGTGCTTAGGTATTTAAAGAACACCACAAATTTTTTATAAAATTAAGGTAGATATCATGCCGTTCTTGAAGGATAAAGTGATGCAAATTGGATATCGGATTCAGAAAAATCAGAATCCACAAGTGGTTATGTTTTTAACCTAGCAGGAGCAGCTGTGTCATGGAAATCTTCTAAACAAACGTGTATTGCTCGATCTATAATGTAATCTGAGTTCATTGTTTGGACAAAACATGTGAAGAAGTAGAAAGGCTTCGCCACGTTCTAGAAGACATCGATTTTGGCCTAAACCTATGACATCCATATGTATCCATTGCAATAATCAAGCAGCTTTGAGTAAAACACACAATTCTGTATATAATGGTAAATCGCGACATATTCGTAGAGCCATAATAATGTTTGACAATTACTATAAAATGGAATAATTTCAATTGACTTGATGAAGTCACATGATAACCTATAAAATCAATTTAGTAAGGGATTATCCAGAAAGAAAATTAACTTTGCATCGAGGGGAATGATTTTAAAGACCTAAACCAATACGACTTACCTTATACGGAAACCTAACCTGACGACTGGAGATCCTATGAACCAGGTTCAATAAGACAGCCGATAATGAGTAACTCAATCAATAATGCATTTAGACTCAGTTCCATCTCATTCCTATAGTGCAAAATAAATGCATGCCCATAGATGTGTTAAAAGGTTAAACAATGCTTTTAATGATGTCCTTTATCTTGAAAATTTGTCCAACTAGTTAATTAACTATACCTTGGGCCCAGTGAATGATATAAGTATGCCAACTCATATCATCCATAAGCTGTACAATACCAGTAAACTCAACAATGCAATAACACAAACGAGAATATAATACAATAACCAATATCTGAGATACAAGAACTTACCAAATAGCCCGAGAATATGCAACGCAATAACAGCTCGACGAGTTCTTTCAGTATCCCATCATCTGTACCTGTATAACATAACTCAAAAGAAAGATAGATGGAGCACGCGTTAGAGCAAGTTGCGGGCCGCAAGTAGTACAAGCAAAAATGGGAACAAGAACAAGAATTTAACATGGAACAATAAAAACTGGAATTCAAATATGGAAAGAACATGATAACGAGAAACAACATATATAACAAGAAAGTAACAAAGACTGAACAAGAAAGGAAACAAGAATTGGCGATCCAAATGTAATATAACATGATCAAGGTAATGCAGGTAACAATTGGAACATGTCTCAAAATATAACTAATCAGAAACAAGGAATAATGTAACGGGAATATGTCATGTAAACGGAAATCATGCAAACTTCTAATAGGAGTCATGTAACTTGTCAACTGAACATGTAACTTGTAACAAGATTCATGGAAACTTGTAAACGTGTAACAGGATCATGCAATCTTGTAACGAGAATCAAGTAACTTATAAACAGGTAACATATAACTTGTAAACATGAATCATTCACATGTTCAGAGTTAATCTCAAGTCTAGTAATCTTTTATAAATCCTAACTAATGCACGCAATCATGCGTCCCATACCACAGGTCGGGTGCATACAATCAAGTTAACGTTTAGACTTTAATGGTGAATTCTACAGGTTCATATACTCGGGTCTTGCAATATTAATGACGAATGACCGATGACTGATGACCGATACACGATAAATTAGGATACCGTAGTCAGTAATCCGAAATCAATCGATAAAACAATAACATGTCAATACGGAAACATGGCCCCCTTCTGAGTACACTCTCCTATATTGTCTACTACTAGGTCTTTCCATTATTACCCCGACTTGTTAGTCTTTTTACAATAATTATACATGAACATGCAATGATTAGAACAAGTATCGAGACATGATCAAGGAAGTATCAAGGACTATGAAATGCATGATATACAAGTTTGATTAATTAAATGCAAGATATAAACATATTTATAATCAAGAACATGAAGTTACAATTCTAGACAGCAATACGTTGCTATACAAAAACTCACTTTTCTGTTGGTACAGAAAAGTGAATCAGGTACCGTCAGAGGTTCTAGAAAGTAAACACCATGCCGGTTCCAACACATATACACACGATATATTAAAAATATAATAGCTAGGTCAAACAGTTAATTCTTTATAGATTCGTGTTCGAGTAGCAAGCCAAGGTCGAGTTCTTGTATATAAACATTAACTGTAAATTCATTGAAAAATCTTATAAAAATCATAAATCAACTCTTAAGCATGTGTAGTAACATAATGGAAAATATCATGTCTTAATTATACTTTTAACATGACATTTAAATTAGTCAATCGAGAAAATATAATTCAAAATAGTGATCTGGAATTAAAAATATCACAGCACTAAAAATAGTATATCTTGCAATCTACAAATCGAATTTCAGATCCATCAAAATTTCTGGAAACTAGACTCAGTGGGCTACAACTCTTATCTAGAAAGTTCTAATCGATTCAAAATGCAACTAGGTCAAATTCTCACTACAAGTCAGAATAGACAGCATGACAGAAATAAGCAATTTGATATCTATGATCTTTTATTCGGTATCGAACCATAGAGGCAAATGGATTGATTTGATTCAACATACATATCGAGTGATTTAATCATGGAAGGATTTCAAGGTATAAACAAATCAATGGTTCAATCAATTGAAATTTGTAAAGATGGGGGAGACGGCAGAGCTAAGCTCGGGGATCTATGAGGTGGTGCGGTCGACGGTGGACTGCGGCGCGCGATGACGAGGGTAGCTACTGGACGGCGATGTGGATGTAGGGGATGACTGTGGGATCGATGGGATGGTGAAGGTGGCTGGTGGGATGGTGATGATGAGGGATGAAGTGGTTGGGAGTGTTGGTCGAGGTGTTGGGTTGGAGACAGGGACGAGGTTGTGGTGGTCGAGCGGGATGCAGACGGGGATGGACTGGCGATTGTGATGGGTTGTTGGCGCCGGTGGTTGTAGGGTGCAGTCGAGGAGGCAATGGCTGTAAGAGGGCGACGAGGAGGGTGGAGCGATAGGCCGATAATGGTAAGCAGGAGTGGGGTTTCGGAGATAGGCTCGAGGAGGAAGATGAACATGATCGGGGATTAGGCGGTTGTGTGATTAATGATAATGAGATTAGGGTTAGGGGGGTTAAATAGGATATAAATAGGGTTAGGATGTGGGTTAAAGGGTTTCGGGTTAGCGGGTTAGCGGGTTATTAAGATAAATTTTTATATATTTAGAATTGGGGTTCAGTAATGGGTTTTGGATTTAGATTCATTTCTTAGATAATTTAGAGTATTCAACATACAAAATATTAAATCAGTTGTAGTAAAGAAATTTCATGGTTCAACAAAAATAAAATTAATTGAAAGAATATAATTAGGTTAAGGTTGAACATCAAGATTTATTAAAGTGGTCTCATTATAATCAGAAAAATAAAGATCTAGAATGGGTGAAAATAATTGCAAGTAATAATAACACGGTGTTTGATCAATTAATAAGATAATCAGACAATTATAGTATGGACTAGGAATTTAATACGACTTACAATGTAATTACACACATTTTAGGGTAAACTAGGATTGTGCTCTATAAAAATAATAATAACAACAACAACAACAACAACAATAATAATAATAATAATAATCATAACCACAATAATAATAATAATAATAATAATAATAATAATAATAATAATAATAATAATAATAATAATAATAATAATAATAATAAGGTTTGGGTTAAACACATTTATTTAAATACTCCAATAATAACAATGTAATATCCCGGACGGATATTACCGTATATAAATTATTATTTTATTATTATTTTGTTTAATTCCAAAATTAGAATATTTTGGAGATTTTCACCCGGTTTACTCATAGACATTATCTGTACCCAGATATCGGTCAGTATACATCCGTATGGTATCAAATTGGTACCGTGATCTTCCGAACTAATAATAGAATTTATTTTATTATTATTTCCGAGATTAAATTATTTTATACGGATTATGCGAAGATTTTCGGTATTCAGACACATAGGCGCACATACGTGTAGTATGTCGATTAGTACATCATACGGATTGTGTGTTGTGTATTTTTGGACAACACTTATTTTTGCTATGACAAAACCTAGTAGGGATGGTTAGGGTTTGATTAGGAGGTTAAACCTAGGGTTACAAAGACATAAGGGATTAGGAAATTTCTTCTAGAACAAACCTCACCCACATCATACCTCCACCACACCACACCATGCTTCCACCACATCCCACCTCCCCCTAATAGAAACCGGCCCCAATATAGGGAAGGTCTCTTTTGCAAATGTGTGCATGACCATTTGCACTTTCCACCCATTCTTCCTCCTATAAATACCCCTTCATTCTCCTCCTTCTCTCATTTTAGGAAACAAAAAGAAAGAAAGAAAGGAAAGAAAAAGAAAGAGAGAACCATTCTAACTTGAGAGTTTTTTTTTGTAGGTTTAGAAGCTTTCTAAAAAGCTTAGGGGAAGGAGAAGGTAGCTAGCAAGTCCTTCCAACAAGTTAGATAAGGTGGGGGTTTCTTCACTACTTGATTTCTTTGTTTGTTTGTTTGTTTGTTTGTTGTTTTGTTGTTTGACTTCTTCTTCTCACCTTCTTGTTTTGTTACCCTTGTTTTTTGGGTGTGTTGTTGTGAATGTTGAATGAAAAAGAAAGAAAGGAGTAG
This sequence comes from Hemerocallis citrina, assembly GCA_017893485.1. Taxonomy (NCBI): domain Eukaryota; kingdom Viridiplantae; phylum Streptophyta; class Magnoliopsida; order Asparagales; family Asphodelaceae; genus Hemerocallis; species Hemerocallis citrina. The sequence goes on along the minus strand of CM030363.1, from coordinate 77,966,769 downwards.
TAGTAGCTACTAAAATATATAAAGATCACACCTTTAAATTTGTAGTTGTTGTTTTGTATGTTATTGGACTAAGAACTCACATATTGCATAATGTTGGACATACAACCATTGTTGGTTGTAGGACTTAAAACACATAGCATATGAACATTCTTTTACAACCATTGTGGGTTGTAGGACTTGATTAAACCTTGGACTAATAATAAAGGCATATGTTCTAATAAAAAGATCTTTTCTTTTTAATCACTAGTTGTAGCTAATTAAAAAGATCTTTTCTTTTATTTTAATCACTAGTTGTAGTTAATTAAAAAGATCTTTCTTTTCTTTTTAATCACTAGTTGTAGTTAATTAAAAAGATCTTTCTTTTCTTTTTGATCACTAGTTGTAGTTAATTAAAAAGATCTTCTCTCTTTATTTTGATGACTAGTTGTAGTTAATTAAAAAGATCTTTCTTTTCTTTTTGATCACTAGTTGTAGTTAAATAAAAAGATCTTCTCTTTTTATTTTGGTCACTAGTCGTAACTAATTAAAAAAAAAAAAGATCTTTCTTTCTACTTTAATCACTAGTTGTAGTTAATTAAAAAAGAGCTTCTCTTTTATGTTTGATCACTAATTGTAGCTACATACAAAAAAAAAGGGGGATCTTTTCTTTTTACTAGTTGTAAAGTAAAATAAAATAAAAATGATCTCTTTTTATCACTAGTAATAACAAAGATTAGTAAGCAACTAAGTAGTAGTAAGCTAAAATAATAAGTAGTAGTATGTAATAAAATGAAGTAATAGTAGCATGTATGTTGATTAATAATAGTAGTAAGTTGTATGTTATGATTTTTATGAGAATGAAGTAGTAGTAATAGTAGTAAGTTGTATGTTGCGATTTTTTTATGAGAATGAAGTAGTAGTAATAGTAGTAAGTTGTATGTTGTAGTAGTAGTAGTAGATAATTATGTTGTGATTAAAATAGGAGTAGTAGTAGTAGTAAAATGTTGTAGGATTGCTTCTAAAAATATTTAGAAGCCATTTTTATACTACTAATGTTGTAGGATTACTTCTAAAAATATTTAGAAGCCATTTTTATACTACTAATGTTGTAGGATTACTTCTAAAAATGTTTAGAAGCCATTTTTATACTACTAATGTTGTAGGATTACTTCTAAAAATGTTTAGAAGCCATTTTTATACTACTAATGTTGTTGGATTACTTCTAAAAATATTTAGAAGCCATTTTTATACTACTAATGTTGTAGGATTACTTCTAAAAATGTTTAGAAGCAATTTTTATACTACTAATGTTGTAGGATTACTTCTAAAAATGTTTAGAAGCCAATTTTATACTACTAATGTTGTAGGATTACTTCTAAAAATGTTTAGAAGCCATTTTTATACTACTAATGTTGTAGGATTACTTCTAAAAATGTTTAGAAGCCATTTCCATGCTACTAATATTGTAGGATTACTTCTAAAAATATTTAGAAGCCATATTCATGCTTCTAATGTTGTAGGATCATCTCTAAAAATATTTAGAAGCCATATTCATGCTTCTAATGTTGTAGGATCATCCCTAAAAATATTTGGAAGCCATATTTGTGCTACTAATGTTGTAGGATTACTTCTAAAAATGCTTAGAAGCCATGTTCTTATGCTTAGTTAATGGTAGGATTTATTCTAAAAATATCTAGCATGCTTAATGATGTTAGAATGATGTAGGACAAATTCTAAGAGTTTCCTACCATGCTTTTATACTTAAAATGTTGTAGGATGTATTCTAAAAATATCCTATCATGTTTCATGCTTAGTTAATGGTAGGATTTATTCTTAAAATATCTAGCATGCTTAATGATGTTAGAATGATGTAGGACAAATTCTAAGAGTTCCTACCATGCTTGGATTAATTAATTATGCTTAGAATGTTGTAGGAATCAATCTAAGAGTTTCCTACCATGCTTGGATTAATTAATTATGCTTAGGACGTTGTAGGATCAATGATAAAGTTACTTACCATGTTAGCTTAATTATAGGTATGTGATATACCATGTTAGTTTAATTATGGACCTATGCCATGCTAGCTTGATTACAAGTAAGTTGTATGCCATGCTAGCTTAATTGAAAGTAAGTTGTATGTCATGCTAGTCTAGATGGTGAGCAAGTTGTATACCATGCTAAAGTTCAAATACTTGCTTAGAATGATTGTAGGAGTAGTGGTAGAACTACCTACTATGCCTTGGAATGTTGCTTGTTTATACTAATTGGGTTGCGGTGATTAGTCATGATAAGTAGTAAGCTTTCATGATCAATTTGTAACCTACACTTGACTATAGTGGGCTTTATGTCTAGGTCGTAGCGTTTTTCATGCGTGAGCTCGATGTAAGCATAAGCATTAATCACATTCATACATAGGAATATCATGGTGGCCGTGTTATATGATTAGATGGATCGTAGGAAGATGCTTGCAATTGTGTGCCGTACTTAAGGCGCTATAGGTTGAAGTAATGAGGGTTGGGAAGACCACTAGTGATAGTTGGTCCGATAAAGGCCGTTAGGTCGCCTTCGGATTCTTCCTTAGTGGGATACCGACCATAGAATATTAGTAGATTCTTCTGTTGCTTCTAATAATAGAAGATCGAGTTGCTAGTAAGCACGCTTGGTTGCTTCTAGGATTGATTACCTGTATGGTTGTTTGCACACGGTTGTGCTCGTACGTGGCTCGACTGGCCCGTACGTAGCTGTGGGTCTCATACTCGGCTTATTTGGCTGGTATGTACGTTGTTGTCTCCTACGAGGCCCGCCTGGCTCGTGGGTAGTTATCGTTTCATACGTAGCATATTAGCTCGTATGTGGTTGTTACTCGTGTATAGCTGTTAGCTAGTACACAGTTCGTTGTGGGCTATCGACCATCAAGACATAGCGGCATGCGTGTATATTCGCACGGCCAAAGTCTGGGATCGATGAGCCACAAACCGGATCCTGAGGGATTCTGGTAAGTCTAGGTTGAGCAGCCTAGTAGAGTTGTCTTGCGAAGCCTAATTTAAGGCCCAGCATGTTGTGTTTATAATATCGTCGTCCCTAGGATCGTCGAGTCAGGGACATCATTAGGGTAGTGACTTATAAAGGTCATTTTGCTCAGACCCTTGCCGAAGAGAGAGGAGTTGGTTGTAGGGGGCACCTTACGACCAACTTGTCCCTTGAGGGTGGCCTTAGGTGGTGACATTGGGTTGTACCTTCCCGTCAAAGGGATACGTACGGTGGCGTCTCACAAGTTGGGAGCACGGGTTGCGTATCTCGCTCTGTTAATTCCTGAAGTACCATGGCTGGGGTGCCACAGGATGCATGGTGCAGTCCTGCGCTTGCTAGACCCCAGAGAGTGCCACAGGGTAGGCTTCGCGCTGCCCTGCGCTTGCGAAACTCTATGGTTTAATTTTGGAACGATGCCCGATATACAGGGATCGAGTGATGTCCGGCTTGCCAGGTAGTAGTGGAAAACGGAGACACCATAAGCAGACTGCATAGGGGGACTTGACCCCTTCTGCAACCTTACAGAGTCATGGAGTATTGTCAGGAACAGGTCGTGTACAATTAGAGTTCTTAACGTGGGTTCAATCCCTATATATGGAGAAACGGCTTGAGATGGAGTCGCATGTAGTATGGGCTGCATGTTGATTCCGGAGACTTGCTGACATTAGAATAGGAAGCGTCCTTGTTCTACCTTCCCGTCAAAGGGATACGTACGGTGCCATCTCACAAGTTGAGGACACGGGTTGCGTATCTCGCACTGTTAATTCCTAAGTACCATGGTTGGGGTGCCACAGGATGCATTGTGCAGTCCTGTGCTTGCTAGACCCCAGAGGGTGCCACAGGGTAGGCTCTGCGCTACCCTGCGCTTGTGAAACCCTATGATTGGATTTTGGATTAAGGCCCGATACACTGGGCAATAGTGGCAAACATGGACACCACTATATGACTGCAGTGGCGGAACTAGACCGCACCTGCAACCTTGTTTGAGTGAGGTCCGGCATGCCGGGTAGTAGTGGAAAACGGAGACACCATAAGCAGACTGCATAGGGGGACTTGACCCCTTCTGCAACCTCACAGAGTCATGGAGTATTGTCAGGAACGGGTTGTGCATAATTAGTTATATTTAAATATTGCATTAGAGTCTAGCCATAGCACTCACGAACACTTAAACTACACCAGCACCATTGCTATATTTTGTATATTGTTTGGAAGATTCGCTGCTATATGATCAGCCTTTAAGCGTCAGTGAATACTGACGTCCCCACTTCCATAGGTACTGGATCGCCGAAGTACAAAGGTGAGATTCAAGAGGACTCAAGGCAAGGAAAGCAAGGAGTCAGTATTAAGTTTAGTTCCGCTGCAAAATATGTATTGATTCTGTATTAATTAAGAAGTACTCTGATGTAAGATGTGAAGGTTGTAATACTTGGGATTGTAAAGGTATTATTGTAACTCTATTGTAATGTATTGCAGTTGTGTAATGTTCAGACTTGTAATACATTGGGTATTGAATAAAAAGTTTTAAATTCTCCTGTTTTTCTGTGTATTGTGACTAATTGAAGAAAAGATCTTGGCTCGTGTCACGGTTTCCCGGTATTCGGAAATCGGGGCGCTACAGAGTGGTATCAGAGCTAACTTCAATTTACAGTCCAACACAGCAGGAAAATTAAACTTGGATACCTTTTAGGAGTCGGGTCTTGGTTAGTTATAGACAATTGTAATTCATATTGTTGTTCCTTTCAACTTATGTTTTATGATTTTTCTATATCTGGATTCTAGGATGGCATTCGAAGATATCCTAACCGAGGATGTATTAATGGAAGAGATTGAGCCGAATGCAATGGATGATCCGATAATCTCGAGTGAGGAGCCGAAGGAGATTTTACCACAAGTTAACCTCAAGATGAACTCGCCTTCACCACCGCAAGGGCCAAGTATGGATCAACGCAGGACGGCGGCGGCCAGCATATATCGAGAAATGAGGAAGCTAATGAAGTACGTAGCCAGGATAGATCGTCAAGCTAAGCAACTGGGTGATGCTTGTATAGCTACATTAGCATGCTTGGCGGAGGAGCGGGAATATCTCAACGCCAGATTGGCACAACTACGGCATGAGTGGGAGAAAATTCTAGAGACCGCCAAGGTTTTAGTATGCCATTTCTGTGAGGAGGATGGGCACGAGAAATCAGTCTGTCCACAACGACAAGGAAAAAGGCCTACACCAGCGTCAGGATTCGAGAACCAAGGTCCGAAGCAGAAGACTCAGAAAACAAAGGGCAAACTTGGAGGTGCCAATCCAAAAAGATGTTTCATATGTAGTGAGCAAGGTCATTTCAAGAAACAATGCCCGATGAAGAACTTTCGGGCGGAAACCCGTACATGTCACAGCTGTGGGAAGATTGGTCATATTAAGCCAAACTGTCTCCAACTTCACAAAAATGACGACAAATCAGCCTTAAGGATGGACAACAAAGGAAAGGAGCCTGCTCACCAAGGGTGAGAGTTCGCACGTACTAAGAGCAAGTTGAAGGAGCTAGTAACAATATGTGCATATAGAACTGCAACTAAGTCTAAAGGTTGCATCTTTTGAAACTTATTTTTGGATGGAAGAAGTTATATATGATGTAACACTTTTTGTAACCCGTCGGATTTATATGTATAAAATCTAGGCAACTGTTTTGTTCAACTTGGTTCATCATAATCTTCTGTCTAAATTATTTTTCCAATAGTTGAAGTATGTGCGGGAGGCAATTCAAGAATCAGTTCGGTTAATTACACCACATGAAGCGTCAAAATTTCAGGAGAGAATCCTGAAAGTTGGAAGTGATGTTCATAGGACACGTCCTATTCTAAGGAGGGAGTAGCTACCAAATTGCAAAGGTCGGGTTCTTTGGAGAACCAGTTCATGGATGAGCCACTTGGGAGCCGAAAAGCGGCATAAGCTTTCTTTCCCCAAGTTATTAGGGTATGAGTGTTTGCCTGTTTTCCTAACTTAACGTAGTTCTGAGGACAGAACTATTCTAAGGAGGGAGTATTGTAATATCCCGGACGGATATTACCGTATATAAATTATTATTTTATTATTATTTTGTTTAATTTCAAAATTAGAATATTTTGGAGATTTTCACCCGGTTTACTCATAGACATTATCTGTACCCAGATATCGGTCAGTATACATCCGTATGGTATCAAATTGGTACCGTGATCTTCCGAACTAATAATAGAATTTATTTTATTATTATTTCTGAGATTAAATTATTTTATACGGATTATGCGAAGATTTTCGGTATTCAGACACATAGGCGCACATACGTGTAGTATGTCGATTAGTACATCATACGAATTGTGTGTTGTGTATTTTTGGACAACACTTATTTTTGCTATGACAAAACCTAGTAGGGATGGTTAGGGTTTGATTAGGAGGTTAAACCTAGGGTTACAAAGACATAAGGGATTAGGAAATTTCTTCTAGAACAAACCTCACCCACATCATACCTCCACCACACCACACCATGCTTCCACCACATCCCACCTCCCCCTAATAGAAACCGGCCCCAATATAGGGAAGGTCTCTTTTGCAAATGTGTGCATGACCATTTGCACTTTCCACCCATTCTTCCTCCTATAAATACCCCTTCATTCTCCTCCTTCTCTCATTTTAGGAAACAAAAAGAAAGAAAGAAAGGAAAGAAAAAGAAAGAGAGAACCATTCTAACTTGAGAGTTTTTTTTGTAGGTTTAGAAGCTTTCTAAAAAGCTTAGGGGAAGGAGAAGGTAGCTAGCAAGTCCTTCCAACAAGTTAGATAAGGTGGGGGTTTCTTCACTACTTGATTTCTTTGTTTGTTTGTTTGTTTGTTTGTTGTTTTGTTGTTTGACTTCTTCTTCTCACCTTCTTGTTTTGTTTCCCTTGTTTTTTGGGTGTGTTGTTGTGAATGTTGAATGAAAAAGAAAGAAAGGAGTAGTAGTAGCTACTAAAATACATAAAGATCACACCTTTAAATTTGTAGTTGTTGTTTTGTATGTTATTGGACTAAGAACTCACATATTGCATAATGTTGGACATACAACCATTGTTGGTTGTAGGACTTAAAACACATAGCATATGAACATTCTTTTACAACCATTGTGGGTTGTAGGACTTGATTAAACCTTGGACTAATAATAAAGGCATATGTTCTAATAAAAAGATCTTTTCGTTTTAATCACTAGTTGTAGCTAATTAAAAAGATCTTTTCTTTTATTTTAATCACTAGTTGTAGTTAATTAAAAAGATCTTTCTTTTCTTTTTAATCACTAGTTGTAGTTAATTAAAAAGATCTTTCTTTTCTTTTTGATCACTAGTTGTAGTTAATTAAAAAGATCTTCTCTCTTTATTTTGATGACTAGTTGTAGTTAATTAAAAAGATCTTTCTTTTCTTTTTGATCACTAGTTGTAGTTAAATAAAAAGATCTTCTCTTTTTATTTTGGTCACTAGTTGTAACTAATTAAAAAAAAAAAAGATCTTTCTTTCTACTTTAATCACTAGTTGTAGTTAATTAAAAAAGAGCTTCTCTTTTATGTTTGATCACTAATTGTAGCTACATACAAAAAAAAAGGGGGATCTTTTCTTTTTACTAGTTGTAAAGTAAAATAAAATAAAAATGATCTCTTTTTATCACTAGTAATAACAAAGATTAGTAAGCAACTAAGTAGTAGTAAGCTAAAATAATAAGTAGTAGTATGTAATAAAATGAAGTAGTAGTAGCATGTATGTTGATTAATAAGGTAGTAGTAGTAAGTTGTATGTTATGATTTTTATGAGAATGAAGTAGTAGTAATAGTAGTAAGTTGTATGTTGCGATTTTTTTATGAGAATGAAGTAGTAGTAATAGTAGTAAGTTGTATGTTGTAGTAGTAGTAGTAGATAATTATGTTTTGATTAAAATAGGAGTAGTAGTAGTAGTAAAATGTTGTAGGATTGCTTCTAAAAATATTTAGAAGCCATTTTTATACTACTAATGTTGTAGGATTACTTCTAAAAATATTTAGAAGCCATTTTTATACTACTAATGTTGTAGGATTACTTCTAAAAATGTTTAGAAGCCATTTTTATACTACTAATGTTGTAGGATTACTTCTAAAAATGTTTAGAAGCCATTTTTATACTACTAATGTTGTTGGATTACTTCTAAAAATATTTAGAAGCCATTTTTATACTACTAATGTTGTAGGATTACTTCTAAAAATGTTTAGAAGCCATTTTTATACTACTAATGTTGTAGGATTACTTCTAAAAATGTTTAGAAGCCATTTTTATACTACTAATGTTGTAGGATTACTTCTAAAAATGTTTAGAAGCCATTTTTATACTACTAATGTTGTAGGATTACTTCTAAAAATGTTTAGAAGCCATTTCCATGCTACTAATATTGTAGGATTACTTCTAAAAATATTTAGAAGCCATATTCATGCTTCTAATGTTGTAGGATCATCTCTAAAAATATTTAGAAGCCATATTCATGCTTCTAATGTTGTAGGATCATCCCTAAAAATATTTGGAAGCCATATTTGTGCTACTAATGCTGTAGGATTACTTCTAAAAATGCTTAGAAGCCATGTTCTTATGCTTAGTTAATGGTAGGATTTATTCTAAAAATATCTAGCATGCTTAATGATGTTAGAATGATGTAGGACAAATTCTAAGAGTTTCCTACCATGCTTTTATACTTAAAATGTTGTAGGATGTATTCTAAAAATATCCTATCATGTTTCATGCTTAGTTAATGGTAGGATTTATTCTTAAAATATCTAGCATGCTTAATGATGTTAGAATGATGTAGGACAAATTCTAAGAGTTCCTACCATGCTTGGATTAATTAATTATGCTTAGAATGTTGTAGGAATCAATCTAAGAGTTTCCTACCATGCTTGGATTAATTAATTATGCCTAGGACGTTGTAGGATCAATGATAAAGTTACTTACCATGTTAGCTTAATTATAGGTATGTGATATACCATGTTAGTTTAATTATGGACCTATGCCATGCTAGCTTGATTACAAGTAAGTTGTATGCCATGCTAGCTTAATTGTAAGTAAGTTGTATGTCATGCTAGTCTAGATGGTGAGCAAGTTGTATACCATGCTAAAGTTCAAATACTTGCTTAGAATGATTGTAGGAGTAGTGGTAGAACTACCTACTATGCCTTGGAATGTTGCTTGTTTATACTAATTGGGTTGCGGTGATTAGTCATGATAAGTAGTAAGCTTTCATGATCAATTTGTAACCTACACTTGACTATAGTGGGCTTTATGTCTAGGTCGTAGCGTTTTTCATGCGTGAGCTCGATGTAAGCATAAGCATTAATCACATTCATACATAGGAATATCATGGTGGTCGTGTTATATGATTAGATGGATCGTAGGAAGATGCTTGCAATTGTGTGCCGTACTTAAGGCGCTATAGGTTGAAGTAATGAGGGTTGGGAAGACCACTAGTGATAGTTGGTCCGACAAAGGCCGTTAGGTCGCCTTCGGATTCTTCCTTAGTGGGATACCGACCATAGAATATTAGTAGATTCTTCTGTTGCTTCTAATAATAGAAGATCGAGTTGCTAGTAAGCACGCTTGGTTGCTTCTAGGATTGATTACCTGTATGGTTGTTTGCACACGGTTGTGCTCGTACGTGGCTCGACTGGCCCGTACGTAGCTGTGGGTCTCATACTCGGCTTATTTGGCTGGTATGTACGTTGTTGTCTCCTACGAGGCCCGCCTGGCTCGTGGGTAGTTATCGTTTCATACGTAGCATATTAGCTCGTATGTGGTTGTTACTCGTGTATAGCTGTTAGCTAGTACACAGTTCGTTGTGGGCTATCGACCATCAAGACATAGCGGCATGCGTGTATATTCGCACGGCCAAAGTCTGGGATCGATGAGCCACAAACCGGATCCTGAGGGATTCTGGTAAGTCTAGGTTGAGCAGCCTAGTAGAGTTGTCTTGCGAAGCCTAATTTAAGGCCCAGCATGTTGTGTTTATAATATCGTCGTCCCTAGGATCGTCGAGTCAGGGACATCATTAGGGTAGTGACTTATAAAGGTCATTTTGCTCAGACCCTTGCCGAAGAGAGAGGAGTTGGTTGTAGGGGGCACCTTACGACCAACTTGTCCCTTGAGGGAGGCCTTAGGTGGTGACATTGGGTTGTACCTTCCCGTCAAAGGGATACGTACGGTGGCGTCTCACAAGTTGGGAGCACGGGTTGCGTATCTCGCTCTGTTAATTCCTGAAGTACCATGGCTGGGGTGCCACAGGATGCATGGTGCAGTCCTGCGCTTGCTAGACCCCAGAGAGTGCCACAGGGTAGGCTTCGCGCTGCCCTGCGCTTGCGAAACTCTATGGTTTAATTTTGGAACGATGCCCGATATACAGGGATCGAGTGATGTCCGGCTTGCCGGGTAGTAGTGGAAAACGGAGACACCATAAGCAGACTACATAGGGGGACTTGACCCCTTCTGCAACCTCACAGAGTCATGGAGTATTGTCAGGAACAGGTCGTGTACAATTAGAGTTCTTAACGTGGGTTCAATCCCTATATATGGAGAAACGGCTTGAGATGGAGTCGCATGTAGTATGGGCTGCATGTTGATTCCGGAGACTTGCTGACATTAGAATAGGAAGCGTCCTTGTTCTACCTTCCCGTCAAAGGGATACGTACGGTGCCATCTCACAAGTTGAGGACACGGGTTGCGTATCTCGCGCTGTTAATTCCTGAAGTACCATGGTTGGGGTGCCACAGGATGCATTGTGCAGTCCTGTGCTTGCTAGACCCCAGAGGATGCCACAGGGTAGGCTCTGCGCTACCCTGCGCTTGCGAAACCCTATGATTGGATTTTGGATTAAGGCCCGATACACTGGGCAATAGTGGCAAACATGGACACCACTATATGACTGCAGTGGCGGAACTAGACCGCACCTGCAACCTTGTTTGAGTGAGGTCCGGCATGCCGGGTAGTAGTGAAAAACGGAGACACCATAAGCAGACTGCATAGGGGGACTTGACCCCTTCTGCAACCTCACAGAGTCATGGAGTATTGTCAGGAACGGGTTGTGCATAATTAGTTCTATTTAAATATTGCATTAGAGTCTAGCCATAGCACTCACGAACACTTAAACTACACCAGCACCATTGCTATATTTTGTATATTGTTTGGAAGATTCGCTGCTATATGATCAGCCTTTAAGCGTCAGTGAATACTGACGTCCCCACTTCCATAGGTACTGGATCGCCGAAGTACAAAGGTGAGATTCAAGAGGACTCAAGGCAAGGAAAGCAAGGAGTCAGTATTAAGTTTAGTTCCGCCGCAAAATATGTATTGATTCTGTATTAGTTAAGAAGTACTCTGATGTAAGATGTGAAGGTTGTAATACTTGGGATTGTAAAGGTATTATTGTAACTCTATTGTAATGTATTGCAGTTGTGTAATGTTCAGACTTGTAATACATTGGGTATTGAATAAAAAGTTTTAAATTCTCCTGTTTTTCTGTGTATTGTGACTAATTGAAGAAAAGATCTTGGCTCGTGTCACGGTTTCCCGGTATTCGGAAATCGGGGCGCTACAGAGTGGTATCAGAGCTAACTTCAATTTACAGTCCAACACAGCAGGAAAATTAAACTTGGATACCTTTTAGGAGTCGGGTCTTGGTTAGTTATAGACAATTGTAATTCATATTGTTGTTCCTTTCAACTTATGTTTTATGATTTTTCTATATCTGGATTCTAGGATGGCATTCGAAGATATCCTAACCGAGGATGTATTAATGGAAGAGATTGAGCCGAATGCAATGGAGGATCCGATAATCTCGAGTGAGGAGCCGAAGGAGATTTTACCACAAGTTAACCTCAAGATGAACTCGCCTTCACCACCGCAAGGGCCAAGTATGGATCAACGCAGGACGGCGGCGGCCAGCATATATCGAGAAATGAGGAAGCTAATGAAGTACGTAGCCAGGATAGATCGTCAAGCTAAGCAACTGGGTGATGCTTGTATAGCTACATTAGCATGCTTGGCGGAGGAGCGGGAATATCTCAACGCCAGATTGGCACAACTACGGCATGAGTGGGAGAAAATTCTAGAGACCGCCAAGGTTTTAGTATGCCATTTCTGTGAGGAGGATGGGCACGAGAAATCAGTCTGTCCACAACGACAAGGAAAAAGGCCTACACCAGCGTCAGGATTCGAGAACCAAGGTCCGAAGCAGAAGACTCAGAAAACAAAGGGCAAACTTGGAGGTGCCAATCCAAAAAGATGTTTCATATGTAGTGAGCAAGGTCATTTCAAGAAACAATGCCCGATGAAGAACTTTCGGGCGGAAACCCGTACATGTCACAGCTGTGGGAAGATTGGTCATATTAAGCCAAACTGTCTCCAACTTCACAAAAATGACGACAAATCAGCCTTAAGGATGGACAACAAAGGAAAGGAGCCTGCTCACCAAGGGTGAGAGTTCGCACGTACTAAGAGCAAGTTGAAGGAGCTAGTAACAATATGTGCATATAGAACTGCAACTAAGTCTAAAGGTTGCATCTTTTGAAACTTATTTTTGGATGGAAGAAGTTATATATGATGTAACACTTTTTGTAACCCGTCGGATTTATATATATAAAATCTAGGCAACTGTTTTGTTCAACTTGGTTCATCATAATCTTCTGTCTAAATTATTTTTCCAATAGTTGAAGTATGTGCGGGAGGCAATTCAAGAATCAGTTCGGTTAATTACACCACATGAAGCGTCAAAATTTCAGGAGAGAATCCTGAAAGTTGGAAGTGATGTTCATAGGACACGTCCTATTCTAAGGAGGGAGTAGCTACCAAATTGCAAAGGTCGGGTTCTTTGGAGAACCAGTTCATGGATGAGCCACTTGGGAGCCGAAAAGCGGCATAAGCTTTCTTTCCCCAAGTTATTAGGGTATGAGTGTTTGCCTGTTTTCCTAACTTAACGTAGTTCTGAGGACAGAACTATTCTAAGGAGGGAGTATTGTAATATCCCGGACGGATATTACCGTATATAAATTATTATTTTATTATTATTTTGTTTAATTTCAAAATTAGAATATTTTGGAGATTTTCACCCGGTTTACTCATAGACATTATCTGTACCCAGATATCGGTCAGTATACATCCGTATGGTATCAAATTGGTACCGTGATCTTCCGAACTAATAATAGAATTTATTTTATTATTATTTCTGAGATTAAATTATTTTATACGGATTATGCGAAGATTTTCGGTATTCAGACACATAGGCGCACATACGTGTAGTATGTCGATTAGTACATCATACGAATTGTGTGTTGTGTATTTTTGGACAACACTTATTTTTGCTATGACAAAACCTAGTAGGGATGGTTAGGGTTTGATTAGGAGGTTAAACCTAGGGTTACAAAGACATAAGGGATTAGGAAATTTCTTCTAGAACAAACCTCACCCACATCATACCTCCACCACACCACACCATGCTTCCACCACATCCCACCTCCCCCTAATAGAAACCAGGCCCCAATATAGGGAAGGTCTCTTTTGCAAATGTGTGCATGACCATTTGCACTTTCCACCCATTCTTCCTCCTATAAATACCCCTTCATTCTCCTCCTTCTCTCATTTTAGGAAACAAAAAGAAAGAAAGAAAGGAAAGAAAAAGAAAGAGAGAACCATTCTAACTTGAGAGTTTTTTTTGTAGGTTTAGAAGCTTTCTAAAAAGCTTAGGGGAAGGAGAAGGTAGCTAGCAAGTCCTTCCAACAAGTTAGATAAGGTGGGGGTTTCTTCACTACTTGATTTCTTTGTTTGTTTGTTTGTTTGTTTGTTGTTTTGTTGTTTGACTTCTTCTTCTCACCTTCTTGTTTTGTTTCCCTTGTTTTTTGGGTGTGTTGTTGTGAATGTTGAATGAAAAAGAAAGAAAGGAGTAGTAGTAGCTACTAAAATACATAAAGATCACACCTTTAAATTTGTAGTTGTTGTTTTGTATGTTATTGGACTAAGAACTCACATATTGCATAATGTTGGACATACAACCATTGTTGGTTGTAGGACTTAAAACACATAGCATATGAACATTCTTTTACAACCATTGTGGGTTGTAGGACTTGATTAAACCTTGGACTAATAATAAAGGCATATGTTCTAATAAAAAGATCTTTTCTTTTTAATCACTAGTTGTAGCTAATTAAAAAGATCTTTTCTTTTATTTTAATCACTAGTTGTAGTTAATTAAAAAGATCTTTCTTTTCTTTTTAATCACTAGTTGTAGTTAATTAAAAAGATCTTTCTTTTCTTTTTGATCACTAGTTGTAGTTAATTAAAAAGATCTTCTCTCTTTATTTTGATGACTAGTTGTAGTTAATTAAAAAGATCTTTCTTTTCTTTTTTATCACTAGTTGTAGTTAAATAAAAAGATCTTCTCTTTTTATTTTGGTCACTAGTTGTAACTAATTAAAAAAAAAAAATCTTTCTTTCTACTTTAATCACTAGTTGTAGTTAATTAAAAAAGAGCTTCTCTTTTATGTTTGATCACTAATTGTAGCTACATACAAAAAAAAAGGGGATCTTTTCTTTTTACTAGTTGTAAAGTAAAATAAAATAAAAATGATCTCTTTTTATCACTAGTAATAACAAAGATTAGTAAGCAACTAAGTAGTAGTAAGCTAAAATAATAAGTAGTAGTATGTAATAAAATGAAGTAGTAGTAGCATGTATGTTGATTAATAAGGTAGTAGTAATAGTAGTAAGTTGTATGTTATGATTTTTATGAGAATGAAGTAGTAGTAATAGTAGTAAATTGTATGTTGTGATTTTTTTTATGAGAATGAAGTAGTAGTAATAGTAGTAAGTTGTATGTTGTAGTAGTAGTAGTAGATAATTATGTTTTGATTAAAATAGGAGTAGTAGTAGTAGTACAATGTTGTAGGATTGCTTCTAAAAATATTTAGAAGCCATTTTTATACTACTAATGTTGTAGGATTACTTCTAAAAATATTTAGAAGCCATTTTTATACTACTAATGTTGTAGGATTACTTCTAAAAATGTTTAGAAGCCATTTTTATACTACTAATGTTGTAGGATTACTTCTAAAAATGTTTAGAAGCCATTTTTATACTACTAATGTTGTAGGATTACTTCTAAAAATGTTTAGAAGCCATTTTTATACTACTAATGTTGTAGGATTACTTCTAAAAATGTTTAGAAGCCATTTCCATGCTACTAATATTGTAGGATTACTTCTAAAAATATTTAGAAGCCATATTCATGCTTCTAATGTTGTAGGATCATCTCTAAAAATATTTAGAAGCCATATTCATGCTTCTAATGTTGTAGGATCATCCCTAAAAATATTTGGAAGCCATATTTGTGCTACTAATGCTGTAGGATTACTTCTAAAAATGCTTAGAAGCCATGTTCTCATGCTTAGTTAATGGTAGGATTTATTCTAAAAATATCTAGCATGCTTAATGATGTTAGAATGATGTAGGACAAATTCTAAGAGTTTCCTACCATGCTTTTATACTTAAAATGTTGTAGGATGTATTCTAAAAATATCCTATCATGTTTCATGCTTAGTTAATGGTATGATTTATTCTAAAAATATCTAGCATGCTTAATGATGTTAGAATGATGTAGGACAAATTCTAAGAGTTCCTACCATGCTTGGATTAATTAATTATGCTTAGAATGTTGTAGGAATCAATCTAAGAGTTTCCTACCATGCTTGGATTAATTAATTATGCCTAGGACGTTGTAGGATCAATGATAAAGTTACTTACCATGTTAGCTTAATTATAGGTATGTGATATACCATGTTAGTTTAATTATGGACCTATGCCATGCTAGCTTGATTACAAGTAAGTTGTATGCCATGCTAGCTTAATTGTAAGTAAGTTGTATGTCATGCTAGTCTAGATGGTGAGCAAGTTGTATACCATGCTAAAGTTCAAATACTTGCTTAGAATGATTGTAGGAGTAGTGGTAGAACTACCTACTATGCATTGGAATGTTGCTTGTTTATACTAATTGGGTTGCGGTGATTAGTCATGATAAGTAGTAAGCTTTCATGATCAATTTGTAACCTACACTTGACTATAGTGGGCTTTATGTCTAGGTCGTAGCGTTTTTCATGCGTGAGCTCGATGTAAGCATAAGCATTAATCACATTCATACATAGGAATATCATGGTGGCCGTGTTATATGATTAGATGGATCGTAGGAAGATGCTTGCAATTGTGTGCCGTACTTAAGGCGCTATAGGTTGAAGTAATGAGGGTTGGGAAGACCACTAGTGATAGTTGGTCCGATAAAGGCCGTTAGGTCGCCTTCGGATTCTTCCTTAGTGGGATACCGACCATAGAATATTAGTAGATTCTTCTGTTGCTTCTAATAATAGAAGATCGAGTTGCTAGTAAGCACGCTTGGTTGCTTCTAGGATTGATTACCTGTATGGTTGTTTGCACACGGTTGTTCTCGTACGTGGCTCGACTGGCCCGTACGTAGCTGTGGGTCTCATACTCGGCTTATTTGGCTGGTATGTACGTTGTTGTCTCCTACGAGGCCCGCCTGGCTCGTGGGTAGTTATCGTTTCATACGTAGCATATTAGCTCGTATGTGGTTGTTAATCGTGTATAGCTGTTAGCTAGTACACAGTTCGTTGTGGGCTATCGACCATCAAGACATAGCGGCATGCGTGTATATTCGCATGGCCAAAGTCTGGGATCGATGAGCCACAAACCGGATCCTGAGGGATTCTGGTAAGTCTAGGTTGAGCAGCCTAGTAGAGTTGTCTTGCGAAGCCTAATTTAAGGCCCAGCATGTTGTGTTTATAATATCGTCGTCCCTAGGATCGTCGAGTCAGGGACATCATTAGGGTAGTGACTTATAAAGGTCATTTTGCTCAGACCCTTGCCGAAGAGAGAGGAGTTGGTTGTAGGGGGCACCTTACGACCAACTTGTCCCTTGAGGGAGGCCTTAGGTGGTGACATTGGGTTGTACCTTCCCGTCAAAGGGATACGTACGGTGGCGTCTCACAAGTTGGGAGCACGGGTTGCGTATCTCGCTCTGTTAATTCCTGAAGTACCGTGGCTGGGGTGCCACAGGATGCATGGTGCAGTCCTGCGCTTGCTAGACCCCAGAGAGTGCCACAGGGTAGGCTTCGCGCTGCCCTGCGCTTGCGAAACTCTATGGTTTAATTTTGGAACGATGCCCGATATACTGGGATCGAGTGAGGTCCGGCTTGCCGGGTAGTAGTGGAAAACGGAGACACCATAAGCAGACTGCATAGGGGGACTTGACCCCTTCTGCAACCTCACAGAGTCATGGAGTATTGTCAGGAACAGGTCGTGTACAATTAGAGTTCTTAACGTGGGTTCAATCCCTATATATGGAGAAACGGCTTGAGATGGAGTCGCATGTAGTATGGGCTGCATGTTGATTCCGGAGACTTTCTGACATTAGAATAGGAAGCGTCCTTGTTCTACCTTCCCGTCAAAGGGATACGTACGGTGCCATCTCACAAGTTGAGGACACGGGTTGCGTATCTCGCGCTGTTAATTCCTGAAGTACCATGGTTGGGGTGCCACAGGATGCATTGTGCAGTCCTGTGCTTGCTAGACCCCAGAGGGTGCCACAGGGTAGGCTCTGCGCTACCCTGCGCTTGCGAAACCCTATGATTGGATTTTGGATTAAGGCCCGATACACTGGGCAATAGTGGCAAACATGGACACCACTATATGACTGCAGTGGCGGAACTAGACCGCACCTGCAACCTTGTTTGAGTGAGGTCCGGCATGCCGGGTAGTAGTGGAAAACGGAGACACCATAAGCAGACTGCATAGGGGGACTTGACCCCTTCTGCAACCTCACAGAGTCATGGAGTATTGTCAGGAACGGGTTGTGCATAATTAGTTCTATTTAAATATTGCATTAGAGTCTAGCCATAGCACTCACGAACACTTAAACTACACCAGCACCATTGCTATATTTTGTATATTGTTTGGAAGATTCGCTGCTATATGATCAGCCTTTAAGCGTCAGTGAATACTGACGTCCCCACTTCCATAGGTACTGGATCGCCGAAGTACAAAGGTGAGATTCAAGAGGACTCAAGGCAAGGAAAGCAAGGAGTCAGTATTAAGTTTAGTTCCGCCGCAAAATATGTATTGATTCTGTATTAGTTAAGAAGTACTCTGATGTAAGATGTGAAGGTTGTAATACTTGGGATTGTAAAGGTATTATTGTAACTCTATTGTAATGTATTGCAGTTGTGTAATGTTCAGACTTGTAATACATTGGGTATTGAATAAAAAGTTTTAAATTCTCCTGTTTTTCTGTGTATTGTGACTAATTGAAGAAAAGATCTTGGCTCGTGTCACGGTTTCCCGGTATTCGGAAATCGGGGCGCTACAAACAATATATTTGATTTTGGTTAAATAATTAACCGAATAAGAAAATAAACTTACAGAATGGAAATAGATTTTTATTAAAATATATAGTAATTTGAAAATAGCGACAAATACAATTAATTAATAGAAATGAACTTTATTAAGGGATCCAACAATAAATTTCAACACAAAGAATTAAAAAGCGGAACATAATTTATAAAGATTCGAAATACTGAAAATACACAGAAAATACGTATTGGCAGGAACGGGGGTTACAACTATAATGAAGAAATGGTTCCGGTTGATCACATTGATGGCTTCAAAACCCTCATGCTAATTCACAACACCTTTGCCGTGCGTTCCCGGCCACCCCAAGAGGCCCCGCACAGGAATGGTTCACCAAACTCGCCCCCGATTCAATTTACTCCTTCGACCAGCTCGAGGAGAATTTTCTCGCTCACTTTGTGACCAGCCGAAAGGCTGAGAAGATGAGTGCCTCCTCATTGGACCTCAGACAGAAGGACGGGGAATCCCTCTGAGATTTTTTTCAGAGCTTTACGATCGAAGCACGGTCAATCTCCTCCCTCAATGCCGGGGTAGTAGCGGCAGCATTTTGGCACAATGTTTGCCATGACTCGCTAAAGTCCTCCCTGGCTAAGAAGCCACCTATCGACTTTCCCGACCTTCTCCATAGAAGTGGGAAGTACATCCGGGCCGAGGAGGCCTTCCACCCGGGGGGTCGGAAGGGATCCCCCGCTAAAGAAAAGAAGAAGGCGGACAACTTTGAGCTTCCCAAGAAGACCTAGAAAGACGCCTCAGGGTAGAGGTGCCTCCCCCCACCTCCGCAGTTCGATAAGATCACTCCGCTCAATGCGAGCGTGTCAGCTATCCTGATGGAAATTAAAGGCGATGATATAATCAAACACCCTCTTCGGTCCAACAACCCCAACAAGAAGAGAGACCGGAGGTTCTAGTGTCGTTTCCATCGGGGACCATGGCCACCAAACTCGATAACTGCCGAATTCTGAATGACAAAATTGAGGACCTCATCCAGAGATGATGTCTTGCCAAGTTCACTCGAAATGGTCTGAGAACCTCTCTACCTCCCCGTAGAGCGAACAAACGTCCAGATTCAGAGCTCGAGCATCAGGACACCGAGAATCTAGCCATCCTACACTGCATCCATATCGGAACCATAGGGGGATAGTCGAGCTCCTTCTACAAGGCTTTCATCCAGGAGATAAACTTCGTTCACAATTATCCCCCTCCTCAAGATCTCGGGTTGGCAGACTCTTTCTCAGATAAAGACCTCGAAGGTGTCCCGCACTGTGATGCCTTGGTCATCAGCCTTGCGCTTGCCAATCACGAGGTCCACCATATCCTCGTCGACAACGGAAGTTCGGTGAACATCCTGTTCCTAGCAGCCTTTGAAGGCTTAAAGCTCTCTCGGGAGAGACTTAAACCAATAGGATACACTCTCCATGGCTTCTCTGGTGCCCCAATCTAGATCGAGGGAATCGTTATCCTTGATGTCACCATAGGGAAATCTCTGACCTCCTGAACATAGGTGATGGATTTCATGGTGGTCAATGTCAAAGCCACCTATAATGCCATCTTGGGCCGACCCGGCCTCGCTTCCCTCCTGGCCGTACCCTCATCCTACAACATGCGCATGAAGTTCCCTACCAAGCTTGGGGTTGGGGTCATCAAAGGAAATCAGGAGGCAGCACAGGCTTGTTATACTGCCACAGTAGGGAGTACTATCCTTCCTCTCAAAGCGGTTGAGCTCCTATCGGACCAAAGTTCAATAGGCTCCGAGCTGGTGGATAGGTTGGAGGAAATTTTGTTCTACGAGGCCGAACCTGTCAAATGCTTCAAGGTGAGTAAGTCTCCCCACTGCCTTCAAGGGGTAAGTTATCAGTTGTATCCGCCAGAATCGAGACTTGTTCACTTGGACAACGTCGAACATGCTGGGAATATCTGATGACCTCATATGCATAGATTAAGTGTCCACCCAGACTCCAAGCCGGTACAACAGAGAAGCCAAAAGTTCACTACTCAGAGTGGGTGGCTAACATCATGTCGGTCAAAAGGTCCAACGGCAAATAGAGAATGCATTGACTTTATCGACCTCAACAAAGTCTGCCCAAAAGATCCTTTCTCGCTCCCCAACTTCGATGCCCTGATCGATGCTACCTCCGGACATGGATTGTTAATCTTGATGGAAGCCTACTCCGGTTACAACTAGATTCGAATGTTCCCTCCGGACATTCCGAAGATGGCTTTTATCACCAATGAGGAACTACTACTACAGGGTCATGTAACACCTCGGATTTTAAAATACCGAAAATATTCATTTTTATATTTTGTAGGGGTGAGAATTATTTTTAAGTTATATCTTATTTTATTTATTTTTAATATTGAAATTGGTCTGGATATTTGTGGCAGATTGGTATTATTGATATATTGGGGCCATGAGTTGAGATTTTATGTGAATAAATATAGTTTATTTTATTTTATAATTTTGAAGGATTACTATGAGATAATTGTAATGTATTTTGTATTGTTGGTGTTATTAATAATAGAGTTGGGGTTTATTTGAAATACTTTGGAGGTCTGGGGGCCTATTTGTAATTATCCCTTTATAAATATATTTATATTATATATATATATATAAAAATTTAACAAAACCCCCCACCTCTTTCTCTTCCTTCTCCATCTTTCTTTCTCCCGTTCTTTCCTCCCTACCAAACCGAACCCACTTTCGGCCATCCCCTCCCACGCCCAAATCCGCTCCATCTTTTCATGATTCCCAAATTAACTTGAGGGATAGGCTAATTGGAGGGTTTTCTACATTGTGGTAGCATCGGATTTTCGAAAGGATTTCGAAAAGGTAAACCCTAAATTATTTATTGTATAAAATTAAGTGTAGGTAGTTTTATTGAGTAGAAATATTATGATAGGGAGGTTTGGAGATGTTAGGAGTAGTAGAGGTGAGAAATTGTGAAACCCTATTTTATGTGATTCTCTGATTTTGAGTTCTAGTGCTAGAAAATGATACAATAGGGTAATTAGGTTATGCTGGTAATTATAGAGAAGAAAGATTGTTAAGAAATTGATTAGTTTGTAAGTTGTTAATTAATTAGTGTGTTGGCTTTAGAATTTGGATAATAAATAGAATAATTGATAAGTATGAGTTATAGAAATTGTTGTGTATCAGAGGGGAAAACAATTTAGAACGAGTTTAGTGAAAATTTTATGGAGTTAGAAACCCGTCGGAATCTCAAAAATACGGGTATACCATGTATGTACGTCGGGTGTTCGGTGAAATGCCCGAGCGAGATTTAGGTGAGAATTTGATGAATTCAGAGGTGTAATTGGGTTTTATTATTGTTATTAACCCTAATTTGAGAAATTAGGAAGAAGGGATTAAAGAAATTAGGAGATAGGGAATTTTCTTATTAGCAAGCCTCCGATCAATATGTGAGTTCTTGTATTGGGGTTCGAATTTGAAATCTGTCGATGTAGCTCGCCTACTTATGTCATTTTTGACATGTGAGTGAAGACGGATTTGAATTTGGAGGTCCGTAGGTCGAGTTTTGAGTTTTATGCTAATCGATCCTATAATTTTCCAATTAGGTGGAAAAAGTTGAACTTCGACTGGCTACCAGCGGACGTGGGACATCGTTTGCTCGATCCGTCAGGTGAGTATGTTGTATCTCTATATATTTTATATTGTGGCCAAATTTTGTAGCTTTCTGATATATTTTATAGAAGTTATGCTAAAAATTGATTTTCAATGAAAATACGGATTTTTGGGGCCCGAAAATGGGTTTTTGAGATATTTGGTGAAATTAACTATTTTAAGTATATAAAACTAATATTATGGGTTAATGTGATGTGTTGATGTATAAAAAAAACATATATTAAATTGTTTATACATATTTTTATCCCGTGCATGTTTCGTGCATGTTTTTGGGTATATAGGCCGATATAGGTAATTTGGTATATGCGGAGCCTTGTATATGAGCTAGCATGCTATGAATGGATGTTATAAGATGTAAATAGAGGAAATTAGTGATTGTGATCATATTTTGGAAACCCGTGTAATTATAGTGCATGTTTTGTGCATGTTTTGGGGCATATAGGCCCTTATAGGTGATTTTACTTACATGGAACATGGTGTATGAGCTAGTATGCTATAATTGGATATTATGAGATTTAATTAGAGGAAATAATTGATTTTGGCTCCTTTTCTTGGAAACCCGCATGTGTGGTGTATGTTTGTGATATATATATATATATCATGATATTGACTCGGGATGTGATAATTGATGAAATTAGTAAGTGGGTATATGTTTACATTTTAATTATGTTCGAAGTGAATTAATGGGTTATAATATGATATTATAATGTGATGAAGTATACATTTTGACACTTTTACGATATGGAATAACATAATGTAGTTCTTTTATTAATATTATAATCTTGGCGTAGGCTTATATATGATACAATGAGGTAATGAATAATATGGTATTCTTAATGTGGGTTGTTATGGCAAAATAAATATCGTGGCACATTAATATTATGCAATAATATGATATGATGGTTTTAATTGTGGAATGAAAGATTGTATGCATAGTATGGTATAATGATACGATGATTAATATTGTGGACAACGGATATGCATCAAATGGTAAGATAAAAGATAAGATGGTACGTGCTAATAAAATGTGTTATTAATTCACGTGATTAAGTCAAGGTTGTGGCAATTATTGAATTCAGAAGTGAAATGCTTGTGTTGATAAAGTAAGATGGAAAGATGAAATGACTAATGCTAATAATAGATGGTTTTGTTGACCAGTACCTACAGCAATCCTGGGGTTTTGGGCTAGACCTCCTAACACCCAAGGACCGGCTTGGGGTAAGTGGACCCAAACTATGTTTGGGGTAAGTGGATTTTATCTCCTAAGCTATCGGCTTGAGGCCCAGTTTTCCCTCGATGACAGCTGTCGCGAGGAAGTACCCAGTTTATCTGGGGTTAGTGGTTTTTCCCTCTTGGCTTCGGCTTGGAGGAAGTATCCAGGTTACCTGGGGTCAGTGGTTTTTCCCTCTTGGCTTCGGCTGGGAGAAAGTACCCAAGTTCTACTTAGGGTTAGTGGTTCCCTCGCTAGTTCGTCTAGGAGGAAGACATAGCCTCGGATGAGTAAGACTCTAGGAGAGCATCGGGCCGCATGTTTACTGGACTGTCGGCTTTCAATATGTTAGGATACTGTGGCTCACTGGTCGACAAACTAATAAAATAACTAAGTGTAAATAAAAATGTGTGAGTAAAGAAAGTGGAATGTGACTTGTGAATGTGAAAGGAAGTGAATTGTGAATGTGAAAGAAAGTGGTTGTGAATGAAATGAATACGAAGAGATACGAGTTATGAGTTGTGTATGAAAAGAAATGATAATTGCAGTATGTGGTTAATTTAAAATGAAAAGAGTAAAAGAGACGTGTGTTATTATGAACAGTATGAAGTAATTATTTTATGCAAGTGATTAAAGTAAAATACAGTATGGTATGAGTTGTTACACATTGGAATTGTGTCAAGGAACTACCTGCCCGCTATTTCTATGGAAATGGTGGGAACTACCTGCCTTGGCATAATTTGTAGGGTGAGTTGGCATGATAGTGGTAATGATTAATGAAAATGAAGAATTAAGTAAAGTGAAGATGAAAAGTAATTGAAGTGAATTAATAACCAAGCTATCGGTTTGAGATGTGATGTGATATTACCTAGACTATGTGTTTGGAGTGCAGTGATTATTACCCAAGCTATCAGCTTTGGGGTGTGATATGTCATGGCCCAAATTGTGTTTGGGGATATGGAGTATATTGTGATGAGAATGAAAGTAAAGCTAATGGCAATTTGTGTTATAAGTGAAAATGATAATAAGATATATTACTTAAAAGAATGAGAAATTACTAAAGTGGTATAATAAGATGAAAATGAGCTATAAAACATGTTTTTGATGCAATGAGAATAAGCATTCTAATTAGTGATGTGTTAATGATGTGATGAAATGTGAGTAAATTGCAATGGGCGATGAGATATTATATTTATGTCATAAGACATGAAGGAATGTGGTATTATGAGAATATATGCATATGTTTATGATATGATACTCGTTATAACACAATAAAATAAATACCCGTATTATGAGATTGGTTATGAAAATGGTTATTAAAGAAAGTATGTTGTGTTATGAGTTTGTATTCATAAGAATGGTTATTAAAGCAAGGTGTAATAACAGCATGTAGTTATATTCATATAAATAGTGAAATGCTGCTATGACGATAATTGTGGAAAGATGAATATTCATGTTAGTGAATTCAAATTGAGAAGTAACAGATTGTATGCGAATTCGTATTATGCGAATGTAAAATAAGGATATATACGAGGTTGATATGAAGCATATAATGAAATGTGTGAAGTTATGGATAATTATATAGTTGGATGCAGATTGGAAGAGTATTTTGATATAACCTCGTATTGGTGATGTTTTTATGTTCAGAATTCAGGTTGCGTCTTCTTATCTGGATGTTTGTAAGTTTAATTTATTTTCTTTATACTATTTAATGATTTATTAGATTAATAACTATACTCACACCAGAAATGGCTGACCCCTTAGTGTTTGGGAGGTTAGGGAGTCCTTGGACTACCCTAGATCCCCTACTATTACAGGTCCTCAGCAGCGCAGAGGTGAGGCGTAGATTTATAGGGTGGAGTTTTTATTTTAGAATTTTTGTATAAAATTAGTTAGGTGACTAGTGAAATTTGTAGTTTAAATTGTAATTTGAATGTAACAGTATCTGGATGTCGATGATGAGTATAGTGTGGGGTAGTATGGTATGTTCTTGACCTGTATCCATCTCGTTTTGGTGTACCGGGCCCTGTGGTAGGTTTTACAAAGGTTTTTCTAAAATTTTTACCTCGTTTTCAAAAAAATTTATGGTTTTTATTTAATATTTGATATTCTCTTATGAGTTTGGTCCCCAGAGCAAGATATTATATTGCCTATGTGATGTTGCTCATTTTGTCCTGGGGAGCCCATGATATTATTACTTGTAATGTGAGCTACGGAATTTAGAGCAGAATTCTGAGCAGAATTCCGTAAGCTTTTTGTGTTTCGAGGCAGAAATTTCATGGGAGACTGCCAAAATTTTATTTGAACTATACCTATCTTAGTTTATGTTTAAAGTGATAGAGAAATTGATAGAATTGAATTTAGAGGTTTTGTTTTTTTTTTTTATAAAAAAATGGGGTGTTACAGTTTGGTATCAGTGCTTAGGTTAACTAGGAATTTTTGTTAATCCTAGTGATCTTGTCATGTGAGTATGAGTTCATTATTGCTTAGTCGGAGATAGAGAGTGTATTTTATGAGGGTGTTTTGTTAAGTATAGATTATATCATGGAATGGTGCGATCCTCATTAGACTTTTGTCTGACTTTGAGTCAGCATTACCTTTCATAGCCCTGCATAAGTTTTGTCCTCATTCGAAACCCCGGTGTGATTTGTATACTATCGGAGTATTCTATTATATTGATTACTGTGTGCCGTAAGGGGCTATTCACTGGAGATCTTGTGTTGGTCCTATGGGTGTATGTCCTATAGGTGTATGTCTTATAGACTGTGGAGTGATGTGTGGTTGTGGTTATTATTCTTTATTGGGGTTTGATGTAGGGAGGATTCGGGTGAGATAGCCCGATGAAACCCAGTTTCTAATTTTATGTAATGTCTTGGATGATGAAATTATGCCCGTTGGAGTTCAGTGGAAATATCTAAGGCGAAGATTGAGATTGTTGATGTGGGTTGCAAAGTCTTTGATATATTCGAAGAGGTTTTTGGTCCCCCACCTTGGTGAACTCTGGAGTTCAAGATCGATTTGATACTTGGTATGACTCATATTTCTAATCAGCTTGTGGTATAGCACTTTAGGAATGGGAAGAGATGAAAGAGAATTTGAGATGATGTTTTGGAAAAGGTTATCGGTTCAAGTGATACGCCGTAGGGCGCTTCGGTAGTTTTGTAACAAAGAAGGTAGTTCACCGAGAAGGTGTACTGAGAAAGGAGACTATTAAGTATTTGTTGTAAAGAATAGATAATTTGTTGGATTAGTTGCGGGAGGCGCCACTAATTTCACAGCTAGTGTTGCATACCGAGCACCGTCAGATAATCCTTGACGAGGAAAAATATCTTAGGAATTGTTTTTCATACTCGGTAGGAATTGTATGAGTTCTTAATGATGTCTGTTGGGCTGGTGAACGTCCCTGCAGTTTTCATGAATTTGACGAATTGGACCTTTCACCCTTATATTAACAGGGTGTGATTGTATTTGTATATGATATTTGGTGTATTTTCGCAGTATGTAGGGGCATAGATGGCACCTCAGAACTAAGTTGTAAACTCATTGGGACTAGAAGCGGTATGATAAGTCGGTAAATTACTATTTTTGGGGGTGAGAAGTGTGAATTTTGGGACACATTGTGTCTATTGAAGGCGTATTTGTGGATCCGAGGGAAATTAC
Organism: Hemerocallis citrina; assembly: GCA_017893485.1. NCBI lineage: Eukaryota > Viridiplantae > Streptophyta > Magnoliopsida > Asparagales > Asphodelaceae > Hemerocallis > Hemerocallis citrina. The sequence continues at coordinate 77,939,787 of CM030363.1, read as the reverse complement.
AAAGGGTGGAAAGACGGGGAATAACCCTCGGATGTGTTGGAAATTCCTAGTTTCTTGGTTTTAATTGGCTATTATCGGAGGTCCATTCCTCGATTTTCTATTATTGCTGTACTGATGACTCATTTTATCATAAAGAATGAGCCGTTGGTATGACCTGAACAACGTGGAAAGATATTTTCAAGAGTTAGAGGAAGATTAACGACAGCTCATGTTTTGATCATCATGAGAAGGGAGTGCATGTAGTACAGGATCAGGTGCAGTTTGATACATGAAGGCAAGCTTGTGGGTTATATATTGAGGCAGTTGTGGTTATACGGGGTGCGTGAATTACGTAAATTTGAAATTAGTGATAGTGGATATGTATTGAAGGTGTTAAGAAATTAGTTTTTCAGAAAATAGTTTTAGCGTTTTCTGTGATTGTAAGAGTTTGAACACTTTTTCTTGTAAATGATTTTAGCAGGAGGCAATAAACGTGGCTTGTATACCTTAGTAGCTTGGTATGGAAAATAAAATACCACCCGGGGAAGAAATAAGGTGATGAATGCTGCAAATGGAAAGAAGGTTTTTGTCTTAATGACGTCCCAGGAATGGACGGTGTTAAATTCATCAGATCAATTTGATTTTATTTCAGTAGTAAAGGTTGACCCGATCTTATATATCGATAGTTTATCAATACAGCTGTCTATCCTACAGCTGATCAGTCAAACTTGAATTCAAAATTTCTGTTTGTGACAGAGGATGCATAATCGAATTCTGGATGGGATTAATGAATGTAATGCAGATTGGTCAGTAGGCAGTAGGGAAATCCTTGTTATTATCGTAGATTTATTGTTCTTGATGAGGATGGCTCGTGGTAGCGGGTGATGGAGAATGCTCCTTATACTCAGTATATTGTCTATCTCGGTGGCATGATGATGAATCAAGATTCCAGGAAAATATTTTAGTGGTCCGGAACGAGGAAGAATATTAATTATCAGGTGAGCATGGATAAGCCTCTTTTGAGGTGTGTAGTCGACAAAAGAAAATAATTATGCAGATCAGTGGCGAAATTCTTTAGAAGATTAAAAGTTGAAGATTGGGTATTCTTAAAGGTATCCTTTATTCATGGAGTACGCCGTTATGGGGACCGGGAAAAGTTGGACCTGGGGTTTGTCAGCCCCTTCAGAGTTATAGAAAGAATTGGAACTGTGGTATATTGTTTGAAGCTTACCTCAGAGATGTTAGGCATTCTCTATGTATTTCTTGTTTTATGTTGAGAAAGTGTGAGAGATCTATCTCAAGTTATGGAGCCACCGCAGATTAAAGTCCAGCTTGATATGGTATTGGATATGACATCCTATGAAACTAGTGGTTATGGTAGGTCGATAGCGCGGCGGACCAGACGACGAGTTGTTCAGTTGTTAATGGTGCAATGAAGTAGTGATACTGATAAAGTACCTGGAAATCCTAGGTAATGGTGTGGAGGAGGTATCTTGAAATCATTCGAGGAGTTTTCTTAAACCCCATAGCTCAAGAACGAGCTTCTTTTGAGGGGTGTAGAATGTAACACTTCAGATTTTAAAATACTGAAAATATTCTTTTTTTATATTTTGTAGGGGTGAGAGTTATTTTTAAGTTATATCTTATTTTATTTATTTTTAATATTGAAATTGGTCTGGATATTTGTGGTAGATTGGTATTATAGATATATTGGGGCCATGAGATGAGATTTTATGTGAATAAATATTTTTTATTTTATTTTATAATTTTGAAGGATTACAATGAGATAATTGTAATGTATTTTGTATTGTTGGTGTTATTAAAGAATAGAGTTGGGTTATTTGAAATACTTTGGAGGTCTGGGGGCCTATTTGTAATTATCCCTTTATAAATATATTTATATTATATATAAAAAAATTTTTAATAAAACCCCCCACCCCTTTCTCCTCCTTCTCCATCTTTCTTTCTCCCGTTCTTTCCTCCCGACCTAATCGAACCCACTTTCGGCCATCCCCTCCCACGCCCAAATCCGCTCCATCTCTTCATGATTCCCAAATTAACTTGAGGGATAGGCTAATTGGAGGGTTCTCTACATCGTCGTAGCATCGAATTTTCGAAAGGATTTCGAAAAGGTAAACCCTAAATTATTTATTGTATAAAATTAAGTGTAGGTAGTTTTATTGAGTAGAAATATTATGATAGGGAGGTTTGGAGATGTTAGGAGTAGTAGAGGTGAGAAATTGTGAAACCCTATTTTATGTGATTCTCTGATTTTGAGTTCTAGTGCTAGAAAATGATACAATAGGGTAATTAGGTTATGCTGGTAATTTTAGAGAAGAAAGATTGTTAAGAAATTGATTAGTTTGTAAGTTGTTAATTAATTAGTGTGTTGGCTTTAGAATTTGGATAATAAATAGAATAATTGATAAGTATGAGTTATAGAAATTGTTGTGTATCAAGGGAAAACAATTTAGAACGAGTTTAGTGAAAATTTTATGGAGTTAGAAACCCGTTGGAATCTCAAAAATACGGGTATACCATGTATGTACGTCGGGTGTTCGGTGAAATGCCCGAGCGAGATTTAGGTGAGAATTTGATGAATTCGGAGGCATAATTGGGTTTTATTATTGTTATTAACCCTAATTTCTAGGGATTAAAGAAATTAGGAGATAGGGAATTTTCTTATTAGCAAGCCTCCGATCAATATGTGAGTTCTTGTATTGGGGTTCGAATTTGAAATCTGTCGATGTAGCTCGCCTACTTATGTCATTTGCGACATGTGAGTGAAGATGGATTTGAATTTGGAGGTCCGTAGGTCGAGTTTTGAGTTTTATGCTAATCGATCCTATAATTTCCAATTAGGTGGAAAAAGTTGAACTTCGACTGGCTACCGGGCGGATGTGGGACATCGTTTGCTCGAAACGTCAGGTGAGTATGTTGTATCTATATATATTTTATATTGTGGCCAAATTTCGTGGCTTTCTGATATATTTTATAGAAGTTATGCTAAAAATTGATTTTCAATGAAAATACGGATTTTTGGGACCCGAAAATGGGTTTTTGAGATATTTGGTGAAATTAACTATTTTAAGTATATAAAACTAATATTATTGGTTAATGTGATGTGTTGATGTATAAAAACTAAATATATAAAATTGTTTATGCATATTTTTATCCAGTGCATGTTTCGTGCATGTTTTTGGGTATATAGGCCGATATAGGTAATTTGGTATATGCGGAGCCTTGTGTATGAGCTAGCATGCTATGGATGGATGTTATAAGATGTAAATATAGGAAATTAGTGATTGTGATCATGTTTTGGAAATCCGTGTAATTATAGTGCATGTTTTGTGCATGTTTTGGGGCATATAGCCCCTTATAGGTGATTTTACTTACATGGAACATGGTGTATGAGCTAGTATGCTATAATTGGATATTATGAGATTTAATTAGAGGAAATAATTGATTTTGGTCCCTTTTCTTCGAAATCTATATATCATGTGTGGTGTATACTTGGGATATATATATATATCATGATATTGACTCGGGATGTGATAATTGATGAAATTAGTAAGTGGGTATATGTTTACATTTTAATTATATTTGAAGTGAATTAATGGGTAATAATATGATATTATAATGTGATGAATTATACATTTTGACACTTTTACAATATGGAATAACATAATGTAGTTCTTTTATTAATATTATAATCTTGGCATAGGCCTATATATGATACAATGAGGTAATGAATAATATGGTATTCTTAATGTGGGTTGTTATGGCAAAATAAATATCGTGGCGCATTAATATTATGCAATAATATGATATGATGGTTTTAATTGTGGAATGACAGGTTGTATGCATAGTATGGCATAATGATACGATGATTAATATTGTGGACAGCGGATATGAATCAAATGGTAAGATAAAAGATAAGATGGTACGTGCTAATAAAATGTGTTATTAATTCACGTGATTAAGTCAAGGTTGTGGCAATTATTGAATTCGCAAGTGAAAAGCTTGTGTTGATAAAGAAAGATGGAAAGATGAAATGACTAATGCTAATAATAGATGGTTTTGTTGACCAGTACCTACAGCAATCCTGGGGGTTTGGGCTAGACCTCCTAACACCCAAGGACCGGCTTGGGGTAAGTGGACCCAAACTATGTTTGGGGTAAGTGGATTTTAACGCCCAAGCTATCGGCTTGAGGCCCGGTTTTCCCTCGATGACAGCTGTCGCGAGGAAGTACACAGTTTATCTGTGGTGAGTGGTTTTTCCCTCTTGGCTTCGGCTGGGAGGAAGTACCTAGGTTACCTGGGGTCAGTGGTTATCCCTCTTGGCTGCGGCTGGGAGGAAGTACCCTAGTTCTACTTGGGGTTAGTGGTACCCTCGCTAGTTCGGCTAGGTGGAAGATGTAGCCTCGGATGAGTAAGACTCTGGGAGAGCATCGGGCCGCGTGTTTACTGGGCTGTCGGCTTTCAGTATGTTGGGATACTGTGGCTCACTGGTCGACAAACTAATAAAATAACTAAGTGTAAATAAAAATGTGTGAGCAAAGAAAGTGGAATGTGAATTGTGAATGTGAAAGGAAGTGAATTGTGAATGTGAAAGAAAGTGGTTGTGAATGAAATGAATACGAAGAGATACGAGTTATGAGTTGTGTATGAAAAGAAATGATAATTGTAGTATGTGGTTAATTTAAAATGAAAAGAGTAAAAGAGACGTGTGTTATTATGAATAGTATGAAGTAATTATATTATGTAAATGATTAAAGTAAAATTCAGTATGGTATGAGTTGTTACACCTTGGACTTGTGTCAAGAAACTACCTGCCCGCTATTTCTGTGGAAATGGTGGGAACTACCTGCCTTGGCATAATTTGCAGGGTGAGTTGGCATGATAGTGGTAATGATTAATGGAAATGAAAAATTAAGTAAAGTGAAGATAAAAAGTAATTGAAGTGAATTAATAACCAAGCTATCGGCTTGAGATGTGATGCAATATTACCTAGACTATGTGTTTGGGGTGCGGTGATTATTACCCAAGCTATCGGCTTTGGGGTGTGATATGTTATGGCCCAAATTGTGTTTGGGGATATGGAGTATATTGTGATGAGAATGAAAGTAAATCTAATGGCAATTTGTGTTATAAGTGAAAATGATAATAAGATATATTACTTATAAGAATGAGAAATTACTAAAGTGGTATAATGAGATGAAAATGAGCTATAAAACATGTTTTTGATGTAATGAGAATAAGCATTCTAATTAGTGATGTGTTAATGATGTGATGAAATGTGACTAAATTGCAGTGGGCGATGAGATATTATATTTATGTCATAAGACATGAAGGAATGTGGTATTATGAGAATAGATGCATATGTTTATGATGTGATACTCGTTATAACACAATAAAATAAATACCCGTATTATGAGATTGGTTATGAAAATGGTTATTAAAGAAAGTATGTTGTGTTATAAGTTTGTATTCATATAAATGGTTATTAAAGAAAGGTGTAATAACAGCATGTATTATATTCATATAAATAGTGAAATGCTGCTATGACGATAATTGTGGAAAGATGAATATTCGTGTTAGGGAATTCAAATTGAGAAGTAACGGATTGTATGCGAATTCGTATTATGCGAATGTAAAATAAGGATATATACGAGGTTGATGTGAAGCATATAGTGAAATGTGTGAAGTTATGGATAATTATATAGTGGATGCAGATTGGAAGAGTATTTTGATATAACCTCGTATTGGTGATGTTTTTATGTTCAGAATTAAGGTTGCATCTTCTAATCTGGATGTTTGTAAGTTTAATTTATTTTCTTTATACTATTTAATGATTTATTAGATTAATAACTATACTCACACCAGAAATAGCTGACCCCTTAGTGTTTGGGGGGTTAGGGAGTCCTTGGACTACCCTAGATCCCCTACTGTTATAGGTCCTCAGCAACGCAGAGGTGAGGCATAGATTTATAGGGTGGAGTTTTTATTTTAGAATTTTTGTATAAAATTAGTTAGGTGACTAGTGAAATTTGTAGTTAAATTGTAATTTGAATGTAACAGTACCTGGATGTCGATGATGAGTATAGTGTGGGGTAGTATGGTATGTTCTTGACCCGTACCCATCTCGTTGTGGTGTACAGGGCCCTATGGTAGGTTTTACAAAGGTTTTTCTAAAATTTTTACCTCGTTTTCAAAGAAATTTATAGTTTTTATTTAATATTTGATATTCTATTATGAGTTTGGCCCCCAGAGCAAGATATTATATTGCCTGTGTGATGTTGCTCATTATGGCCTGGGGAGCCAATGATATTATTGCTTTTAATGTGAGCTACGGAATTCAGAGCAGAATTCCGTAAGCTTTTTGTGTTTCGGGGCAGAAATTTCAGGGGAGACTCTGCCAAAATTTTATTTGAACTATACCTATCTTAGTTTATGTTTAAAGTGATAGTGAAATTGATAGAATTGAATTTAGAGGTTTAGTTTTTTTTTTATTTTTAAAATGGGGTGTTACAGTCATGCCCTTCGTGATGAAGAATGCAGGCGCCACTTATCATAGGCCCGTTAACTAGTTCTTCAAAGAAAAAATCTGTTGGAACATGAGAGTCTATGTGGACGACATGCTCGTCAAGAGCCTTCGGAGCAGAGATCATGTAAACGACCTAGAGGAGGCCTACAGGGTCTTGAGAAAGCCTAATATGCGGCTCAACCGCTCTAACTGTGCCTTCAGCGTCACTATAGAAAAGTTCATCGGCTTTATGGTCAGCCAACAAGTAATAGAAGCTAATCCTGAGAAAATTCAGGTCATCCTAAACATGGCCCCTCCCAGGAATGTCAAGGAAGTACAAAGGATCATCAGCCGTCTTGTAACCATCGGCTGTTTCCTTCGAGGATGGGAGGAAAGTTCCTCCTTCTATTCAAAGCCCTTTGGAGGGGCGAAGAATTTCAAATGGGGGGGGCCTCAACAGTAAGTTTTCGATTGGCTCAAAGCGTAGCCCTCCAATCCCCCCTCCTCAGTAAGTCAGAGCCAGGCGAGGTGTTATACCTCTACTTAGCAGCATCGGAGCAGGCCCTATGTGTAGTCTTGATCAGGGAAGAAGACGGGGTCCAAAGGCCCATATATTATGTCAGCAAAATCCTCTGCGACGCCGAACTTTGATACGCAAAGATGGAAAAAGTTGCCTACGACTTGTTCATGGCTGCACGAAAGCTCAGTCCGTATTTCCAAGCCAACTCGGTCCAGGTCCTTACGGATTAGCTACTAAAGTAAGTCCTCCATAAACCCGAGACCTCTGAACACCTAGTCAAATGGTCCATCAAGCTGAGCCAGCACGACATCAGCTATAAGTCGAGAATGGCCAAGGAGAGGCGCTCACTGAATTTATAACCGAATGCGTCATTCTGAGGTCCTTGAAACTCCAGAAGACGAGCATGTTTGGGAATTTATGTGGATGGATCATCCTGTGCAGAGGGTAGCAGGGCTGGAGTCATCTTAAGTGGTCCAGACAGCTTCATCCTCTAATACTGTAATACCCCGCAAAATTGAGTTATGACAATTTTGCCCACGGGTGTTACACATATGTATTTTGTACTGTTACGAGTAATATTCGTAACGTATTTTTATATAAATGTCGTACGTATTTTATATCCCGATTATTTATAAGTTTTTCGTTCTCTCAAAATTTATTTTTATCCTATTTTGAGCCAACACAATTATTAATTTTAATCTTTGGGTTTTTACGTGTATCGACCTCCATGAACTCGGCCCCCCCGCTCGTTCCTTCTATGATATTCTTCTCTATCTGGGGGATAGGATCGATCACCTCCTCACTCACTCCTCGATGTCAATGTCCTTCGAGGAACGGGCGTGGGAGGACAATGCCTCAGCCTCGCTCATTCTCGATGACGACCAATGTAATATCCCGTTCAGATATTATATTTGTATTTTTATTATTTTTAAAATTAAAATATTTTTATGGAAGTTTCTTGGGTTTTCTAAATAAAAACTTACCTGTGAATATATACTAGTAAGTATATATAAGTATTATATCGGTTTTGTGCAATTGTACAAAATCCTGTAAAATACATTTTTGAGAAAATGTCGGGAAAATCCCGGACAGATATTAAAAATTATTATTTTATTGTTATTTTATTATTATTTTCATAATTAAAATATTTTTGGTGGTTATCACCCGGCTTTGTTAATAAACATTATCTGTACATATATACCAGTCTGTATATATCTGCATTGTATCAAATTAGTACTATAACCTTCCGAAGTGATAATAAAATTTATTTTATTTTTATTTTTGGAATTAAATTATTTTTATACTGATTGTGCGGTTTAACAAACGAAAATATCGGTATATAGATTAATATATACACACGCGTATTGTATCGATTTGGTACATTTGTACAAATCATGTAGTGTGTATTTCCGACAAAAATATCTCTTTTTGTCATGAAAAATCAATCTGGATGACTAGGGTTTGTTTGAAGGATTAAACCGAGGGTCTAAGAGTAATTAAGGATACATAAGAGATAAGGTGCTCTTCTAGAAGCCTCTCTCACCCCTTCACCTTACCTCCACCTCACCTTCCCCCTCACCTAGTATGGCTGACCTCCCTTACCCCAAGAGGCTTTTTGCAAAATGCCTAGGTGCATTTGCACTCTCCACCCTATCTTTTATCCTATAAATATCCCTCTTCACCTCTTGTCTCATTTTTACAAGAAAAAAATAGGGAGAAAAAGAAAGAGAGAACAAGCCCTAACAAGAGAGTTCTTCTTGTAGGTTTTCCATAAGATTTCTTCATTGATTTGTAGTAGAAAGCTAAGGAGGAAGGAGAAGGTTTGCTAGACTAGTTCTTCCTACAGAGAGATCCAAGGTGGGGGTTCTCTACTTCTCTTTTATATGATTTATTGTTCTCTTTATGGTTTGTTTTCTTCTATATTGTTGTATGTGAGTAAAGAACCCATGTTTAGGTCTAATAAGTGTTGCTTGTAAAAAGAACCCACCTTTAGGGTTGGTTATGTGTTGTATGTGGAAAAGAAACCATCTTATGATGTTGGTTTGTTGTAGGATAAAAAGAACTCATCTTTATGAGGTGTGGATGTTGTATGTTGTCAAAACAACTTGGACTAAGATCATAAGCATACAAATGGATGTAGGTTAAAAAGAACTCATCCTTATGATGTGTGGTTGTGTATGTATGTTCCTAAATAACTTGGACTAAATTCCTAAGTATAAACAAGGTTGTAGGGGATCAAAATGATCTCATGGAAATATTGATGGTAGAACTTAAATAAATAACATAAAGATTGAGTCTTTAAGACTTGTTGTGATTATTTTGCTAAAATAACAACTTGGACTATATTGTATGTGCATATGAGTAGTATGAGTCCAAAAGGACCACATGAAGAGTTTTGAATGAAGAGCTTGAACAAAACACATAAAGGTTGAATCTTTAACCTTGTTATGACTATTGTTGTTGTTATTGTTGTTTTGCTGAACACAAAACTACAACTTGGACTATAACTATGAGCACATAAAGTAAGAATACTTACATACCCATTTTGGGGTTGTAGAACTCATCTAGCCTAATAAAAGATAAGTCTTTTATTGTATGTTGCTCTCTACCTTGTTAAAAATCAAGCTTTTACTGAACCTAGTTCATAAAAAGTGGACTTGTTGTATGTTGTTTTCCTACCATGTTATAAATAAAGTCCTTACTAATTCTAGTTCATGAAAGATTAAGTTTCTATTTTGCTTCTTGATTGTAAAAGATTAGTTCTTTTGTAGCATGTCTATTTTTGCTTTTATGATAGAAAGGATTACTTCTTTTCTTATTGTATGTAGGAACTTGTAGGATTGAAGAAAAGTGGGGTTTGTAGCATGTAGGAAATTGTAGATTAAAGAAATGTAGATTTGTAAAATGTGGATAATTGTAACTCATAAAAGAAGTAGTTTTTGTAATATGTAAGAAATTATAATTCTATAAGTAGTAGAGGTTGTAAATTTAGTATGTAAAAAGTAGGACTTGTAATTCATAAAAGAGGTAGTTTATGTAATAATCTAGATAAGTCCTTAGTAGCTTTATGCGTTTACTTTCATGCTTAAGGTCGTAAAGGAATCATGCTAAAGTAGTTGTAAAGATCCATGCTTAAGTAATAGTAAAGGAATCATGCCTAAGTAGTAGTCAAGATTCATGCTTAAGTAGTAGTAAAAGAATCATGCTTAAGTTGTAGTAAAGAATCCATGCTTGACTTGCTAATTATTGTAGTAAAGAAACCATGCTTGAGTTGCTAGTAAATAAACCATGCTTAAGTTGTGTAGTAAAGAAACCTATCATGCTTGAGTTGTATATGCTAAAAGAAAACCATGCTTAAGTTGTAGTAGATATTCATGCTTAAGTTGCAGTAAAGTTTAATGCTTAAGTAGTTGTAGTAAGAAATTCACGCTTGAGTTATAGTAAGAAATTCATGCTTGAGTCGTTGTAGTAAAGAACCATGTTTAAGTCGTATACCATGCTTGAGGTTGTGTAGTTATTCTAGACTCAAAGAAAAGAACCATTCATGCTTGAGATTGTATGTGGTAGTGTTCTAATAAAAAAGAACCCATTCATGCTTGTGGTGTATAAATGTTCTAGTTTCAAAAAGAATCCATGAACCATGCTTGAGTTGTATATGGTAGTATTGTAGTGAAGGATTCGTAAAGAACCCATGCTTGAGACGTTGTAGTAGTTCTAGTAAGGAACTCATGCTTAAGACGTGTAGTTGTTTTAGTTTCAAAAGAATCCATGCATATTTAAGTTAAATGTCGTAGTGGTTTTAGTTAAATTCTAAAAGGAACACATGAGTTTAGTTTGCATGCTAATCCAATTAAACTATTGAATGAAACCATGTTCCATAGTTGTTCTAGTTCGATTTTTAAGAAGAAACCCATGAACTAGCTCCATGATAGTTCTAGCTCGAGTTGGCGAGGAACCCGTGCATTTAGGTTCTAGGTGGTCCTAGCTCAACCTTGAGAGAGAACCCATGAACTTAGTCGCATGTTCTCCTAGTTCAACTTTGGAAAAAAGAACCCATGAACCCTATTCGTATGTGGTTCTAATTGAAATTGAACCATATGATGTGAACATGCTTCATCTTCAATGTATGGGTAATAATGGTTGGGAAAGTCACTAGTATTGTTAGCTCGATAAAGCTCGTCTAGGGTCTTATAGTTACCCTAGGGGTCATCAACCATCAAGACTCGCATCTTACCACCTTGGAAACTAGAGATAAATCACACCTCGAGCACCGACGGATCTTAACTGATGTGAGTTGATCACGGGCCAGGTATGTTGACGAGATCCGAGTTAGGGGTAGTGATGAGTGAGGGAGATCCCATCACCGGTGTCTTGGATCGATAGGCCATGAGTTGGATCGGGATAATCTTAAGGAAGTTCTTATTGAAAACCCTGTTGATTCTTGATTTTGATGATTACAACACAATGCAAAGTTGTTGTTCTACTTTCGTTATATTACAGGATGTACAAAGCCGAAATGTTCTAACAAGCTTCTTAAAGCAAGTTGATCAAGCACAGCTACGAATAAAGTTCTTGTTGCTAATTGATCAAGAAAGCTACAAGGTTGCCAGCTTACAAGATAAAGACGAAGGCTAAAAGCTATCTCAAGACTCAAGACTCAAGAACAAGACATATGCCTCAATTTATTGTATTAAGTGTCTTGTAACAATTTGTAATCTTTTTTGTTTTCATTGAGTCTTAGAAAATCTGTAAAAGCCTTGTCACACACTCACACATTATCTTTAAAATAAGAGTAATGCTTTAGCCACTACCAATTTCACTACATTTCTCTTCACTACCTTAGGTGGCATACTCTTATTGGAGAGTTCCCCCACCTACTCTATCTTCCTCTACCTATTGGAGTGTGCCACCTAAGGTAGTGAAGAGAAATGTAGTGAAATTGGTAGTGGATGTAGCATTACTCTTAAAATAATTGAGTTTTTAAAAAACTTAAAAAGATCGAAACAAAGATTGAAAAAGCTCAGCTGTTAAGTACCAGTCGACTGCCATAAAGCACCAGTCGACTGTCGTAGTACGAAACTGAGTAAATTTATTCAAACTCTGATCAGTCGACTCATAACGGCAACCCAGTCAACTGTTCAAGATGTTTCGACAGTTTGCTGATTTCAAAATTTGATTTTTTTCGAATTCAAAATGGTTATTTCCGTTGGTTGACAATTGGTACAACTGCCTCCCAACGTCCAGTGTTTCTAACTCTATAAATAGAGAATAGAAATCACTGTGAAAAAGTTAACAACTTTCCAAGCTTTTTGTTTTTCAAAGTTTTCAAGCTTTTAGTTCTAAAACAGGAAGAAACATTCAAAAGCATTCTCTTTCTAAGTCTTGGTTCTCTGAAATCAGTCTTGCATAATAGTGATTTCGTTTGAGACTGATTTCAGAAGTTGACCTAATAGCCACGCATAAAAACACATCCACAACAAGGCTTTAGGTTGATTGTAACTCTTTTGTTGTTGTTCTTCACTCTCGGGTTGTGAGAGTGGTTCCCTCTTGGTTGGAGAGTAGGGCTCTAGGGTGTAGAGTCAGGTTTTTCACTCTTGGTGGAAGAGTGGGTTGCTTTCTCTAGTTGTGAGAAAGGATTACGGGTTGGACAAGGTTGTTGTCTAACGCCGTAGGGTGTTCTTGTAATTATTTCAAGAATAGTGGAAAATCTCAAGTGGGTTGCTTGGAGAATGGATGTAGGTCGGGAGGACCGAACCAGGATACATCGTGTATACTCTGTGGTTGTATCTCTTTGAACTTGCATTTCATTTTCTTACTTTATAGCTTTCTGTGAAACTTGTCTAGACAGTCGACTGTGTACTTTTATAAGTCGGCTGGTCAGACTTGTACTACTTTGTCTCTGAAAACTTGTGTGATAAGTCGACTGGCTCTTCTATAAGTCGACTGATCAGACTCACTTTAAAAATACTCTTCTTAACTGTCGCTTCAGTCGACTGGTTTATCTCTTTAAGTCGACTGATCAGAAGAAAAGTTTAATTCCGCAATTTAATTTTTGTAAAACACTATTCACCCCCCCCCTCTAGTGTTTCTTGCCTTGCCTAAAGGATCCAACACTTGGTATTAGAGCCTGGTTGAGTGCAAAGGCAACTACTTCGAATGCAAATAAGTACCATGAAGGCCAATCTACACAAGGCCACCTCTCTTCGACAGATCAAATTACAACTTTGGAAGTGTAGAATGAAGATCTACCTTCAGTCCATCAACTATGAAATATGAAACATGACGGAAACCGAGTACACTGCTCCTACCATTCCATATGCACAATGGAACGACGACATGAAGAACCAAACAATGAACAATGCAAAGGCGATGAATGCGTTATTTTGTGCCCTTACAAAGGAGGAGTTCAACCGTGTGTCCAATGCAACAACTGCACATCAAATTTTGCACACACTCGAGGTAACTCATGAAGGAACAAACAAAGTGAAAGAATCTGAAATATCCGTTCTTGTTCACAGGTTTGAAATGTTCCGTATGAAGGAGAATGAGAATGTGTCCGAGATGATTACTAGGTTCACAGACATTACAAACTCACTTGTGGCACTTGGGAAGACATACACTCAAGCCGAGATGGTGAGAAAGGTACTTCGTGCACTAACCCCCGAATGGGAGAAGAAGACCACCGCCATAGAAGAGGCCAATGATTTAACGCAACTTTCTCTTTAGAATCTTGTGGAAAATCTTATGGTTTATAAGGTACAACTTGAAGAGCGCAAGAAGGATGCCGAACCACAACAATCAAAGAAAAAGACATTAGCATTCTGAGCCATGTCAGACTCCGAGGATGAAGAATAAGATGAGGAAGAGATTGCCATGTTCACAAGAAGATTCAAAAAGATCCTAAGAAAAGGTAAGTTTAATTCAAAAAAATAAGGATTCTAATGAACCTCCAACTTGTTTCAGGTGTAACAAGGCAGGCCATATGAAAAAGGATTGTCCACTAGAGAACGCAAAATCTAAGGGAAAGACATCCAACTTCAAGAAGGATAAGTACTCAAAGAACAAGTTCATGAAAAATAAAAAGGCATACCAAGCAACTTGGGATGACAGCGATTCTTCGTCGGAAGAAGAAATTGTTGAGACAAACGAGGTCGCAAACGTGTGCTTTATGGCATCTCAAAATCAAGTAAGTAATGAGTATGATTCTAATGTTTTACTTGATGCTTTCAATAAAATTTTTCAAGAACTTAAAAAGGAAAAGATTAGAGTTAAGAACTTAGAGAAAGTTAATCAAACACTTTCTCAAGAGAATCTTAACCTTGATAAAGAAGTAAAATCTTTAAATTCTTGTATTTCTAGTTTAGATATGGATCTTGAATCTCTAAAGAAGAATTATGAAGAGATATCCAAGAACATATCTAAATTTAATAAAGGAAAAGAGAATTTAAATGATGTTCTTCAAAATCAAGTAAAATCTAGTCAAAAGTTTGGACTTGGTTTTAAAAAGTCACTTGAAAAATCTCATTCTTCTAAGAACACTAGTGTAAATAAACCTATATCCATTTCTAGTGTTAAGCATAAACTTTATGAATTCTTTGAAAAGCCTAAAATTGTAAGTTCTCCTGATAAAAGCAAATCTAAAATTCAGCCAAGTCGACTACACCCATCCATCAGTCGCCTGTCCAGAGGTACTGAGTCTTATTCAACAAGACAAAAACCTCAGATAAGTCGACCTATACTACCTCCCAGTCAACTAACTAATAGTAAAAGTCAACTGAAAGGTGTTGTAAAGTCGACTGGACAGAGCAAATATGTATGGGTTCCAGTCAACCTGAATTCGAAAGATAGAATTGCTTATATCAATTCTTATATGCTGAATGTATGTAATTATATTAATTTCATTTCTGCTTATGGTGGAAAATCAAACTCATCATGGGTCTGGTTTTCCACAAACTAATATTTTTTGGACCCAATGAAAAGTGTACCATATTCACATTGAATATTTTATAGATACCTAAGAAAGATCTTGGATACTTGACAGCGGATGCTCGAAGCATATGACTGGTCATGCCAACCTCCTATCTTCCATACAAAACATTGATGGAGGAACAGTTACATTTGGCGACAACAATAAAGGAAAGGTCATAGGAATTGGTATAGTCGGTAAGGACACTAACCCCTCTATAGAAATGTTTTATTAGTTAGTGGACTTAAGCATAACCTGTTAAGTATTAGTCAACTTTGTGATAAGGGTTATAAAATCATGTTTGAAAAAGATGCTTGTTTAACTTATGATTCTACCATGCAAAATATAATTTTTCAAGGGTTTAGGAAAAATAACATTTATGAATTGTGTTTGAAAGCATATGAGTTTTCGAATGATTTTTGCTTAGTATCTTTTAATAATGATTCTTGGCTTTGGCATAGACGTTTTGGTCATGTGAATATGAAAATTTTCTCTAAATTGTCTAAGTACAACTTAGTTAAAGGGCTGCCAAGACTATCCTTTAAAAAGGATAAGTTATGTGATGCATGTCAACTAGATAAACAAATTAAATCTACTTTTAAAACAAAAGAAGTAATTTCTACTAGTAGGCCGCTCGAATTAATTCACATGGATTTATTTGGCCCTACTAGAGTTACTTCTTTAAATAAAAGTAGGTATGTATTTGTTTTAGTAGATGATTTTTCATGATTCACTTGGACTTTCTTTTTAAAACATAAAAATGATACTTTTGAAGAATTTACAAATTTTTGTAAACGAATTCAAAATCAAAAGTCTCTAACCATAGTCACTATTAGAAGTGATCATGGTGGAGAATTTGAAAATGAAACGTTTGCACAATATTGCAACAAGAATGGTATAACTCATTCTTTTGCATTTCCTAGAGCTTCACCACAAAATGGAGTGGTTGAAAGTAAGAATAGGACATTGCAAGAATGTGCACGTACCATGCTTGTTGAAAGCAATTTACCTAAGTATTTTTAGGCTGAAGCTGTTGCTACAGCTTGTTATGTTTTAAATAGAATTTTGATTAGGCCTAAGCTAAAGAAAACATGTTATGAGTTATTTTTTGATAAGATTGCTAAGATCTTTTACTTTAAAATATTTGGATGTAAGTGTTTTATTATGAACACTAAGGATAATTTAGATAAATTTGATCCTAGATCTAATGAGGGTATCTTTGTAGGATACTCAAATAGGAGTAAAGCAGATAGAATCTTCAACAAGTCAACAATGACTATTGAAGAATCCATGCATGTTGCATTTGATGAATCTCTGTCTTCATCGACTTTAATTGAAGATGATGAAACTAATTCATCACCTTTAAATAAAGTAATTACATCTTTAGAACAAACTAGTCTTGCTGATAAGTCGACCGATAAGGAAGTCAAGTCGACTGATGTAAAACAGTCGACTGAGGAATTTGTCAAGTCGACTGATCCTGTTGTGATATCTCCAACTTTACCAAAATCTTTTGTTAAAGTTAGAGATCATCCTCATGACATAATAATTGGTGATATTTCACATGGTATTCAGACGAGATCACATGTTAATATGATATCTCACACAGCTTTCTTGTCGGATTTTGAACCGAAGAATATACAAGAAGCATGTGAGAATGAATTTTGGATGAATGCCATGCAAGATGAGTTAAACCAATTCATAAGGAATGATGTATGAGATTTAGTTCCACGACCTACTGATCATACTATAATTGGTACTAAATGGGTATTCAAGAATAAGTTAGATGAATCAGTACAAGTTGTTAGGAACAAAGCTAGACTAGTTGCTCAAGGATAATATCAAGAAGAAGGCATAGATTTTGATGAAACATATGCTCCTGTTGCTTGATTAGAATTAATTCGTATCTTATTATCTTTTGCTTATTTTATGAACTTTACACTTTTTCAAATGGATGTTAAAAGTGCATTCCTTAATGGGTTTATAAAGGAAGATATGTATGTTAAACAACCACCAGGTTTTGAACATGAACAATTCCCAAACCATATTTTTAAATTGAAAAAGGCTTTATACGGTCTTAAACAAGTACCTCGTGCTTGGTATGATCGACTGAAGACTTTTCTTTAGAAACAGGTTTTCAAATAGGTAAACTAGATACTACTTTGTTTATCAGAAGAATTAAGAATGATATTTTAATCATACAAATATATGTTGACGACATAATATTTGGTTCTACTAATAGCGATCTATGTCAAGAGTTTGCTAACACCATGAAAAACGAGTTTGAGATGATTCACATGGGTGAACTCAATTATTTCCTTGGACTACAAATTAAGCAGTCACAAAATGGCATATTCATTAATCAAGAAAATATGCCAAGGAATTACTCAAATGGTTTAACATGGATAGCACAAGTAGTAAGACCACACCCATGGCTACTACCACTACCCTTAACAAAGATGAATTAGGTAAGAGTGTCGATCAGAAACTCTATCGAGGTATGACTGGCTCACTCTTATATATAACTGCTAGTAGACCGGACATTATGTTTAGTATATGTTTGTGTGCAAGATATCAGTTTAGTCCTAAAGAATCTCACTTAAAAGCTGTGAAACGCAATTTAAGATATATTAAAGGCACATCTGATTATGGTTTATTTTATCCACACACCGATAATTTTCAACTTTTGTCGTACAGTGATGCGGATTTTACTAGCAATAAAACTGACCGCAAGAGTATTAGTGGGACATGTCATTTTTTAGGACATTCACTAGTTTCTTGGTGCAGTAAGAAGCAAAATTCGGTATCCCTATCTACTACAGAAGCTGATTATGTAGCTGCAAGTTTGGCTTGTGCCCAAATTTTGTGGATGAAACAAACCTTATTAGACTATGGTATTTCTTTTGAAAAACATTAACTAATGTGTGATAATACCAGTACCATTAACTTATCTAAGAATCCGGTTCAATACTCACGTACGAAACATATTGATATTCGACATCATTTTCTACGTGATCATGTTTGAAAGGGAGATATTTCTTTAGATTTTATTTTTACTAATAAACAAGTAGCTGATATTTTTACCAAACCCCTTAAAGAAGACACCTTTATAACCATAAGAAGAGAACTAGGGATTTGTAATTTTCATGATATTTTTTGAATTTGTTTTGGTAAGTCGACTTACACACATTGTTCAGTCGACTGCCAAGTATTGTTCTAAAAAATTTTGAAGCTTTTATGCTCTGGAAAGTCGACTGAGCTTAGCACCAAGTCGACTGACCAGTTGTATTAA
Source organism: Hemerocallis citrina (assembly GCA_017893485.1). NCBI lineage: Eukaryota > Viridiplantae > Streptophyta > Magnoliopsida > Asparagales > Asphodelaceae > Hemerocallis > Hemerocallis citrina. Next base: position 77,921,504 of record CM030363.1, on the reverse strand, counting down.
TAGTTTATTCAATTTTTTGTAAACTCTCGAATAAGTCGACTGCCTACTCATACCAGTCGATTGTAACGAATCGGTTTTTCTTCAGATTCGAATCTTGGTACATCCTTTGAGGCGACTGTTCACCTTTTTACACTTCTTTGACCATATCTAAGCCGTTGATATCCTTTTCCTTTGATCTCAGCCATCTATTTTCTTGTAAAAACCCTAAAACCTACCCCCAACCTTTCACTTTTACCCTACCTATTTTTTTTCCAGATCTGAAGAAGAGAGAAGAGAAGTCGACTGCACAGTTGCTGTTGCTGTCAATTTCCAGTATTGTGAAGATCAAATCCAGCTGATTTCTTTTAGATTTTCAGTCTACTCGAAGTTTTAGAGTCTCCTTGTTGGTATACTCCCTTTCCTCTCTTTTCCTTCTTATTATGCCTCCTAAGAGATCTAAAACATCTCATGTTGATGAGGGTTCATCTTCTAAGGATTACATTCAATATCTTAGAAGTCCTGACCTTGTAGAAAAATGGTTCATCATATGTTCCATGATAATTTTTTCGGGTCGGTTTGTTAATTTTTCCGATCTTGATAGGTTTAATCTCGTATCTTTGTTTCAACATTGTAGTCTTTATGAATTCTTCTCTTTAGAAAATCACTACTACCCTCAACTCATTTATTTGTTCTATACAAATATGCGGGTTGTTCAATCGGATGATGGTGAGGTACTCATCTATTCCTCTGTCAAAAATAAGAAGATGAAACTCACCTCCGAAAGAATCAACCTTATTTTGGGTATAGACGATGAAGGACTTGATTTAGGAGAAATTTTGATAGATGATGCCACCATTTTATCTGGAATTTATTTGCCGAATCATGGACCGCCTATGAAAAATAGGTCCATAACCCTTGTTGCAAAACTTGTTGCACGGATACTATCATACAATATCATTCCCAAAACAGGGAGTTATGATCAGTATTCTATGGAATTACAACAAGCCGTTTATGCAATATTTGGCAAAATCAATCTAAATTGGGGTCGTATCATTTTTTCTAGGCTTCATAAGTCTCATACCTCCTTTCTTCCTTTTGGTGCCCTTCTTACCCGAGTCTTTTGTGCTTATGATGTCGATCTTAATTCAGAGACCAGTACAGTAAAGCACTATGAATGTTTTGATCGTGCAAGTTTAGCACGCATGAAGCTTCTTACTTCTCCACCTAGGTCTACCTCTAGGACTTTCCCTCCAATTTCTTTAGCCACTTTAGCTCGTCCGTCTTCTGCTTCTAGTTCCTCTCGTCCTCGAGCAGATTTTGATAATCCGCGCAGTATTTATAATGCTGTCAATTATATCATAGATCGTCAAGATGTTTTTGAGTCATAAATTTCCCATCTTACTCACCTGTTCACTGCTTAGTTTCCTCCTCCCTCTCATGATGACCAAGATGAAGAAGACGAAGATTGATGAGTTCTTATTTTTATTATTCTCTATGTAATTTATTTTTTCTTATTGTTGCATTATCTCTCTACTTTGTAATCATTTAAACTAAGACTAAGTTTCTATGAATGTATTTTGTTTTGTATTTTTTTTTTGCGTGTGAGGAATATTTTTCCCTCTTTTTTGTTAATGACAAAGGGGGAGAACATATCAGCTTTTATGTTAATTTGTATTTTTATGCTTTGTATATTGCTGTTGTACGGTGAGAACATATGCATGCTTTGTATTATGCATGCTTTGTATTTTTTAAGCTTTCACCTATGCATGTTGTACAATTGATAGGGGGAGCATATGAGCACTTGTATTATTCATTCCCTTTATTATAAGCTATTGTGTTGTAATCATTAAAAAGGGGGAGAATCTTGATTCTTGATTTTGATGATTACAACACAATGCAAAGTTGTTGTTCTACTTCTTATATATTACAGGATGTACAAAGGTGAAATGTTCTAACAAGCTTCTTAAAGCAAGTTGATCAAGCACAGCTACGAATAAAGTTCCTGTTGCTAATTGATCAAGAAAGCTACAAGGTTGCCAGCTTACAAGATAAAGACGAAGGCTAAAAGCTATCTCAAGACTCAAGACTCAAGAACAAGACATATGCTCCAATTTATTGTATTAAGTGTCTTGTAACAATTTGTAATCTTTTTTGTTTTCATTGAGTCTTAGAAAATCTGTAAAAGCCTTGTCACACACTCACACATTATCTTTAAAATAATTGAGTTTTTAAAAAACTTAAAAAGATCGAAACAAAGATTGAAAAAGTTCAGCTGTTAAGTACCAATCGACTGCCATAAGGCACCAGTCGACTGTCTTAGTACGAAACTGACTGAACTTATTCAAACTCTGATCAGTCGACTCATAACGGCAACCCAGTTGACTGTTCAAGACGTTACGACAGTTTGTTGATTTCAAATTTTGATTTTTTTGAATTCAAAAAGGTTATTTCCGTTGGTTGACAGTTGGTACAACTGCTTCCCAACATCCAGTGTTTCTAACTCTATAAATAGGGATTAGAAATCACTGTGAAAAAGTTAACAACTTTCTAAGCTTTTTGTTTTTCAAAGTTTTCAAGCTTTTGGTTCTAAAATAAGAAGAAGCATTCAAAAGCATTCTCTTTCTAAGTCTTGGTTCTCTGAAATCAGTCTTCGATAACAGTGATTTAATTTGAGACTGATTTCAGAAGTTGACCTAATAGCCACGCATAAAAACATATCCACAACAAGGCTTTAGGTTGATTGTAACTCTTTTGTTGTTGTTGTTCACTCTCGGGTTGTGAGAGTGGTATCCTCTCGGTTGGAGAGTAGGGCTCTAGGGTGTAGAGTCAGGTTTGTCACTCTTGGTGGAAGAGTGGGTTACTTTCTCTAGTTGTGAAAAAGGACTACGGGTTGGACAAAGTTGTTGTCTAACGTCGTAGGGTGTTCTTGTAATTATTTCATGAATAGTGGAAAATCTCAAGTGGGTTGCTTGGGGACTGGATGTAGGCCAGGAGGACCGAACTAGGATACATCGTGTGTACTCTGTCGTTGTATCTCTTTGAACTTGCATTTCATTTTCTTACTTTATAGCTTTCTGTGAAACTTGTCTGAACAGTCGACTGCATACTTTTGTAAGTCGACTGGTCAGACTTGTACTACTTTATCTCTGAAAACTTGTGTGATAAGTTGACTGGCTCTTCTATAAGTCGACTGATCAGACTCGCTTTAAAAATACTCTTCTTAACTATCGCTTCAGTCGAATGGTTTATCCCTTCAAGTCGACTGATCAGAAGAAAAGTCTAATTCCGCAATTTAATTTTTATAAAACATTATTCACCCCCCTCTAGTGTTTCTTGCCTTGCCTACAAGATTCAAAAAACCTGTGACATTATTTGGGTTTAGTGACATCGTTAGGGTAGTAACTTATAACTATTACTACTTAACCTTTACTTATTATCATTTTTTTGGCCGAAGGGAAAGAGTTGGTATTAAGGGTGATACCTTATGATCCGACCTATCCTATAGGCCGACACTAGGCGGTGTTATTGGGTTGTACCCTTCTTGTCAAAGGGATACGGTCTGTGCATTCTCACGAGTTGGGAGCATGGGATCCGTATCTCGTCTGTTAATTTCTGAAGTGCCTTGATAAGGCAGGAGCGATTCCTGTCGGAGCTAGGGGGATGGACCCCCGGAACTCCGTCTTGTCTTATATCTAAGGGCGAGAAGCCATAGACTATGGTCGGCTAGGGGGGCACAGGGGATGCTTCGAGCTAACCTGTGTTGTGGTTAATTCAAAAGGTTCATCAGATATTTGAGTGAGGTCCGGTGCGCCTGGCAGGATTAGACCGTTTCAGGGCAACCTCATCAGTCATGTCTTATCTTCAGAAACAAGTCGCGTACAAGAGTAGAATTCATGGCCCGGGCTCAAATCCCTATATATGAAGAAAAGGCTTGATATGAGGTGTATGTAGTATATGATGCATAGTGTCCCAGATTCTTGCTTGCATTAGAATAAGAGTATCTTTGCATTAGTTAATCCTGCATTAGAGTCTAAGTCATAGCATACACTGACACATCAATTATATATACACGTTTTTCTTTTCATCAATCTGTTTGCTTAAAGCGAAGAATTGCTGCTAGTCATCAGCCTTAAAGCTTCAGTATATGTACTGATGTCCCCATTTCAATAGGTACTGGTTTGCAAGCTACAAGTACAGGATTCAGGAGGACTCAAGGCGAGAGAGAAGTAAGAGTCAATTTTATTTTCCGCTGTAAACTATTTTTGGTTACTATTGTTCCAGTTGTAACAATTATTTTAATTTATTTATTTGTTAGAAGCATCCAAGTGAAGTACCAAGTGTTGTTATTTATTCATTATACTCTGTTGTAAATTTGTTGAAAGTTGTAACACTTGGGCCTTTAAAGATATTTTTGTAACACTGATGTAATGTATTGCAGTTTTATAACATTCGGACTTGCAATACATTTGTGTCGAATAAAAAGTTTTAAATTTTCTTGTTTTTCTACGTATTGTGGCTAATTGAAGAAAAGATTCTGGCTTATGTCACGGTTTCCCAGTATATGGAAATTAGGGTGTTACAGAGTGGTATCGAAGCCGATTTCAATTTACAGTCCAACACAGTAGAAAAATTAAACATGGATGCCTTTTAGGAGTCGGGTTTTAGTTAGTTGTAGACAATTATCATTCATATTGTTGTTTCTTTCAACTTATGTTTTATGATTTTTCTATGTCTGGACTAATTCCAGTATATGTGTTTTAAGGATGGTATTTGTCACACCCCGCTTCCTAAAAAGAGAATACGGAATACGGATACGTGACTAAGCCCAGCGAATGATTTTCATCATTCATAAGTTGTTCAGAATCTTTACAACATCTCACAGAAATAATTAGAGTCGGAATCAAAAGAATCAACCAAGTATGCGCATATGAATCAAAATACCAACAAGAATACTTGAAACAAAATATATTAATCTCAAATAATCCAGATCTGAATAAGTCAAATATATTGGGTCACATTGCCCAAATACAAATAAATCCAAGTAATCAAGTACAATAGTTCAAATAAGCAACAGAATTATTAATAATACCTCCAGCACTAATATTGCATATCACCAACACCATCTGGTACCTGTTCTCCAAAATATGCAATTTAACAATTGCAGGGAGAGGAAAAAGAAAACAAACTCCTGTCAATGTAAGTTACAGGGCCACTTGTAGTGCATGATACAAGTACATAATGAAAATAACAAATACAGAATAACAGCAGGAACAAACAAGCATGGTATAAGTGTATCAATAGAAATGTAATATCTAACATGAATTAGGCAAACAGAATCAACTAGCATGGTACACTAACAGATATAAGTAACATGTGTCAAGTGTGAACAGTATGCAGACAGGTATACGAATAGTATCAGGTAACAGTATCAGATAACAGTCAGACAGTAACAGGTAACAGTGATCAGTAGCATGTAACAGATAACAGTTAACAGATGTCAGTTCTTACAGTCTTGTGTTTATTACTATCTAGGTAGCACTTCATATGGCCCACACTACATGGTTGCTACATTCAAACAATTTCGTTTTAGATTTCGTAGGGGATCATATAGGGCAGTGTACTCAGGTATCAGTAATAGTAACAGTAACAGTAACAGTAGCAGTAACAGTAACAGTAGCAGTAACAGTCAGAACCTAGTGGTCCTCCTCCGAGTACACCTTCCTATAGGGAAGTGTGCATTCAGGTAATCAGTATTACAGTATAACAGATGCTCAGTATAGGAAATACGGGCCCCCTTCCAAGTACACATTTCTATAATTTCCTACTACTAGATCTTTCCCTTAACCCCGGCTTGGTTATTTATTATTATTATTAAACATGCATGTATGTGTCACAAACAGGTCAAGAATTACATAGCATGAACAAGTAACAGGTTCAGGTTGCAAGATAAACATGTTCAGGTGAAAGATAACTCATAACAGGCTAATACAACGACAATTCTAGTTCAGGACAGCAGGACAGTGCTGCGCTAAAATTGAGATTTCCGTTGCTAAAAAAATGCAAACCTAAATTCGTCTAAAGGTCTAGAAAATAGACTCCCGAAAAAATCCAGCGAATATATATAAGTCATATAGTATTTTACAAAAACATGAGTCAAACCTGAATTGAAACCAGAAAATATCTTTAGCCAGAAATCAGAAGATCGTATTCAAAATCAGGAAAACAGCATGAAAACTCTCTAAATAAATCCACGAAAAATCTGAGGTATTTCCCTATATGTATAGTAGCATAAAATCAAGTTTCATAACTTTCCAATATAAATAGAGTAGTCAATTAAAATAGGAAAACATCATGACACGATAGTTTTGCAAATCAGAAATCATAAACACTATAGTACGAAAACAGCAATATCTCACAAATCATAAATCCAAATCCAAATCCACCAAAAGGGTAATGAAATAGATATAGTAGGCTAACTTTCATATTCACAAATGTTTTAGAAACAGCAAGTAGAATTCGGTCGAAAATCAGGTTCTTTACTGAACAGTAGTAAAATTCTGCATATAAAATCTTTATTTACGAGCATGAAAACGTTTGTAAAACTCCTTAAATAAATCGACCAAAATTCTGGGTAAACCCTGATCAAGTCTAGAAATACTGAGCAAAATTTCAGATCGAAATAATAATTTTAACACCAGAATAAAAATAGATTACGCTTCAGAATTCATAGAAAACACAATCTGGAAATCTTTCGACACTACTGTAGTACAATAAGTATAACTCACAAACCGTAAATCGAAACTGAGATCCGTCAAAAGGATTGGAAAATAGACAGAATTATCTACGAATCATGTTCACAAAATATTTTCAAATACTGACTTTAATAGGGTCTAAAATACTGATCAAAATGAGAGAACCTGGCAAAACTGAAAATATCTCTCATGCACAAAATGAACTAGTTCACATAAAACTCATCCAAATCATAACCAGACATTAAATATAGTGTACTAGAAGTCCAAGCAACACGGTATAGGGTATATCACAAGTCCACAACAAGTCAACCACGAATAACATGAATGAGCACAAGATATCATATGAACAACACGCATATATACAATAAGATGTGGTCAATCCTAGGTTATATCATGTCATATATGTCGTGAGGCAACTATGGTCAAATCATCACTATAGAGACAATATCAACAAGGGAATTCACACACAAATTGTCTTTAGAACCCAACTACACTACAAGTGGTATTTAGTACTTGTATTTGCAAAGGAATTTAATACAAGTTACTTGCCTGAGAGATGACGACGGAAACGATGATGTAAAGAGAATAACGGGAACGGATTCCCAGGCACGAACACAATGAACGGATCACGAACCAATCACAAACACAAACCAACGAACGGATCACGATGATGATCAAGATCAAGATCAAGATAATCAAACAACGATCGGGCAGATCGGCACGGATGAGATCAAGATCAAAAAGATCGGACGGTCCAGATCAAGGTGATGATGAAGTTGATGATGATCATGATCGAACGGCCAAGATCACCCCGATGGTGACGATCAAGATGATGATCAAAGTAGATCCGACGGATGGCCAGGAATCAATCAATCAAGATCAAGATCACAATCAAACGGATGACCCACAATCAAATGATCAACACTTGATCAAAACAACTCAACTAGTAGACAGTAGCACTACGGCAAGTGCAACTTCGACAGCGGGCGACGGAGGGAAGCCGAAGAGGGGAGTGCGTCGGCTGGGCTATTGCGGTCTGACGGGGACAGCACAGGAACGCATACAGGGTGCCGACGCAGGGGGAGGTTGTGCACCATAGGGAGAAAGGTAGGGAAGCTGCCGGCAATGCTGCTGAGGATGTTAGGCGGCGTTGTAGTCACTGCAGCATGGGGAGGCAGGGCGGAGCGGCTCAGGGGCTGAGGTGTGTCGCTGGCTGCATCAGAGGAAACTAGGGCTGGCATCGGCTAGGAGCTACAGGGGGCTGGGGTCGAGCAGCGCAGCGAGGTCGCGTTGCCGAGGGGTTTTGGCATCGCAACGGGATAGGAGGAGAGCGCCGGAGGTGGCGGCGCAGAGAAGAGGCAGGGGAGATATTAGGATATGTGGAGAGAGAGCGGAAGGTGAAGAGGCGGCTAGGGGTACAGGAAGGTAAAAAGGTTGATGGGTTTAGAAGAATATGAGGTGGGGTTTTCGGGAGAGTGGGATGAAGGCGGCTGAGGTTGATAAAAGGGGAGGGGGGAGATGCCGGGGAAGTATAAATAGGGTGAGATAGAGTTCAGATGAAGTAAATGGGTAGGTTAGGGATGCTTTCGGATCGGATACAGATCGGATATTGGCTATATCAATATCCGTATCTGCATTCCAAAGACGGATTCGGATACGGATACGAATATGACTCGGAAATTAAAAATCATATCCGTATCCGCAATTTTCGGATACGGATGCAAATCGGATACGGTATACCGGATAACGGATACGAATTCGGATATTAAATATAAAGTTTTTGAAATTTATTTTTCTTAACTAGTCATTTAACATTTGTGTTTCTATTTCCTACTTTATAATGCTCTTATAACTCTTAACACTTGTTGAATTTTTGTTGTAGGCCTAAAATGAGATGACTTCAGTATATACAAAAGTTGAACAAATTGAAAACAAGACAGAGATTTTGTAAATTCATGATGTCATTCAGCTAAGGTTATTGGATATTTCTCCAATATGTGTTCCTTGTAATGCGATTATGCAAAGTGTACAACATAATATGTATATGAATTCCCATTTTCATATACTAAATTTGATAAGTGAAATTGGCTTTACACAATAAAATACTAAATAATTTATAACTAACCTCTCGTGCAACTTGTCAGACGTGAAGAGAGAGGGGAACAACCAAGGGAAAGATGTACCAATAATTCCCAGTGTAACTCCACTGATTGCTCCAAGCCTCCAATAACAAGTGACTTCATTAACATCCTTGCCTAACATTGAAATGAGGATATACTCAGCTTATCATAAATCCATAGGGATAAACAATGAAAATGGGCCAATTTAATTAGGTTATTTAGATCTCTTACTTAATTCCCCAGTTCTGAGCAAGTTCATGCTGCATTGCCTTTGTAACACACAAGGCACCAGTAGCCATCCTCCCAAAAAATTTCTCAAACCTGTAACATACATAACAAAACTTATTAATTCAATGCCATAGCTGGAGACTTACATATTAAAATTCAATGAGCAAACACATAGATTACCAGTAGTACACAGCCTACTGAATGCTTTCATCAACCAAGTCTACTGAATGCTTTCAGTTTGTTTAGTCCTCATACATTAAAAGTTCTGAAAGTTACATATACTTGAAGGGAAATAATTTTTTTTTCAAAGCATGCCTTGTTCAGTGTTTGATCTACTTATGTCAGATGTGTAAGCATTATTATCTCACAAAATGAGGCATCATGTTATGATTGATTAAATGTTTGTTTGATATGCAAGAATTTAAATTAAACTTAGAATATTAGAACTAGTGGATGTTGCTTGTATATTAATTATTAAATAAACTAAACAACATTGTCATCCTCCCTGTTACAGATAACAGAAACAATAAGATATGCTTAAATGTATTTTATGAGGACTAAAAATTACCTGACAGAAGACAAATGAATTGAATATGAGTGTATTCAGTGTAAGATCAGCATTGGAGTCCTTGAGCCCAAATGAACTTTTCCCTTGTGACTGGAGATACCATATAACTAGAAACTGATAGAATGATTGGCCTAAGATGTTTCTCCACATTACATTGCTGATAAAATTCCCCTTCCTCCCAACCGGTGCTCTTCTCATCAAGTCATCCTGAGGCGGTTCAGTGGCCAATGCAAGTGCCCCCAGAGTATCCATTATCATGTTCAACCAAAGTAGTTGAACTGCAGTGAGGGGAGCATTCCCTGGTGCATAAAACAGAAGAAATATTAAATTTGAGGAGATATTTGTGAAATCTTACAATAAGAATGAGATGATAATTAAATTTACCAGTCAAATAGGCTGATGAGAAATTAACAATCAAGGCGACAATATTCACGGTGAGCTGAAACTGTACAAACTTTTGTATATTGACATATACAGAACGCCCCCATTTACCCACAGTTACAATCGTGGAAAAACTATCACTCTGTGTTTTGAAGAAATAGTTGCAAGCACCCATGGCAACGATCAAAACCCCACCAAGAATGCACACGAGACACTCTTTGTATGTCTCTGTCTCTTCCTTCAACACCATGATCCCTACTACGCATTACATCAAACATTTTTCAAACATCAACAACAACATGAGTAGTATCAGAAATTAATCAACAAAGAAGTGCAAAAAGTTCTGATAATTTCATATACAACAAAAGGAGCATAAAGCTTGTCCATAGAGAATACAGAAACAAACCTGCACCATAACAGTTTTTCAGACAACAAGAACAGTATGGGAAATTAATCAACAAAGAAGTGCAAGAAGTTCTAGATCATATTATATAAGCAAAAATATACTCCGCATTATAGAAGTTCTTCAGACAACAACAACAACAACGACGACAACGACAACAGAAATTAATCAACTGAAAAGAGCAAAATGTTGAAGATCATTTTTATATAACAAAATGGGAACAAAAAGGAAGATGGAAATCCCCACAAACCAAAGGTGGAGGGTTTCAGAAACCAAGTCTATTTAATGTATGATGATCAACCAAGTCTTCAAAAGAAAGCGGGCTTCCATCAACCCAGAATGAAAAGATCAATAATCATCATCCAATTGTTCGAAGATATATTCATCCACCTCATCGTCACCTTAATAAAAAAAATTAATAAAATTATATTTGTGCAAATAATCAAAAATTCGTGCAAAAACCGTGTAAGTGTGTAACATTATTTGAATCTCATCATACCTAGAATTGTTGGTATAAGAGTCACATATTCATCCTCTGTTCTAGCATCTTCATTGACCAAATCATTAGAAAATAGTTCTACTTTGGATGCTACAAATTAACACACAATAGAGATTATTAGATACTGATTAATAAATATATGCAAAAAAGAGGGCGAAAAGAGGGCGAGTATTGCAAATACCTCCATCCTCTGCTCGTAGCCAATCTTCAGTTAATATCAAGGCTTCAATTGTTTCCTTCTTCATTCGGCTTCTATGACAACGGATCACACGACCACTAGTGCTAAAGGTGGATTCAGAAGCTACTGTGGAAACCGGAACAGCAAAAACATCTTTTGCAATCCTTCCAAGTATAGGATACTTTCCGATATTCCCTCTCCACCAAGCTAATATATCAAAATTTTCCATTGTAGAATCATCCCACATAAGAACACCCTCCTCCATATATATGTCTAAATCCGTCTTCGTAGGCAAGCTTTGACAACTCTGAATATATTGATTAAATCTACTCTTTCTCTTTTCACCAACACTTTCAACTCTTCGTGAATAATTGCTTGAGCCAACTCCTTGTGGTATAGATTGACTTTTCTCATGAGAATTTTGCGAATATTCACCATGAAGTTCCTTGATTAACTTTACAATATTTTCTAACCGTCTTGCACCATCAAAACCATATATCTCTTCATAATACAACTTAATGGCAACTAATTTATATCTTGGGTCCAAAAAAGTTGCAACGGTAAAAAGCTTGTTAGCTTTCAACCAATACTTCATGAACTTCTTCTTCATTGCAGTTGCCATTCTCACAATTGTAGTATCTGAACTTCTCTCCCATTCATTTAGAAGTAATAAAACTTCACAAAATTCCTCGAAAAGAAGATTAGCAGTACAATAATCAGAACCGGAAATAAGCTTAGTGAGATCATTAAAATGCTTCAAGCAATTACTCAAGGTATCAATATGATTCCATTCATCTCCCGATGGGCAAGAATTGTATTTGTTGTCTTTGAGACCGAATTTACTAAAGACTTGCTCATATTCTAGTGCAACACTTAACATATCATAAGTGGAATTCCATCTTGTGCAAACATCAAGGAAAACATGTCTTCCATTCACACCAAGTTGTTTAGCAATATCATAGAAACTTTCTTGCACTTGTGGTGACATTGTAATATATTTAATACTTTTCCTCACATTATGAATAGCTTCAGAGATTTGCTTCAAACCATCTTGGACAACAAGATTAATAATATGTGCGGCACATCTCACATGAAAAAAAGAACCCTTGCACGGAAGCGTATCTAAAATACGATCCTTTGCCAAAGAGATAGCAACATCATTAGCCGTGTCATTATCAACGGTAACGGTAAAGATCTTACTATCTATATTCCATTGAAGCATGCACGACATAAAAACATCACAAATAATAACTCCCGTACCCCCTCTAACTTTAATAAAACCGACAACCCTCCATTGCAAATTCCAATTAGCATCAATGAAATGAGAAGTAAAACACAAGTATGACTTTTGTTGTGAAGATGCGGTCCACTTATCCATTGTGAAACTTATCCTACTTGTATGCGAGGAAAATGTGTCCAACAGCTTCTTCTTGTAATCAACATAGACATTCATACACAATTCCGTGATTGTATTGCGAGAAGGAACTATGTGTTCGGGACGAAGAGAATGCAAATAATCAAAAAACCTTCTATGTGTCACTATATTGAATGGGTATTCATGAGCAATAATTGCTTGTGCAAGTTTATAGCGACTTTTCTCATTGTCAAATTGAAAATTTTCTAGGCTACAAGTTCCATCATCTTTCTTGGAGGATGCTCGTATCAACATTTGGCGTATATCGACTCTCGGTTTCTTTGAACATGTTGTTATATGGTTCCTTAGGTGTGTAGTTCCAAGTCTACTATCCGCATTAGTTTTGAAATGACAATGCATGCACTCGGCTTTTTTGCGTTTTGTCACTATCTCTTTCCCATCCACCATTTCTTTTACATCCTCGTCATATTTTACAAAATCATTCCACACATCCGATCTACTTCTTGGTGGTTTTCGTATTTGAGCATTTGAGTTACTTGATGATTCGGTATTAATGGGTTGGGTGATAGATTGTTCATTAGGAGAAGACATGATGAAGACTATTTTGAACCTATGAAAAAAACATTAACATATAATATATAATTAATCACTTTGCACCTATGAATATGCAGTAACTTAAAAGTTAAAACTACCAAAATACAGTGAATAATATATTCAAAAATAGAGTGAGAAAGAGATTTATACCGTCTCTTCAACAAAGTGTGACTCCGACGGCGGACAGGGGATGCACGACAGGACGGGGATGACGGCTGCCGTCGACTGCAGGAGAAGACTCTGGCTGCGGGAGAGGAAGGGGAGAAGACTCTGGCTACTGTCAACTACACGACAGGACTCTGGCTGCGGGAGAGGAAGGGGAGAAGAGGCGGGGGCGTGGCTGGCGACGGGGCGCTGGCAACTGTGGACGGGGCGCTGGCGACGGGGCTCGCGATGGGGCTTCGATCTCTCGATCTCGCGACGGGGCTGGCGAGCGGACGCGATGGAGACGGGTCCGGATGGGGGAGAAGAGGAAGACAGGGGAACGCGAGGTCGATGTGGAGTGGAGTTGGGGATGGGGACTGGGAATTAGGGAGAACCGGAGAAGAGGAAGACGGGAGAGAAGAGGATTTTGGATTTGATTTTGGAGTTGAAGTGGAGTTGATTTGGGATTTTTGATTTTGGATCTAGAATACGGGATGTAGCTGATTAGGGTTTAACTTTACTCATTGATATAACTATTAAATATATATATTAAATAAATAGATATTAAATTAAGCGGATATCCGTATCCGAATCCGCTTTTTTATTAATATCCGAATCCGAATTTTTTAGGATTTGGATGTCCGAATCCGTATCCGTATCCGCCCGGATACGGATTTTTCATATCCGTATCCGCAAAAAAAATCGGATTCGGATGCGGATCGAATCGGATATATCCTTATCCGAAAGCATCCCTAGTAGGGTATATGGGTTAGGTGGTGAACAGGGTCAGTGGGTTATTAACAGGTTGATGGGTTAGGAATCCAGTAGGGTTAATGGATAGTTGGGTTTGGTTTGGGTAATAGTGTTTAAAAGCGGGTTAGGGTAAATATCCAATAAAAATAATAATAGAACTTTATAGAAATGCTAATAATAACAAAAAAACAATAACAATAACAATAATAACAATAACAGTATTAAAAATAACAGTAATAATAATAATACTGAGAACAATAATAATAATAAGAAAAAAAGATAAAAATAATAATAGCACTAATAATAATAATAGTAATAATAATAAAGATCAAAGTAACAATATCAAAAATAAGATTTGTATTACAAATGTAAAATTCATAGAAGATAGTTACAATAAAATTATTGGTCGAAAGTTTAGATTTTAATAGAAGATTCAAGAATACATCTTGACAAAGAATTTTAAAACGGTAAAAATAATTTACAAAAAATTTAAATACATAAAATACATTTTTGAAAAAACAGGGGTTACAGTATTCGAGGATATCCTAACCGAGGATGTTTTGATGGAAGAGAGTAAGCCGATTTCAAGGGATGATCCGATAGTCTCGCGCAAGGAACCGAAGGAGATTTAACTACAAGCTAACCTCAAGACGGACTCACCTTCACCGTCACAAGGGCTAAGTATGGATCAATGCACAGCAATAGTGGCTAGCATGCATCTGGGAATAAGGAAACTGAGGAAGTACCGAACTAGGAAAGGTCGTCGAGCTAAGAAACTAGGCGATGCTAGTAGAGCTATATTAGCAGGCTTAGCAAAGGAGCAGGAACACTTTGATTCCAGATTGGCACAACTGCAGCATGAATGAGAGCAAGTCCAGGGGACCACCGAGGTTGTACTATGCCACTTCTGTGAGGAAGTTGGGTACGAGAAATCAATCTGTCCATGACTACAAGGGAAAGGATTTGCACTAGAGTCGGGATTCAGGAACCAGAGTCGAAATCGGAAATTTTAGAAGAATATTGGCAACACCGGAGGCAAAGAGACAAGGAGTTGTTTCCTATATGGTGAGCATGGTCATCTAAAGAGCCAGTGTCCGAGGAAGAACCTCCAGGTGGAGGCACGTTCAACTTACAATTGTGGGGAGATTGGTCATGTCAGGCCGACCTGTCCCCAACTTCATAAAAATGACGACAGATCAGCCCCGAAGGCGAACGATAAAGGAAAGGAGCCTGTTCACCAAGAATAAGAATTTTCGCTTACTAAAGGCAAACCGAAGAAGGCAGGAGAGCCATTACTAGTATGTGCATATGTAATTACAACTATGTTTAAAAGTTGTATTTTGAAATTTTATTTAGACTGAAGAAGTTATATGTGATGTAACACTTTTGTAACCGAATAGATTTATATATATATGAAATCAATGTAACCGTTTTCTTCAAACTTAGTTCATCATATTCTTTTGTCTAAATTAGTTTTCAAGAAGTTTAGATGTGTGCGGAAGGCAACTCTAGATGTGGTTTTGTTAATTACACCATCTGGAGTGTCAGCTTTGAGCAAATTATAAGAGAGAATCCTAGAAGTCAGAAGTGATGTTCGTAGGCCATGTCCTATTTTAAGGAGGGAGTGGCTACCGAAGTACAAAAGATCGAGATAAGCAAAGAATTAGCCTCAGCCAAGGACCGTGAAGGAAGTAAGAAGCCAGACGATGAGATCAGGCAAGCCAGTATTGAAGCGATTACTCAAGATTGGAGATCATTTTTGGCACAATGGGAGCTGCAACCGAGTCAAAGTGAACAAGTCAGAAGGCTTAAGCAGGAGATGTAGGGATTGAAGCACCAAAGCGACAAGTTGATGAAAGAAAATCTCAGAATGTCGGTATGGACTTCGTCACAGGATTACCCAGAAGTTCAGAAATGTATGACTCAATTTGGGATATTGGGGATCTGTTGAATGAATTTATACATTTTCTGCCGTTGAAGATGACTTAGTTGCTAGAGAAATTAGCAGATGTCCAAATTGAAGGCATAAGGAAGCAGCATGGAGTGCCAGTGTCAGCGATTCTAACTAACATTCAAGAGTTACATCTCGATTTTGGCAGAGTTGCAGGCAGCTTGGGGATCGAGGTCGGGTTCTTTGGAGAACCAGTTCGTGGATGAGTCACTTGGGAGCCGGAAAGCCATATAAGTTTTCGTTCCCGAGTTTAGTGTGTGTGTATTTTTCTGTTCTCCTGACTAAACGTAGTTCTGAGGACAGAACTATTCTAAGGATGGAGTATTGTAATATCTCGATCGGATATTATATTTGTATTTTTAATATTTTTTAAAATTAAAATATTTTTATGGAAATTTCTTGGGTTTTCGAAATAAAAACTTACCTGTGAATATATACTAATAAGTATATACAGGTATTGTATCGGTTTTGTGCACTTGTACAAAATCCTGTAAAATGCATTTTTGACAAAATATCGAAAAAATCCCCAGCAGATATTAAAAATTGTTATTTTATTATTTCTTTTAGTTTCAGAATTAAAATATTTTTGGTGGATATCACCCAGTTTTGTTAATAAACATTATCTGTACATATATAGCAGCCTGTGTACATCTGTATTGTATCAAATTGGTACTATAATCTTCCGAACTAATAATAAAATTTATTTTATTATTATTTTCGAAATTAAATTATTTTTATACGGATTGTGCTGTTTAACAAACGAAAATATCGGTATATAGATTAACATATACGCAGGCGTATTGTATCGATTTAATACATTTGTACAAATCATGTAGTGTGTATTTCGGACAAAAATATCTCTTCTTGTCATGAAAAGTCAATTTGGATGGCTAGGGTTTGTTTGAAGGATTAAACCTAGGGTATAAGAGTAATTAAGGATACATAAGAGATAAGGTGTTCTTCTATAAGCCTCACCCCTCCACCTCACCCCTTCACCTTACCTCCACCTCACCTTCCCCCTCACCTAGTATGGCCGGCCTCCCTTACCCCAAAGGGGCTTTTTGCAAAATGCATAGGTGCATTTGCACTCTCCACCCTCTCTTTTGTCCTATAAATACCCCCCCCCCCCCCCACCCTGTCTTACAAGAAAAAGATAGGGATGAAAAGAAAGAGAGAACAAGCCCTAACTAGAGAGTTCTTCTTATAGGTTTTCCATAAGATTTTTTCATTGAGTTGTAGTAGAAAGCTAAGGAGGAAGGAGAATGTTTGCTAGACTAGTTCTTCCTACAAAGAAATCCAAGGTGGGGGTTCTCTACTTCTCTTTTAAGTGATTTATTGTTCTCTTTTTATGGGTTGTTTTCTTCTATATTGTTGTATGTGAGTAAAGAACCCATCTTTAGGGCTAATAAGTGTTGCTTGTAAAAAGAACCCACCTTTAGGGTTGGTTATGTGTTGTATGTGGAAAAGAAACCATTTTATTATGTTGGTTTGTTGTAGGATAAAAAGAACTCATCTTTATGAGGTGTGGATGTTGTATGTTGTCAAAACAACTTGGACTAAGATCATAAGCATACAAATGGATGTAGGTTAAAAAGAACTCATCCTTATGATGTGTGGTTGTGTATGTGTGTTCCTAAATAACTTGGACTAAATTCCTAAGCATAAACAAGGTTGTAGGGGATCAAAATGATCCCATGGAAATATTGATGGTAGAACTTAAATAAACAACATAAAGATTGAGTCTTTAAGACTTGTTGTGATTATTTTGCTAAATGTAGATTAAATAAATGTGATTAAAGTGGGGTTTGTAGTATGTAAGAAATTGTAGATTAAATAAATGTAGATTTGTAATATGTGGATAATTGTAACTCGTAAAAGAAATAGTTTTTGTAATATGTAAGAAATTGTAATTCTATAAGTAGTAAAGGTTGTAAAAAGTAGGACTTGTAATTCATAAAAGTGGTAGTTTATGTAATAATCTAGATAAGTCCTTAGTAGCTTTATGAGTTTACTTTCATGCTTAAGGTCGTAAAGGAATCATGCTAAAGTAGTTGTAAAGATCCATGCTTAAGTAATAGTAAAGGAATCATGCTTAAGTAGTAGTAAAAGAATCATGCTTAAGTTGTAGTAAAGAACCCATGCTTGAGTTGCTAATTATTGTAGTAAAGAAACCATGCTTGAGTGGCTAGTAAATAAACCATGCTTAAGTTGTGTAGTAAAGAAACCCATCATGCTTGAGTTGTATTTGCTAAATGAAAACCATGCTTAAGTTGTAGTAGATATTCATGCTTAAGTTGTAGTAAAGTTTCATGCTTAAGTAGTTGTTGTAAGAAATTCACGCTTGAGTTGTAGTAAGAAATTCATGCTTCAGTCGTTGTAGTAAAGAACCATGCTTAAGTCGTATACCATGCTTGAGGTTGTGTAGTTATTCTAGACTCAAAAAAAAGAACCATTCATGCTTGAGATTGTATGTGGTAGTGTTCTAATAAAAAAGAACTCATTCATGCTTGTGGTGTATAAACGTTCTAGTTTCAAAAAGAATCCATGAAACATGCTTGAGTTGTATATGGTAGTATTGTAGTGAAGGATTCATAAAGAACCCTGCTTGAGACGTTGTAGTAGTTCTAGTAAGGAACCCATGCTTAAGACGTGTAGTTGTTTTAGATTCAAAAGAATTCATGCATGTTTAAGTTATATGTCGTAGTGGTTTTAGTTAAATTCTAAAAGGAACCCATGAGTTTAGCTTGAATGCTAATCCAATTAAACTGTTGAATGAAACCATGTTCCGTAGTTGTTCTAGTTCATTTTTTAAGAAGAAACCCATGGACTAGCTCCATGATAGTTCTAGCTCGAATTGGCGAGGAACCCGTGCATTTAGTTTCTAGGTAGTTCTAGCTCAACCTTGAGAGAGAACCCATGAACCTAGTCGCATGTTGTCCTAGTTCAAATTTGGGAAAAAGAACCCATGAATCCTAGTCGTATGTGGTTCTAATTGAAATTGAACCATATGATGTGAACATGCTTTATCTTCAATGTACGGGTAATAATGGTTGGGAAAGTCACTAGTATTGTTAGCTCGATAAAGCTCGTCTAGGGTCTTATAGTTACCCTAGGGGTCATCGACCATCAAGACTACCTCGAGCACCTTGGAAACAAGGGATAAATCACACCTCGAGCACCGACAGATCTTAACTGATGTGGGTTGATCGCTAGCCAAGTATGTTGACGAGATCCGAGTTAGGGGTGGTGATGAGTGAGGGAGATCCCGTCACTGGTGTCTTGAATCGGTAAGCCATGAGTTGGACCGGGATAATCTTAAGGAAGTTCTTATTGAAAACCCGTGAGATTGTTTGTGTTTAGTGACATCGTTAGGGTAGTAACATATGGCTATTACTACTTAACATTTACTTCTTATCATTTTTTTGGCCGACGGGAAAGTGTTGGTGTTAAGGGTGATACCTTATGATCCGACCTGTCCAATAGAACGACACTAAGCGGTGTTATTGGGTTGTACCCTTCTTGTCAAAGTGATACGGTTTGTGCCTTCTCACGAGTTGTCCTATGACCTGCCTCGTCCTGAGGATGATGGAGAAGCAGAACTACTAGATTGGCTCGCAGACATGTTTGCTCGAATTTTGAAAAAACTTTTGTTGAGGGAAGGAAAGTATTCATAGAAGGACTAAGGTAGGAGAGCTTATAGACAAGAAAGAGCAACTTCTAGCTGTGGGCGAACGTGAAATGTCACCTTAGAGACCAGCGTCACGTGACAACTAGACTCGAGGCCTCAAATCGCTATGCTCCTAGCGTGGTGTCCAAGGCCGATCCTCAAGAGGAGCCCTCACAAGGTCTTAAGTCGCTGCGCCCCTAGCGTGACGTTTGAGGCCGACCCTCATGAGGAGCTCTCGCAAGGCTTGAACTCGCAATGCCCCCGGTGTGGCATCCGAGACCGACCCTCATGAGGCACCCTCACAAGGTCTCAACTCGCTACACCCCCGACGTAGTGTCCGAGGCCAACCCTCATGAGGAGCTCTCACAAGGCCTCAACTCACTGCTCCTCTGGTGCAGGCATTTGAGGCCGACCCTCATGAGAAGCTGCCATAAGGCCTCAACTCATTGAGCCCTCAGCGCGGTGTCCGAGGCCAACCCTCATGAGGAGCCCTCACAAGGCCTCAACTTGCTGTGCCCCCTGTTAGGTTTCGATGGTAGTCTCAGATCAAATACACAATGGGAAAATTACAAAGAAATATCGAAACCTAGCCATGGATCCATGCGAAAATCATAAATCGTGTTTAGGAGTTATACCTTGAAGATGGATCTGCTATCTCCACAGTATGTCAATCACAGCATTGCAATATTGCGGTGCCTTTATGGTATCCACACGAACGGATCAAATCAAGCTCTCCCTCACGCCACAGTGCTAGTTGCGAGAAGGGGATGTTTCTCACGATCTCTTTCTCTCACAATTTATGTGACGGCCAGGGTTTTCTCATATAACCATTTTCCACAGATACGTATCATATATATAGCTGCAGAAAATCAACCCTAAGAGAGTAATGAGGCTGTTGGACTCACAATCTGACCTGGTTCAGATTCCTGTATGGGCATTTTAACTTTAGTCAGCCCATTTAATCAAATTAAATGTCCAACCAATATCAGGAATCCAAGTCTTACGGGATCCCCAATTAAATTCATCTTATGAATCTAAATTCCAAATTTGATTCATTCTAAGTGTGTGACTCTGTAGGTTCCCCTTACATTGACAGCAAAACTAAAATTATATTCTAGTATTACAAACAGTGATCGATATCTAGCAATACATCACTGCTACTTAAGTAACGGGAATGTCAATGATTAGCCATAACATATCTGTGACCAATGTTACCATGTAGTCTGGTCCTTTTGTTCATATATCTTAATTGACCACAAGGCATAGAGCGTGTCACCCTTGTATAGTTCAATTTTTGGTTTCTTGATGTCCAAGTAGACTTACTAAAGCAAATGAGCTCAATATATCATATTGACTTATTTGAGCATGGACATGCATTTTGCAGTCTTACTCAATCAAGGGGGCCATATATATCATTCATGTTATGTAAGAGGGACAAATCATATCTAAGTTACTCACATCCCTCCGCATAATTTGTAGTATATCTGTAATGCCTCTGCCCTGCTCGGACAATTTATACAATTTATCAGACAAATTATTTATAGTATAGTACAACTGTCAACCACAGGCTGCCTCTCAAAAGGTGGTTAACTGGATTGGTAACTCTTGATCATAGGCATCATTATTTTATTATAGTTAAACTCCCGATATGGGACAATATAATACTCTCTCTCTCTCTCTCTTTTCTTGTGTACAGTCAATCTCTATAGTACATACCTTTTGAAAAGAATGAGACACTGAAAAACAACATTTGCGGACATGCACATTCATAAAAAAGATCATCAATGCTATAAAAGAAATGAAATATCAAAACTGACACACCCCGGATCTGGCTCATGCAAGCATAGGTTAGTTTACTTACTGAACGAAGCTTAAAATCTTCTTGATCATTCAAGTAGACCCAGAGATTGTTGATGCTTATCTTTACCAAATGCTACCATGATTCTATCCAAAATAGGTACAAAAGTCACATAACTTAACATACAATATTTTTTATTTCTTTTGGGGATAGAAGTATATCTAGCCATACGTAATAACAATAATAATGAATGAAATTAAATTGCAAGTACACAAATGAACAGAATAAATATCAAATTCAAGTGTTTTACTTAACTTAATTTTTGTAAATAAAGGAAAATAATCCATATTGTTTAAGCACAGCTGCAACCATGACAGAGAGCTAAATCCACTCACAAAAAGAAACTCCAAGCATTTCTGAAGGTTCACTTTAGCAGTCACAACCCCAAACATACCGTGAAAAAGAAAAAAAGAAAAGAAAAGCGAACATGTAAAAAATTGATTAGACAATAAGAATATAACAAACTACTCGGTAATCATTCACCAGGAAAGAAATAAAATTCATAACAAAAAAATCCCTAAACAACGAGAAACATACACATCATCCAAACATCATCAAATTAAGTACAAAAGTAATGCTTCACCTCAATATTTGGGGACCAGTCTATTTCCCTAATTGAGTCAAAGTAAAGCAATTCCCAACAGCAAGTACAACACCTTATTTCTTCTTCAAGCCCTGAAATTGAAGTTGAAGTCAAGGCAACTAAACCCAGAGTCAAATTAGAATCACTGAAGGTCTAATCCATCCAAAATTATAACCAAAGAATAAATATTCACTAACAAAATCAAACCTTGATTGCTTCCATGGCCTGCATCCTCCACTTGAGATGAGAATATGTGTTGTCGCCTTGTTCGCACAAGCGGTTGCGTTTCGAAAGCTGTGGTTGCCGATAAACCTGGCAATCTTGACCTGTGACCCGTGGGTATCTGCGGGAGTACTCGTACTGTATGGGCAGGGTACAGGTAAGAAAAATTAAAAAAAAAAGAGTGGTGACGTTTCGACTTGGTCCGTGAACCCGTGGATCGGGTCGGTTATGCCATGGGTATCCATGGGTACCCATGTATTGTTCTCTTTCAGTTAATGATTTTCTTTCTGTTATTGTTCTCTTCGTCTTGCTAATACTCTTTTGAAGATTACGAAAAATTCATGGAGTGAGTACTTCCTTCGAGTATGAATATTTAAGAAAGCATTCATCCCCTCGCTCCTTTCGCTACTTGACATTACTGCTCAAAAGTGAGATCTATGATAGACGGGGGGGAGGGGGGGGGCATTTCTCACAAATTTGAAATCAAATTTATCGTTCAACCCTTTATTATTTTTCGATCCATGTTCCAAAAGAAATGATTTTCACTTTTCTTCAAATGCAAGAGAATTATCAAAATTCCAAATGTTATCCTTAAAAGAATGCATAAACTCTTCATTTTGTGTCAATTGAGGCACCTATTTTGGAATCTTGTCCAAAACATGCCAAATGCAATATCTATGCCGAATTTGCGAGGAAAAATAGCTTTGACTGCAACACATATCCCACAATTCTCATCTGTCACCATGCCCAATAGAGGATGTTTCATTAATCCTCACCATTTCTCAAATAATCACACATATGATGAAACATGTTCATTTGGAATGAACCCACAATCTAGTAAAACTAATTGCAAATGATGATTTATTCCAACAAATAGAAAAAATTACATTCCATACCATTTCGTACTATGTGTTGCATCAAAGGAAACTACATCACCAGATTGTTCATAATTCATCCAAGCAATACCATCCACTCAAATACACTGAGACAATCGACCTAATTCATCTTGCTTGAAATCATAACAAAAATGATGGATCTTTTTCTTTTTGATATTTGAAAACATCAATCAACATTTGCCTAACGTGACCTTTCATAGCCTCCCTCAAGTCTTTCTCATGATTTCTAGCCTCGGTTTCAGTGAACCCAACTCTATTGTGACCTCCACTAGAAGTTTCAAAGAAGATCATTTGTTTGCATGTAGAAATATTAGCTTGGGAGAGTTGCTCCATTACTACTTTATAGGAATTTGATACACTATGGTTTCACAGCAACAAATGTCTTCTACCAAGTGAAGTAAATGCATGATTGTGTACTTCATGAAATGAATAAAAAACCCATGATTGTGCTCCTTCATTTATTCCTAACATGAACCAAAGCGTTGCAAGTTCTTCTAGATGCAGTTCCCCTCCTAACATCATTAGTCTTACTATTTGACAGTTCTGCTTTATTACAAACATATGTCTATTCCACTACCACACCGTCATTGAGTTTATTTGAACCCTTACGCATTTGAAAATCCCCACATCTAGCATAACTCACATAAAAATTTCCAGCTTGGTCTAGGGTACAAATGTCATACCTATATGTGGTTTTAGGTGCTCATCTACTATGGGAATAAATTCACCTTCTTGTATAGTCAAAAAAATGTCTGTGACATGAGAGCTCCCTTCATCAATCTTCATACCTACTATCAAAGTAAATTAATTGTTGATGAATATAATGCAAAAAAAAGTAATCTAACAAAAAATGTAATCTAACAAATCTAACAAAAATAAATTTCTTCACTTTTGTAATAACCATATAAAAGAGTAGGGTGAGGGACTAGGGAATACCTAAAAAAAATCATCGGATTTGGGATTTCTAAGAGAGAGAGAGAGAGAGAGAGAGAGAGAGAGAGAGAGAGAATTAAGAGAGAGAAGTGAGAGAGGGATGTCGGGGGTTGGGAGCTAAGGTTTCGAAGCTCGAGAGAATTGGGGCAATTTCGAAGAGTAGAAGGAATTGAGAGGGGGAAGTAAGGCCGGGAGATGACAACAGTGAGCTTGAGGTTACACTGAGGTCGATTGGTGGTGTCAGAGGAACGTATGGGGTATTGGGAGAGGAGTGTCGACAGAGAGGGGAGTCGGGTGGTGGTATTGGTGATCTTGAGAGATGGGTGAGGTCATTCTGTGGCGGCACTGCGTGGAAATGGAGAGTGGAGGTTAGGGTTTCGAAGATGGAGCTTTGGGGTAGGCTGCAGAGGTCGGGGGATTTGGAGATCGGGTGGTGTTGAGGTGGAGCTAAGGAGGCTAGGGTTTCGAGGGGAGAAATAAGAGAGATTTAGGGCTCTAGGTTTGGATTGAGAAAGAGAGAGAGAGAGAGAGAAAGGAATGAAGAGTTATGTGGAGAAATGACAAAATTGCCCCTCTGAAAACCCAAACATAATCTCACTGTCCAATCTTGATCGTGAAATGAAACAGCTCGCGGAGAGTGCGCACTAGAGTGCGCGCTAAAAGTGGTGCACAACCGAAGATCTCCCGATAAATAATTGTTCTTCTTTTTAAATTTATATTTTATATTTTAATCCTGATAATGGTAAAAATCGCAGTAAATCTGGGCTGTATGATTCTAGCATAGATCCTAAATCTTCTACTGGTAGATTAATCATAACGAGGCTCTTTAATAGGTTCAAGCCTTCTTCAGGCTCTTCTAACATGACATGGGCTACTCCCAAGCCCATTAAAAGCAACTAGGCCTACTAGGAGAGACACACAATCCATGAGGGTTATAAGTCAAATCTCCTATCCCTAGACAAGAGAGTCATATCTCTTATGGGGAGAATCAAAGGAGATAACGGATTCATATCAATCTAACGGTTCCATAATAATCTCTTGAACTGTTTCTCAGGACTATAAATACCCTCCCTCTCTTCGGTCAAACGGTAATCAACAATTTGCAATTTCTCTCTCAAACTCTCTTTCCCTCTCTGGTTTTGACTTGAGCATCGGAGGGTCTGTCGTCGGGGCCATCCCCGGTTTTCTATGTTTTTTGCAGGTCCATCGGCCAGGTCAGCAACTATCGGATTCAGATCACAGTGTTCAATCAACGATCCAGATTTACTCACCGAAGCCTAACTACTTTTTACGGCGATGGTCAAAGGTTAGATCTCTACTAGTTTTCTTCAATTGTAAACTCACTATCTGTTTCCTCCGACTCCAAAATAAGCAGCAACAGATTGGCGCAGTCTGTGGAAAACTACATAGATCAAACTTACCGCCATGTCCCTAAGACTAAGAAGGAGAGCGGCGACCTTAAGCCGTCACACCAACTCTTTTCGTCAACCAGATCCTCCCATGGAGGACCCAATTCCTCCTTATCAGCTGGATCCGCCCTATAAGCCTAGTCAAGCACCTGTCAACAGAGAGGCACCAGGGGGCTCCCGACAAAGCCATCATGAACAATGCCATCTGAATGACCATATCTTAGTCCATAATCAATGGACTCGCAAGGCTCCCGAGGGTCCAGAGATCTCTGCCAAATCATCAGCACTAGGTAATAAGGAACCGACCTACGAAACTGTTTGGATGAGAGGTGCGCCCGAACTGAGGCCTCCAGTTCAGAACGTCAAGTAAACCAGAGAAACAACTCTCCCCTAAGGCCAAGATCAAGATACTCCGCCTCTCACAGGGGGTGCATTGCATAAAGAAGCTCGACTCGTGAGAGTCGAAAGCATCTTAAGAAAAATGCCTCAGTCACTAGAGCCGAACTGGAGAACTTAAAGTTTGACATCCTCTGAGCCATCAAAGACAGTCATGGTCAGGGTCTGCGCTCAAGAGAAGAAGAATTCGACGACTCGACTGGATCCAAGGGGAAGGACGACCAAGTCCTTCGCCGCATCCGAGAAGTAGAAGATCGCCTAGAACAGATGAGAAATGAAGGGAATTGCTCCAACAGGACTTACCGCCCCAGTCGACCTCCTTTCGGCAAATCCATATTGTACACCCATTCCTAAGAACTTTAAAGCTCCTCAATTCGAGTCATACGATGGTGAATTTGACCCAGCTGACCATATTGAGAGTTTTAAAACTCTTATGATGGTCTATAACACCACCGATGCACTCATGTGCTGAACATTCCCTACAACACTAAAAGGATCAGCAAGGGAATGGTACTCCCATCTCACTCCAGAGTCAATATTCTCAGTTGCCCAGCTCGATGAGCTCTTTATAATGCACTTCTTTACTAGCCGCAATGTAACTCCCCGGTTTCCATACACTAGGAAACCGTGATATAAGCCAGAATCTTTTCTTCAATTAGCCACAATACACAGAAAAATAGGAGAATTTAAAACTTTTTTATTCAACACAAATGTGTTTCAAGTCCGAATGTTACAAAATTGCAATACATATAACAGTGTTACAATAATAGCTTTACAATTCCAAGTATTACAAATTTCAAAAAATTACATCAGAGTACAATGAATAAAGAATAACATTTGTTATTTCACTTGGATGCTTCCCCAACAATCAACAAATTACAACAATGAATAAATTACAATAATTGTTATAAATGAAATTACAACATATATTACAGCTGAAACTTAAATAAAGTTGACTCCTTGCTTCTCTAGCCTCGCGTCATCCTGAATCATGTACCTGTACTTCTGCAATCCAATACCTATACTTCTGCAATCCTATACCTATTGAAGTGGGGACGTCAGTACATATACTGACGCTTTAAGGCTGATAACTAGCAGCGAATCTCAACTATAGCAAACAGATTGATGAAAAGAGGAACGTGTATATATATTTGATGGGTCATTGTATGTTATGACTTAGACTCTAATGCAAGGATGCTCTTATTTCAATGCAAGCAAGTCTCCGGAACAGTATGCAGCCCATACTACATACGTCCCATAACAAGCCGTTTCTTCATATATAGGGATTTGAATCCATGTTATGAATTCTACTTTGCACACAACCTGTTCCTGAAAATACAACGTGACTGGTGAGGTTGCAGAAGGGGTAAAGTTCCCACCAATATAGTATGCTCATGGTGTGTAACCCCTGTTTTTCTTTTTATGTATTTTGGAGTGTATTTTTCATTTTTGTGTATTTTTATCTCTCTTGTATTTTTTGGAACCGTATATTGGATTTGTTTTCAATATATATTCATTTTTATTTCATTTTGAGCTCCTTATGTCCTTTGATCGTCTCTTTTGTTCGTTTTCGTCATTTTGATTCTTTTCTTCATTTTTTGGCCTCGTTGTCTTCGTTTTATATTTTTGGTGATGTGATGGAGTTTTTGGTGGTGTTTTTCCAAAACTTTAATTTTTGACTCCTAATAAGATTTTTCAAGAGCCATAGATTTCACTCTAAATTGTATTCCCATTTGTTATTTACCCAATACCCATTACCCATTTGTATACCTAATACTACATACTAATACCCACAACCCATTAACCCACACTAATCCTTTATATATAATACCCCACACCCTAAAACCCTAACCCTAAACCCTATTTCCCTCTTCTTCCTAATCCTGGCCCCCTTGTTCCCCCACTGGTGATCCCGGTTTGCTGCTACACCCGAGCCCCCACATCAACCGATCACCACCTCCGGCATCCACTACCCCATCCGGCCATACACCACACCACCTCCCCTCCGGCCATTCTACCATCCCTATACAAGAACCTGACCACTCCTTTCCTTTGGATTGCCGACCTCCATACACCATCAACAAACACCATCACAACCATCATCAATCTTCTCTCTTGTGGTGTTCTCAAAGTGGGTATTGGCAAGTGGGGATTGGCCACTTTGATCGTTGCTTCAAGGAGATCATTCGTGTGGAGTTCTCGTTCGTGGGGCTTGGATTCATTGCTTGGAGCGGATTTCGTTCATGGGTTTTGCTTCTCTTCGCATTTGGATCGTTCTTCATCCCCTAATTAAGGCAAGTAACTTGTACTACAATTCATTTATTTGATACAAGTCAAAAAGTTCACCTATAATGTAGTTGGGTCTAGAGACAACCAAAGATTGTGTTTTTCTTGATGGGTTTTGTCTCTATTGTGATAATTTGGTCATAGATGACTCATGACACAAATCTTGATATGTGATAACCTAGGAATTGCCCAAATCTTGATTTTGAACCATGTATGTGAGTACTTGTGTGAATTTGTGTTTGGATTAAGACCCATGTGAAATAATAGGTGTGTGTTCTAGGTCGTTCACCGACGCCGGCGATGGTGGAAGGTCCTCGTCTTCGCGGCATCAATCCAAGCTTGGTTAGTAATGGAGAATCATGAAGAACAAGGAGAGATTGATGAACTGAAAAAATAGAATTTCATTCATAGTCTCAAACCATGTACAGGGAGAGTATTTATAAAAGAAAAACACGTGCGCAACACGGGTTTGGACAGACAGTTACATAATCTGTTGGACCTGAATGCTAATTACAATGCATTTTATAATAAAACCCCTCAAAGAAAGAAAATCTTCCCAGGACTGATCGCAACATCCAAAGGACTGATACGCAAACCTTATCTTCAACTTCCCTTGTCTTCTACCTTCGCTAAGCTCTGAATCCCCATTTCTTCTCCATGCTGGTCTCTTTGGCCATTGCTAGATCCAATCATTGGATCAATACTCCCTCCTCGAAAAGATTCCAGTACTGCTCGGAAGGAGGGGAGTCGCCAGTATATATCCCAGTATCCCTCCCACATGGCTTCACTCTCACTACCATTCCGGCATTGGACCAGAACTTCAGAAACAGAAATTCCCCTCTTTGGAATCATTCGACGCTCCAAGACCTTAACAGGATGGGGAGCTTCTTCCACAAAATAAGCAGGCAAAGCAGTAGAAACTATGTCCAAGCTACGATCACGCGGCACAAAGGTTTTCAACTGTGAGACATGGAACACGTTGTGAATGCGTGACTCCTCAGGTAGTTGCAACTTGTAAGCCACCGATCCTACTCTCTCAAGAATCCTATAGGGTCCATAGTACAAGGCAGATAGCTTATGAATGCGCTTTCCCCCTATTGAGACCTGACGGTAAGGTTGCAACTTCAAATATACACAATTACCAGGTTCAATCTCTTTCTCTGTGCGATGCAAGTTGGCTTTAATTTGCATCCTGTTTTGAGCTTTCAGCAAATTGTCTTTAAGCAATTGCAGGACCACATCTCTTGAAAGTAATGAATCTTCAACAGCTTGGACTCTTGCCGATTGTGGAACATACGATAGAACATTTGGAGGAGTCTTGCCATAGACTGCTTGATAAGGGGAAATACCTATGGAACTGTGAATGTGTGTATTATAGCAAAATTCTACCCAGGGTAACCAATCAGACCAATCTTGAGGACGGTATGCTGTGAAACTCCAAAGATACACTTCTAACACTTTGTTGATGACTTCAGTTTGTCCATCAGACTAGGGGGTGGAATGCGGAGCTTAGACAAAGCTTTGTTCCCTGCATAGCTAGAAGTTCTCGCCAGAAGTTACTAGTGAATATAGCATCTCTATCACTTACGATACTTTTTGGAAGCCCATAAAGCTTGAACACTTGCTTAAAGAGTACCATTGCCAAGCCTCTTAGCAGTATATGGATGGGATAAAGGAATAAAGTTGCAAAACTTGGATAATCTGTCACCAACTACTAGTATGTTGGTGAACCCTGTGCTTCGAGGCAATCCTTCGATAAATTCCATGCTTATATCAACCCATATACTATCAGGAATAGGCAGAGGTTGTAATAGGCCTGCAGAGGATGTGCTCAAGTACTTATTCCGCTGGTGAACATCACATGATTTGATGAAGTGGTGTAAATCCCCTTTCATACCTTGCCAATAGACAATCTGCTTTAGCTTAAGCCAGGTTTTATCTATTCCCATATGCCTTCCTTGGGGTGTACCATGCACCTTTTCAATGAATAGAACCCTGGCTATAGAAGTAGGACTTAGGAGAATTCTTCCTTTGTAATAGATCACCCCATCTACTGAAGCCAGCCTATCATCTGTTCTTTTAGAATTTTTTTCCATTATTTCTTCATAGAATGGATCTGTTTGCACTAAGTGTTTGATTTGATCCAACCACACTGGTTGAACAATTGTGATAGCAGACAAGGAAGCCTCCTCCATGTCTTCAAATTGACGCGAAAGTCCATAAGCTACCACATTCTCCTTTCCCTTCTTATATACTACTTGAAATTGATACCCATGTAACTTGAGCAACCATAGATGTTGTGCTTCAGTGTATAAATGTTGCTCAACCAAGTACTTAAGGGGTTTATGATCAGTATGGATTACAAACTGTCTACCCAACAGATATTGATGCCATTTCTTAACTGATAAGAGAATTGCCAATATTTCCTTCTCGTAAGTGGATAACAACTTACTTTTCCCCTTCAACTCCTGACTAAGG
The DNA here is from genome assembly GCA_017893485.1 of Hemerocallis citrina. NCBI lineage: Eukaryota > Viridiplantae > Streptophyta > Magnoliopsida > Asparagales > Asphodelaceae > Hemerocallis > Hemerocallis citrina. Next base: position 77,890,851 of record CM030363.1, on the reverse strand, counting down.
AAGGCAATAGGATGTTTATCTTGATGCAAGACAGATCCCAGCCCCGTGGCGCTTGCATCACATTCCAATTCAAAAGGCAAGGCAAAGTTTGGAAGCTGAAGAACTGGACGAGAGGAAAGCACTTTCTTCATAGTTTCAAATGCAATCTGAGCTTCTTCGTGCTAATGAAAAGCACCCTTCTTGGTGAGTTTTACAAGGGGCCACGCTAGAGTACTATAATGTGCTATAAATTTCCGATAGTACCCTGTAAGGCCCAAGAATCCTCGCAAAGCTTTCAGTGTTTTGGGAACTAGCCAATTAACAATGGCCTTAACCTTTTCTTGATCAACAACCACCCCCTTAGCTGACACTACATGGCCAAGATACTCCACTTCACTTACCCCAAATGAACACTTGTTATACTAAGCAAAGAGTTGATTGGTCTTGAGGACTTGTAGGACTACTGATAAGTGCTCCAAATGATCTTCCAGGCTGCCACTATATACCAAGATGTCATCGAAAAATACCAAAACAAATCGATGCAAATATGGTTTGAACACAGAGTTCATAAGGGCCTGGAAAGTAGAAGGGGCATTGGTTAATCCAAAGGGCATAACGAGGAATTCATAATGTCCTTCATGAGTGCGGAATGCAGTCTTATGTACATTAGCTTCTTGCATACGAATCTAATGATAGCCACTTCGAAGGCCCAGTTTACTAAATACCTTTGCACCATAGAGTTCATCCAATAGCTCATCTATCACAGGGATGGGAAACTTATTTTTCACCGTAATATCATTTAAGGCCCTATAATCGATACACATTCGCCAACTACCATCTGGTTTCTTGACCATTACAATAGGAGAGGAGTAAGGACTACAACTTGGTCGGACAATTCCAGATTGAAGCATCTCTTTAATAAGTTTCTCAATTTCATTTTTCTGGTGCCATGGGTGTTTATAAGGTCGAAGACTAATAGGTTGGGCACCAGGAATGAGAGGAATGGTGTGATCGAAGTCTGTTAATGGAGGTAAACCCATGTCTTCTTTAAACACAATCTGATATTTCTCTAGTAGCTGTTGTAAAGGAGGGAGAATTTCAGGTTGGAGTTGAGTACCTGCTTGTGCATTTCCAGGACTTGAGACCCCTACCATTTGAAGCAACCACCCAGATTTCGATTGCATTAGAGCCTTCGACATTGACTTAGCAGAAGCTACTTCCAGTTGTTGAGGAGAGACACCTATCAAAGTACAATGTTTACCATCAAGTTCAAAATGGACTCTCTTTTCTTTCATATTCCAAATCACATCCCCTAAAGTTTCAATCCACTGTGCTCCCAACACCAATTGATTGGTATCCATAGCTAATACATAAAAATCAGCTACGATGGGTACTTTTTGACACATAAAAGTAACCCCTTCACACAGACCCAGTCCCTTCAAGAGAATTCCACCTGCAACTGTCACGTCTAAGCAGGCTTGAATGTTCACTGGTAGCCTAGTCTTCTTCATAATTCCTTCATCGATGAAATTGTGGGTAGCTCCTGTGTCGAGGATAGCGCACATAGGGTGAGAGCCAATGCTACCTAAGACTCGAAAAGTTCTTGGTGTGGTACTCCCTGAGTATTGATAGATATAATAGCAGACTCTTCTTTACTTGTAACACTTTTGATGCTTTAGAACTTCCCTGAGACTCAACTAGGTGAGATTTCGTTTCATTCTCTGAATAGTCTTCTGATTCATCAAGGTCTTCATCTAGAGTTCCCAACATCTGCATAAAAACACTCCCTTCACAAGAATGATCTGCCCGCGCATTTATGTCCCATCACAAATTTCTCATCACAATGAAAACACAACCCCTTTTCTCTCCTATCTTTCATGTATTGCATGAATTGCTAGTCCTTGGTCCTAGAAGAAACTGAATGCAAAGGACCATTGGTTCCCATACCATTCTGGCTACTGGGTAACAAGGGTGTCACTGTATACACTGAAGTTTTGTAGGTGTTGGAAGTAAAATTAGCTTTGCCAAAAGAGTTGGATTTCCAAGCTTTCTTATGATCGTTAATAATCTCCTCTCTAGCCATAGCCTCCCTATAAGATGCAAGAACGCTACGAGGATTCTTGAGCTTAGCTTCTTTTCTGAACTCACTTTTCAATCCTGATACATAACAACTTACTAGAGAAGATTTTGCTAAAGGTTGCATAAGTTGACTATATCTCAAGAACTCCCTATGATACTCAATTACTGTTCCAATTTGTTGAAGCTTATACAGGATTGCTTCGGGATCTTCTAACTCAGATGGCCCAAATTGTAAAATTAGCTCTTTCTTCAAACTTTCCCAATCAATTCTCCCTTCTTCTTGTTGCTCGAACCATCTCCACCAAAGCAAAGCTTCCCCTATCAAATAGTACAAACAAAATGACAGTTGATCATAAGGGTTGATTCTCTGTATGAAGAAATGATGCTCCATATGGTAAATCCAGTTAGTTACGTCCCCTGTTCCATCATAGCTAGGTAGATCAATCTTAGGATGGTTAGGGAAGAAAGTACTACCTTCGGAGTGTCGTTCCTCCTGTCTTGCAACCCTCCTTCCCATCAAGGGCTCAGTGAAATCAAGATTCCTCGATCTTGCTCGATTGGGCCTTCTGTGTCGGAAATGTTGTCTGCGCTCATTTCCATACCTTCCATAGCCTCGCTCTCCTTCTGAGTCTTCAGCATCACTTCCTAGACTCCAAGATTCACGCAGTGGACGTGATCTATGATTTCTTGGTTCTTGGAACAGACGAACTAACGCCAGTTCCAATCGATAGAACCTTTCTTCCAAACTGGAACATTTGTGGAGTTCAACACCATGATCGGTGGATCCCTGCACGTTCTGACTCTTAGCTCCAGTTCCAGATTAAGGTCCATACTTAGAATTGACGGAGTTCTCAGTTTCTTGGATGGGTTCTTGATCAAGCCCTGGGTCGACAGCGATAGCGTGATCGTCTTCAGGCTCTGATACCATTGTTCCAGGTCGTTCACCGACGTCGGCGATGGTGGAAGGTCCTCGTCTTCGAGGCATCAATCCAAGCTTGGTTAGTAATGGAGAATCACGAAAAACAAGGAGAGATTGATGAACAGAAAAAATAGAATTTCATTCATAGTCTCAAACGAAGTACAGGGAGAGTATTTATAAAAGACAAACACGTGCGCAACACGGGTTTGGACAGACAGTTACATAATCTGTTGGACCTGAATGCTAATTACAATGCATTTTACAATAAAAACCCTCAAAGAAAGAAAATCTTCCCAGGACTGATACCAACTTCCAAAGGAAAGATACGTAAACCCTATCTTCAACTTCCCTTGTGTTTTACATTCGCTAAGTTCTGAATCCCCATTGCTTCTCCATGCTGGTCTCTTTGGCCACTGCTAGATCCAATCATTAGATCAGTGTGGACATGTTAATAACCCTAAATTGTGATGTTTAGATGCTTGGTAGTTTGTATTTCAAGTTTGGATGTGTTTGAATCAATATTCTTGAAGTTATGATGTTCTTGATTAAAAGTGTGAAATCTGTGTTGTCTGAATGTTCTGTGTTGTTTACAATTTTCGTCTATGCTACAGTCAGAATCTGGATTCCAAAATAAAAGATGAGTTTTAGATAATTTTGTCTATTTTCAAACCCCACCGGTTTTGCTTGATTTGGAATTTGTATGAATATGTTATGGCTGTTTTAGTACAGAGATGTCGATCTTTTTCAGATTCTGTTTTTGGGTAATTTAGTTAACAAACTATTTTCAAGAACTATTCTACACATATTATCTTGATCAAATATTTTGGTCAGTGTTTCTATATGAAGTTAGGGAAAACCCAGATTTTTTATGAATTTTAAAGACAAGTTTTATGTGATTTTTCATGCTCGTTTATAAAATCCACTCATGCTGTATTTTGCTTACTGTTCAGTATAGAATCATATTTTCACTATGATTCCCTATACTGTATGAAAACTTTTTGTGAAATGCGAAAGTTAGTAAAATCTATCTATTTTCATATCCCTTTGGCAGAATTGGATTTCGATTCACTGGTGGCTAAATATCTTAATTTTCGTACAGCAGTGCTGAGATTTCTAGATTCGTTAAACTATGTTTTTTCGATGCTTTCGTATTTTTGATGACTTATCTACTCTTCCAGGAAAATTATGAAATTATATTTTAATTCTGGACACATAGGGGATTACCCCAAATTTTTTATGGATTTATTTGATGTGTTTTCATGCTGTTTTTTTGTTCTTGAAGTTGTTTTCCTGATTTCTGACTGAGCATGTTTTCTGTCTTCGATCCTATTTTGAGTTAGGATGTTGTAAATTACTATATGACTTAATTATACTCGTTGGATTCGTGTGGATGTCTAGTTTCCATATCCTTCGACGGATCCAGATTTACATTTCTGTAGTGACGGGAATCACTATTTTTGTACTGATCTGTCATGCTGTCCTGATTATGAACATACACTGTTTTGCACGTTTATGTGACTGTATATCATCTATGACTGATTATTTATTTCCCTAAACCTAATACTGATTATACCATGTTAGTTTGACACTATTTCGTATGCATCATGCATGTTTGATAAACATAATAAAAGTAACCAAGCTGGGATTTCTTAAGAGAAGATCTATTAGTGGAAAATATGGAAAAGTGTACTTGGAAGGGAACTAGTGTTCCATACTGTTACTGTTACTGTTACTGTTACTGTTACTATTACTGTTACTGTTACTGTTTTCTGACCCTGTCTACATTGCTTCTTATGTAAGAAGGTGTAGAGTAGAAGAGAACCACTAGGTTCTGACTGTTACTGTTGCTGCTACTGTTAATGATACCTGAGTACACTGCCCCATCATGGTCCACTATGAAATCTAAAAGCAAAACAGTTTGTTGTATCAACCATATAGGTGGGCTGCATGAAGTGCTACCTAGTTAGTAATACACACAAGACTGTAAGAACATAAACTGATACTGTTAGACTTTGACTGTTAGACTGATACTATTAGACTGAGACTGTGGGACTGATATACTGAACTTACTGTTACTAGAGATTGTTAGTTGCCATATGACACTGCATTTGACATAAAAACATTTATTCTGTTTGGATACCATGTTAGATATTACTATTGATGTATTATGACATGCTATTAGTTAGTTTCCCCATGTGCTTGTATTCTACATTATTTGTGCCCCGCGACTTGCAATTGACGGGTACTTATTTTCTTCTTTTCCCCTTTTCCTGTAAATTTACTATTGCAGATCAGGATGGTCAGCTGCAAGAAGGTATTGGCGAGATGATGTTTTAGTGCTGGAGATTTCTGCTTTATTTTTTTTTTTTTTATTGTTGCTTGAACATTGAATAAGTGTATTTGGTTTATTGGATATTATTTGTATTTGGGCGATGTGACCCAGGATATTGTTTTCTCCAGACTCTGATTTATTTGAGAATATTGTATTTAGTTTCAAGTAAATTTCTGTTGGTAATTTGTTTCAATTATGAATGAATGGTTGTGCCTTTTGCTTCCGACTCTGATAAATTCTGTAATGTGTTTTAAAGATTCTGAAACAGCTTAAGGATGATGAAAATCATTCGCTGGGCTTTTATTACATATCCGTATTCTGTATTCCTTATTGGGAAGCGGGGCGTGACAGGGTTTTTAGTGGTATCAGAGCACCAGGTTTGGCGAATATATTAGTTGCCTAATATATTGGACAAGCTTGGCTCGAACTGGGATGTACACAATATTTCACCAACCATGCATGCATAAATTAATATATATACCAACTCAGATTCTGGATACTAGTCTCGTTCCCTCCATTTTGATCCCTTCTTATTCAATTCCTTGATTCCTTATTTGCTTCTCTCTATCCCTTGATCTTTTATGCTTTCTCCTTGTCTTTGATTCTTTTAGGTATCATCCTTGTTTGCTCTTTTCCTGCCTATGTTCTTTTGATTCTGGGGCAATCCATTCTTTTGTCTCCTCTCGATTTGTTGCTCGCCATCAATTAAAGTGCAGTAACATGTCAGAGAAACATCGTGACAGGTGGTGGAGTTGTTAGTTATTCCCGTGAGTGCAGGCAATGTCCCGTTGTTATTGGGAATGCAGAATTCAAAGCCAACCTGATTATAATTGGAAATTCAGGATTCGACGTTGTGTATGGATTGGTTGGGTGAAGCCCATGCCGTTATTGATTGCCGTGCAAAGAAAGTTATCTTCAGAATTCCAGATCGAGCAGAATTTGAGTTCCATGCCGAAGAGTCTTCTCTTGGTCGAGCAAAGACTGCAGTTGAACAGGTGGATTGTGTGATGGAATTGCACTCAGGTTGTGAAGCTGTGCCTCTAGTAGTTCGGGATTTCTTGGATGTTTTTCCAGATGAGTTGCCTGGCTTACCCCCTGATAGGGAAGTGGAATTCGGTATTGATGTTCAGCCTGAACATAACCGATATCGAAGAGTCCCTACAGGATGGCACCGGTTAAGATGGCAGAGCTTAAGGTGCAGATTCAGCAGTTGCTTGATTTAGGTTTCATCAGACCTAGTGTTTTGCCTTGGGGTGCTCCAGTCCTTTTTGTTGACAAGAAGGATGGTAGTCGTCATCTGTGCATGGATTATCAAGAGCTGAATAGAGTTACTATAAAGAATCGGTATCCGTTGCCTAGGATTGATGAATTGTTTGATCAGCTAAGTGGGGCTGCTATTTTCTCGAAGTTGGATCTTCGTTCTGGATATCACCAAGTCAAGGTAAAGGCTGCAGATATACAAAAGACTGCTTTCAGGACTAGATACGGGAACTATGAGTATCCTGTGATGTCGTTCGGGGTCACGAACGCGCCGGCTGTATTCATGAGTCTTATGAACCGGGTGTTCTCTCAGTTCTTGGATAGGTTCTTGGTGGTCTTCATTGATGTTATTTTGGTATATTCTCGAAATCGGGAAGATCATGCTGAGCATCTTAGAGTGGTTCTGCAGACTTTGAGTGAGAATCAGCTCTATGGAAAACTTAGCAAGTGCGAGTTTTGGCTCGACAAAATTTCTTTCTTGGGGCACATTGTTTCTAGTGATGGTATTTCTGTGGATCCTGCGAAGGTTAAGACTGTGAAGGATTGGCCTATTCCCAAGTCAGTTTCAGAAGTCAGGAGTTTTCTTTGTTTGGCTGGCTATTATCGAAAGTTCGTTCAGGATTTTTCGAAGATAGCAGGACCTTTGACTAAATTGACTGGGAAGGATCAGAAGATTTGTTGGTCTGATGAGTGCAATGAGACTTTTGTTGAGTTGAAGAACAGATTGACGTCAGTGCCTGTGTTGACTATTCCCATTGGATCAGGCAGATTTGTAGTTCACTGTGATGCTTCTGGTAAAGGTCTTGGAGCAGTTCTTATGCAGATTGGCCGTGTTGTTGCGTATGCATTGAGGCAGTTGAGGCCGCATGAGAAGAACTATCCTACTCATGACTTGGAGTTAGCGGTAGTGATCTTTGCTTTGAAGCTGTGGAGACATTATTTGCTTAGAGATCGAGTTGAGATCTTTACAGACCACAAAAATCTCAAGTACGTCTTCACCCAGAAGGAGTTGAACATGAGGTAAAGGCGTTGGTTGGAACTTATGGCCGATTATGACATCAGTTTGCAATACCACCCTGGTAAAGTAAACTTGGTGCCTGATGGTTTGAGCAGGAGACCGGCAGTTAATTTCCTTACTCAGCAGAGAGATCTCATTGAGCAAATGAGGAGGTTGGAGCATGATGTTGTGTTGCCGAGTTCTGGTCGGAGTTGTTTAGCGCTCCAGCTGTAGTCGTCTCTTGTGGAGCAGATTAAAGAGGCGCAGGCTAGGGATGCGCAGTTGCAGAAATTTTGAGCTGAGGTTGAGTATGGGTCCAGGATGGACATGGTTATTCATTCAGATGGAACTCCTCGTTTTGGTTTCCCTGCTATGTGTCCCGGAGGGTGAAGTTCGTCAGAGGTTGCTTGAAGAAGCTCATTAGTCTTCGTATTCTATCCATCCTGGCGGTACTAAGATGTATCAGGATTTGAAGCTTCATTTCTGGTGGCAGGGTATGAAACGGGCTGTGGCTCAGTTTGTTGCTCAGTTTTTGATCTGCCAGCAGGTTAAGGCAGAGCATCAGAGAATCGCTTGACTTCTTCAACCGCTTCCTATTCCAGAGTGGAAGTGGGAACATATCACTATGGATTTTGTGATCGCTTTGCCGAGGAGTCCTAAAGGTCACAATGCTATTTGGGTGATTGTCGACCGTTTGACGAAGAGTTCTCACTTCATTCCTTTTCGTGTCAGTCAGTCTACTGAGAGCCTTATTGAGAGGTACAAGCAAGAGATTGTTAGACTTCATGGGGTTCCAGTCAGCATTGTGTCCGACAGGGATACGAGATTCGGATCTCAGTTTTGGGAGAGTCTTCAGAACAGTTTGAGGAGTAAATTAAAGTACAATACAACTTTTCATCTCCAGACTGATGGACAGTCAAAGCAGACTATTCAGATTCTTGAGGACATGTTAAGGTCCTACATGCTTCAGTTTGGTGGATTTTGGGAGGATCATTTGCACCTTGAAGAGTTCTCGTACAATAACAGCTTTCAAGCCAGTATTAAAGCTGCTCCGTTCGAGGCACTCTATGGACGGAAGAGTAGGTCGCCAGTGTGCTGGGATGACATTGGTGAGAGGAAGTTGTTGGGTTCAGAGTTGATCACCAAGACAGTTGATGCGGTGGTTCAGATCAGGAAACACTTGCAGGCAGCTCAGGATAGGCAGAAGCGATGGGCTAATGTTCATCGTAGGGCTCTGGAGTTTGTTGCTGGTGACCATGTTTTCCTTAAGGTATCGCCGTGGCGCGGTGTCATTCGGTTCTGTGGCGGGGGCAAGCTTAACCCGAGGTTTATTGCAGTGTTTGAGATTTTGGAGCGAGTAGGCAAGGTGGCCTATTGTCTTGCATTGCCGCAAGCTTTATCAGGAGTGCACGATGTTTTTCATGTCTTAAAACTCAGGAGATATATCTGAGATGAGAGCCACGTGATCGACTATTCGGAGTTGACCGTTCGGCCGGATTTGACTTGTGAGATTCCGCCAATTGCTATTGTGGATCGGTGGAAGAAAGTGCTTAAGAACAAGGTCATCAAGTTTTTTCGTGTTGCTTGGAATCCTCACTCGCCTGGTGAGTCGACTTGGGAGCTGGAGGAGGAAATTCAGCAGAAGTTTCATCATTTGTTTGAGTAGTTGCTTTGGTTTTGTGTTGCCTTTTTCTTGTTTTTGGGGTTACCCTATGTATCTTTTTTTTGAATTTCGAGGACGAAACTTTTCTGTTAGGTGGGTAGGATTGTAACCCCTATTTTTCATTTTATGTATTTTGGAGTGTATTTTTCATTTTTGTGTATTTTTATCTCTCTTGTATTTTTCGGAACCGTATATTGAATTTGTTTTCAATATATATACATTTTTATTTCATTTGAGCTCCTTGTGTCGTTTGATCGTCTTTTTTGTTCTTTTTCGTCATTTTGATCCTTTTCTTCATTTTTTGGCCTCGTTGTCTTCGTTTTATATTTTTGGTGATGTGATGGAGTTTTTGGTGGTGTTTTCCCAAACCTTCGATTTTTTATTCCAAATAAGATTTTTCAAGAGCCATAGATTTTACTCTAAATTGTATTCCCATTTGTTATTTACCCAAAACCCATTACCCATTTGTATACCTAATACTACATATTAATACCCACAACCCATTAACCCACACTAATTCCCTATATATAATACCTCACATCCTGAAACCCTAACCCTAAACCCTATTTCCCTCCTCCTCCTAATCCCGGCCCCCTTGTTCCCCCACTTGTGATCCCGGTTTGCTGCTACACCCGAGCCCCCACATCAGCCGATCACCACCTCCGGCATCCACTACCCCATCCGGCTATACACCACACCACCTCCCCTCTGGCCATACTACCATCCCCATACAAGAACCCAACCACTCCTTTCCTTTGGATTGCCGGCCTCCATACACCATCAAAAAACACCATCACAACCATCATCAATCTTCTCTCTTGTGGTGTTCTCAAAGTAGGTATTGGCCACTTTGATCGTTGCTTCAAGGAGATCGTTTGTGTAGAGTTCTCGTTTGTGGGGCTTGGATTCGTTGCTTTGAGCGGATTTCGTTCGTGGGTTTTGCTTCTCTTCGCGTTTGGATCGTTCTTCATCCCCTAATTAAGGCAAGTAACTTGTACTCCAATTCATTTATTTGATACAAGTCAAAAAGTTTACCTATAGTGTAGTTGGGTCTAGAGACAACCAAAGATTGTGTTTTCCTTGATGGGTTTTGTCTCTATTGTGATAATTTGGCCATAGATGACTCATGACACAAATCTTGATATGTGATAACCTAGGAATTGCCCAAATCTTGATTTTGAACCATGTATGTGAGTACTCGTGTAAATTTTTGTTTGGATTAAGACCCATGTGAAATAATAGGTGTGGACATGTTAATAATCTTAAATCATGATGTTTAGATGCTTGGTAGGTTGTATTTCAAGTTTGGATGTGTTCGGATCAATATTCTTGAAGTTATGATGTTCTTGATTAGAAGTGTGAAATCTGTATTGTCTGAATGTTCTTTGTTGTTTGCTGTTTTCGTCTATGCAACAGTCAGAATCTTGATTCCAAAATAAATGATAAGTTTTATATAATTTTGTCTATTTTCAAACCCCACTTCAGTGTTTCTATAAAAAGTTCGGGACTACCCAGATTTTTGATGAATTTTGAAGACAAATTTTATGTGGTGTTTCATGCTCGTTTCTGAAATCTACTCATGTTGTATTTTGCTTACTGTTCAGTAAAGAATCCTATTTTCACTATGATTCCCTATACTGTATGAAAATATTTTGTGAAATGTGAAAGTTAGTAAAATCTATATATTTTCATATCCCTTTGGCAGAATCGGTGCGAGATATCTTAGTTTTCGTACAGTAGTGCTGAGATTTCCAGATTCGTTAAACTATGTTTTCTCGATGCTTTCGAATTTTTGATGACTTATCTATTATTCCTGGAAAGTTATGAAATTCGATATTTTGATTCTGGACATATAGGGGATTACGCCAGATTTTTCATGGATTTATTTGAAGTGTTTTCATGCTGTTTTCTTGTTCTTGAAGTTGTTTTCCTGATTTCTGACTGAACATGTTTTCTGTATTCGATCCTATTTTGTGTTAAGATGTTGTGAATTACTATATGACTTAATTATACTCGTTGTATTCGTGTGGATGTCTAGTTTTCAGATCCTTCGACAGATCCAGATTTACATTTTTGTAGTGATGGGAATCACTGTTTTAGTACTCATATGTCATGATGTCCTGATTATGAACATACACTGTTTTGCTCTTTTATGTGACTGTATATCATCTATGACTGATTATTTGTTTCCCTGAACCTAATACTGATTATACCATATTAGTTTGACACTATTTCGTACGCATCATGCATGTTTTATAACCATAATAAAAGTAACCAAGCCGGAATTTCGTAAGAGAAGATCTATTAGTGGAAAATATGGAAAAGTGTACTTGGAAGGGAACTAGTATTCTATACTGTTAATGTTACTATTACTGTTACTATTTTCTGACCTTTTCTACATTACTTCTTATGTAAGAAGGTGTAGCGTAGAAGAGAACCACTAGGTTCTCACTGTTACTGTTACTGATACCTGAGTACACTGCCCCATCATGGTCCACTATGAAATCTAAAAGTGAAACTGTTTGTTGTAGCAACCATGTAGGTGGGCTGCATGAAGTGCTACGTAGTTAGTAATACACACAAGACTGTAAGAACATAAACTGATACTGTTAGACTGAGACTGTTGGACTGATACTGTTAGACTGTGACTGTGGGACTGATACTGCCATACTGTTATCCTGATTCACTGATATACTGAACTTACTGTTACTAGAGACTGTTAGTTGCCATATGACACTGCATTTGACATAAAAACATTTATTCTGTTAGGATACCATGTTAGATATTACTGTTGATGCATTATGACATGCTATTAGTTAGTTTCCCCATGTGCTTGTATCCTACATTATTTGTGACCCGCGACTTGCAATTGACGGGTACTTGTTTTCTTCTTTTTCCCTTTTCCTGCAAATTTACTATTGCAGATCAGAATGGTCAGCTGGCAGAAGGTATTGGCAAGATGATGTTTTAGTGCTGGAGATTTTTGCTTTATTATTTTTTTTTTATTGTTGCTTGAACGTTGAATAAGTGTATTTGGTTTATTGGATATTATTTGTATTTGGGCGATGTGACCCAGGATATTGTTTTCTCCAGACTCTGATTTATTTGAGAATATTGTATTTGGTTTCAAGTAAATTTCTATTGGTAATTTGTTTCAATTATGAATGAATGGTTGTGCCTTTTGCTTCCGACTCTGATAAATTCTGTGATGTGTTGTAAAGATTCTGAAACAACTTAAGGATGATGAAAATCATTCGCTGGGCTTTTGTTACGTATCCGTATTCTGTATTCCTTATTGGGAAGTGGGGCATGACAGGGTGTCTCCGTTTGCCACTACTACCCGGCGTACCGAACCTCACTCAAAAATGAGATTGCAGGTACGGTCTAGTTCCGTTACTGCAGTCACTATAGTGGTGATCGTGTTTGCCACTATTTCCCAGCGTACCGGACCTCATTCAAAAACCAAATGAACATAGGGTCTCTGTAGCGCAGGATAGCACGAAGCCTACCATGTGGCACCCATAAGTCACGGTATTTTAGGAATTAACAGTGCGAGATATGCAACCCATGCTCCCAACTCGTGAGAAGGCACCGTACGTATCCCTTTAATGGGAAGGTACAACCCAATAACACCGCCTAGTGCCGGCCTATAGGATAGGTCGGATCATAAGGAATCACCCTTAACACCAACTCTTTCCCTTCGTCGAATAATGATAATAAGTAATGGTTAAGTAGTAATAGCCATAAGTTACTACCCTAACGATGTCACTAACCCTGAACAATCCTAGGGATAACAACAGTAGAAACACAATATGTTAGGTCTTAAGTTAGACTTTGCAAGATAACTCTACTAGGCTGCTTAACCTAGACTTACCAGAATCCCTAAGGATCTGGTTCATGGCCTATCAATCTAAGACCTCGGCAATACGAACGTATTCGCATGCTACTACCCTGAACTTAGATTTCGTCATACTCCGGTCCCCGATTAACCAACACCGGTTAAGATCCGACGGTACACAAGGAGTGACTCATCCACAGTCCCTTAGGAGTAAGGTAAATACACGTATTTATGGTCAATAGCCCTAGGGCAATGATATCACCCTAGATAAGCACAACAAACTGCGTATTAGCTATGAAGCTACATACGAGTAACAAAGAACTCATACGAGCTAAACAAGCTACGTATGAGACCAACAACTCCATATGAGCCAGGCGAGCAGCGTATGAGACAACAACATATATACGAGCCAAATAAACTACGCATGAGACCAACAGCTACATACAGGCCAGTCAAGCCGTGTATGAAACAACAACATGCATACGAGCCAAATAAGCTACGTATGAGACCAACAGTTACATACGGGGCAAGTGAGCCACGTATGAGACAGCAACATACATACGAGCCACATAAACTACGTATGAGACTAACAGCTATACAGGCCAGGCGAGCCACGTATGAGACAACAACATACATACGAGCCAAATAAGCTACGTATGAGACCACAGCTACATACAGGCCAGTCGAGCCATGTATGAGCAAAACCACACATAAAAACAACCATACAGGTAATCAACGTAGAAGCAACCAAACGTGCTTACTAGAAAAACTTGATCTTCTATAATTAGAAGCAACAGAAGAATCTACAAACAATCTAAAATAGGCATTCTACAAATGAGAAGCCCAAAAGCGACATAAAAGCCTTCCGACAGCCTAGAAGTAACCAGTCCTACGCTTATCGGATTTTAATAGAAATATATATTTTAGAAAGGTAAAAATATCTACCACAACTCTCTAGTGGAACACTATTTCAGATTTTGTAAGGAATCCAAAATCCGGTCCATCGAACACACGCAAACAGTTTACCCAAACTGTAGATTTTCAACAAAAAGCTGAAACTTTGTAAGCTGGTAACTTTTGCTCTACTAGTCGAAATCTAACAAAACTGGGCAATTTGAAAAGGTGGGAACATCTACTACAACTCCCTAGTTGACCACTTTTTCAGATTCCAGAAGGAATTCCAAATTCCTAACCTCGAACATACGCAAACAATTATCGAACTACAGATTTTCAATAAAAAGATAAAACTTCCGTAGCTTGTAACTTTTGCTCTACTCATCGGAATCTAACGAAACTAGACATTTTGAAAAGGTGGGAACATCTACTACAACTTTCTAGTTGACCACTTTTTCAGATTCCATAAGGAATTCCAAATTCCTGACCCTTGAACATATGCAAACAGTTACCAAACTACAGATTTTCAATAAAAATTTAAAACTTCCGTATCTTGTAACTTTTTCTTTACTGGTCGAAATCTAACGAAACTAGACATTTTGAAGAGGTGGGAACATCTACTACAACTTCCTAATTAACCACTTTCTCAGATTCCATAAGGAATTCCAAATTCCTACCCTCGAACATATGCAAACAGTTACCAAACTACCGATTTTACAGATGAAACTTCCGTAGCTTCTAACTTTTGCTCTATTCGTTGGAATCTAACGAAACTAGACATTTTGAAAGGTGGGAACATCTACTACAACTTCCTAGTTGACCACTTTCTCATATTCCAAAAGGAATTCCAAATTCCTGACCCTCGAACATATGCAAACAGTTACCAAACGACCTATTTTTAATAAACAGATAAAACTTCTGTAGCTTGTAACTTTTTCTCTATTAGTCAGAATCTAACAAAACTGGACAATTTGAAAAGGTGGGAACATCTACTAAAACTTCCCAGTTGACCAATTTCTCTGATTTCGTAAGGAACTCCAAGTTTCTACCCATCGAACACATGCAAATGGTAATAAAACAGCATATTTGACAAAGGAAAACTGAAACTTTGAAAGCATATAACTTTTGTTCCACTTATCGGAATTTAACCCAAGAGGGCAATTCGGAAAGGTGAAAACGTCTACTATAACTCTCTAGTTGGTCAGCTCCACAGATTCAGCGAATAAGACATTCAAAAACTATAAGGAATTAAGACAGATACAATTCTAACCAACCAAATACACAGCCAAGCTGAAAACTTTCATAGCCCATAACTTCTACTCTGCTTGTCGGAATTTAACCCGAGAGGTCAATTCGGAAAGGGAAAATCTCTACTACAACTTTCTAGTTGGTCTCCTGTAACCCCTGTTTTTCATTTTTCGTATTTTTGGTATATTTTTCTTTTCTTGTGTATTTGTACTCTCTCTTCTATTTTTCTGAACCGTATATTGAGTTATTCCTATATATTTTCATTTTCTTTTCTCATTATGGATTTTTGCAAGTTATTTTCGATTTCTTGGTTGTTCTTGTTCATGGTTGTTGTTTTCGCTCTTTATTGTTGTCTCGTTCTCTTTATTTGTATTTTTGGGTGCTCTTGGTGATTTGGTGGTCTACCCCATTCCTAATCCTATTATTTTGATCCCTAATTGATTACCAAAGCCAACTTACCCAATCCTAGTTTGAATCCTATTCAATTTGATACCCATTTGCCTTATTGGACAATCTTATTACTACTCCTAATCTACCCACAACCCAATTACCCAATAACCCATCTCATATTCTAAACCTTAATCCTCTCATGCATATATACCTCTCTAATCTCTCAAACCCTAACCCTAACTCCTTTCACCTCTACCCCCGGCCTCTCTCTCTCCCCCTTGCTTGTGCCGCACACCATCCCACTCAGCACACCCCAGGCCGACCATCGCCCTCCTCTCGGCCTACACCTTGGCCGAGCACCCCTCATCCCGATCACCAACCACCTCCGACCACCATACTCCATCACTTTCCCCCCTCCGGCCATCATCCAACCCTCCAAGCCTGAAGCACCACCTTTCATCTATCTCTCTTTTGTGGGTTCTCTCTTCTCTTGCTTTGAGAAGCATGCCGTGTGTTCGTGCTATTGTTCGTGGGTTCCTTGCTTTTGAATTGTGGATCTCTTGTTCATGGATTTTGGTTCGTTGCACGGGAATCCGTTCTCGTTATTCTTGGAGTTCGTTTCATCTCCGATTAAGGCAAGTAACTTGTACTCCAATTTCTTTGTTTGATACAAGTCAAAAATACCACCTATAGTGTAGTTGGATAAAGAGACGACTCTTGTTTGTGTTATTCTTAATGGGTTTTGTCTTTATTGTGAAAACTTGACCATAGTTGTCTTATGACACAATCTTGACATAAATTAACTTAGGTGTTGCCCGTTCTTTATTTGATCATGTATGTGGGATTTTTGTGAGAATTTGGGTATTTGTTGAGATCTATATGATAGCCTTGATTTAGATATGTTAATTACCCTATTTCATGTTGTTTGGACACTTGGTAGACTCGATTTCATGTTTGGTTGTGCTTTGAACAAGTTTTGTTTGATATATGTTGAGTTGTTGTTAAAGGGAAAAAATCTGTATTTTGTCGCTGATCTGTTTTGGTTGCTGTTTTGGACTATCTTGAAGTCAGTATCTTGGTTCCAACATAAAACATGAGTTTTAGAGAAATTCATCTATTTTCAAACCCCTCTAACCTTCCTCTACTTTTTTACTACAGAGGTTTATTATGTTTTGAGATTTCATTTTTCGACGATTTTTTTGATTAAATTATTTTGTTACTTGTGCTAAACATATTATTTTGATCTGAAACTTTGCACAGTTTTTCTATACCTATCTAGGGATTACTCAGAATTTTGGTAGATTTTATTGATGGGTTTTATATGTCGTTTCATGCATGTTTACAAAAGTCATACTTGCTGTATTTTGCTTGGTGTCCTGTAAAGAATTGTGTTTTCACCCTGATTCCTTTTACTGTATGAAAATGTTTGTAAAATGTAAAAGTTTATTTTATCTATTTTCATCTCCCTTTAGAGGATTTGGATTTCGTTTCACGGCTTGCGAGATATTTCAGTTTTCGTATAGTAGTGTTGGGAATTCCAGATTTGCCAAACTATCTTTTGTTGATGTTTTCTTATTTTTGATGACTGAACTAATTTTATTGGAATATTATGAAACTTTATATTTTGATTCTAGACATATAGGAGAATACCCCAAGTTTTTCATGGATTTATTTGAGGATTTTTAATGCTGTTTTTCTGACTGAGTATTTGTTTTACTGATTTCTGGCGGAACGTGTTTTCTGGATTCAAATCAGTTTTGTGTTATGATTTTGTGAAATACGATATGACTTATTTATATTCGCTGGATTTGTGTGGGAGTCTATTTTCCAGATTCTTCGACGGATCCATATTTGGATTTCTGTAGCAACGGGATTAACTTTTTAGTATTTTACTGTCTTGCTGTCCTGAATATGAACATACACTGTTTTGCTCGTTTTTGTGATTGTAATTATCTATGCATGTTTATTTGTTTCCCTGAACCTAATACTGATTATACCATATTAGTTTGACACTATTTCGTATACTTTCATGCCTGTTTGATGACCATAATAAAAGTAAACAAGCCGGGATTTATGGGAAAGATCAAGTAGTGGGAAAGCATAGAAATGTGTACTTAGAAGGGGTGCAAGATTTTAATTATCTGTTACCCAACTGCATACTTCCTACGAGAGGGTGTACTTGGAGAAGACTTAGTCCTATCTGTTGCATGATTGTCTGTTATCTGTCTGTCTGGATCTGTTATCTGATATCTGTCTGAACCCTGAGTACACGACCCTATATGATCCCCTACGAAATCTACAAACATAACTGTTTTGAATGTAGCAAGCATGTGATAAAAGGATGGCACATGACGTGCTACCTAGTTAGTAATTAATACAAGACTTATAAAAATATGAATCTTTATCTGTGTCTGAAATATGAATCTGAATCTGTTATATGTATCTAGCTATCTGTTATCTGATTATCTGATTACCTGTTATATGTCTGACATTATCATATGACACCATTAATTGACACTATCTGTATATCTACCTGCATGTTTTTTTTGACTTTGACACTTGACACGTGTTAATATACCAGGCTAGATCTATTTTTGCTATTATTTAGATTTGTTTAGTTTTCCCATGTACTTTTATCCTCCATTATAGGCGGCCCGTAACTTGCAATTGACGGGTATTTGTTTTCTTTTTCCTTCTCCTGCAAATTTAATAATTGCAGATCAGGATGGTCAGCTGCCAGATGGTATTGGCGAGATGATGTATTAGTGCTGGATTTTCTGCTTTATTATTATTATTATTTGTTGCTTGAACTTGAATAAAATGTACTTGATTACTTGGATATTTATTTGTATTTGGACGATGTGACCCAGGATATTTGACTTGTTCAGAATTTGATTATTTGAGATTATTATATTTGGTTTCAAGTAATTTCTTTTGGTAGCTTGTTTCAATTATACATGTCTGGTTGTATCTTTCGCTTCTGACTATGATTATTTTGTGAGATATTGTAAAGATTCATGAACAGCTTGTGGATAATGAAAATCATTCGCTAGGCTTTTGTTGTGTATCCGTATTTTTTTTGGAAAGCGGGGCATGACAGGGATTTTAGTGGTATCAGAGCCCAGCTTTGGCTAATGTATTAGTTGCCTAATATATTAGATAAGCTTGGCTCGAACTGGGATCTGCTCAACATTTCACCAACCATGCATACATAAATAAATTTATACCAACTCTGATTCTGGATGCTAATTGTTTTGGTTTTGTGCAGACTATGGCTCGCAGAGGTTCTACTTCTCAGTCACAGGTTGATCCGATTGAGACTATCACTTCTGTGCTTGAGCGGCTGGTTAATCAGCAACAAACCACAGTGATCTTGTGATGGCTGCTCTTAAAACTGCCCGGGTTCCGTCTCCTGGTTTGCCTGTGCAGGCAAATCTTCCGTCTCATCCAGGAATAGTTACAGATTTTATGAGGCTGCATCCCGACCGTTTTTCGGGCACTGAGATGCCTTTGGAGGCTGAACAGTGGTTGATCCGGACTGAGCGCTTGTTGTTAGCGGTTCGTGTTGCCGAGACTGATTGGGTGGACGTTGTTTCCATCCAGCTGGTGGATTTGGCTCATATCTTGTGGATGGCCGAGTCTGAGCGTCTTGAGAGGCCTATTGCTTGAGCTACTTTTACTCGGGGATTCTTGGAGAAATTCTTCCCCTATAGTACTCGAGTTGAGATAGAACAACAATTCCTGGCCCTAAAACAGGGTTCCAGGTCAGTGGATGAGTACGCAGCTGAGTTTACTAGACATAGCTGCTTCACTGCCGTTCTTGTGTCAACCGAAGAGGATAGGGCTCATAGATTCACAAATGGGCTTGAGCAGGATATCAAGTGGCAACTTGTCTCTCTTCATTTGCGTACTTATGCTGAGGCTCTTGAGGCAGCCCGAGCTCAGAGCAGGCTCGAGGTGGTTCATCTTCTTCTCAGCGGACTGTACCCGCTGCTGTGACTAGGCCTTCGATTGGTCCTGTTCGGAGGTTTGTGCATGCCCATCCAGTCAGGGCAATCCTGTATCCTTCTGCAGGATTTTCGAGGGGCGGTTTCTGCGACTTTTTCCAGATCCCTAGTCATGAGCGCAAGAACTGTTTCCATGCCTCTGGTCGATGCTTTAGGTGTGGTGCTTGTGATCATTCAGTGCGAGACTGCCCGCAGGAGCCAGTGGCTCTTCCAGCTAGGGGTCCTATTCAGCAGGCAGCTCTAGCTCTTGGTCCAGTTAGGCCACCGCTTCCTCCTCAGTGCCAGATTGCCGGTCAGAGGACCACTGTTCCAAGGAGTGGTCAGGCTTTCAACTTTACTACTGCAGATGCTGAGACAGCTGAAGGAGTCGTGGCAGGTATTATTTGTTTTGTTATTTTGATGTTTTATTTCTCTTTTGTTTTCTTTCTTTTGGTCTTGCTTTGCTTCTTTATGTTATCTTTCTATATTGTTGTTTTTTTTTCCTCACCCTTAATTGTCTATTCTTTCTCATTGTCTTTGATTCCTTTTAGGTATCATCCTTGTTTGCTGTTTTCCTGCCCATGTTCTTTTTTATTCTGGGGCAACCCATTCTCTTGTCTCCTCTCGATTTGTCACTTCGCCATCAGTTAGAATGCAGCAACATGTCAGAGGCTTGGAACATTGTGACAGGTGGTGGAGTTGTCACTTGTTCCCATGAGTGCAGGCAATGTCCCGTTGTTATTGGGGATACAGATTTCAAAACCAACCTGATTATAATTGGAAATTCAGGATTCGATGTCATTCTCGATATGGATTGGTTGGGTGAAGCCCATGCCATTATTTATTACTGTGCCAAGAAAGTTGTCTTCAGAATTCCAGATCGAGCAGAATTCGAGTTCCATGCCAGGGAATCTTTCCTTAGCTGAGCAAGGACTACAGTTGAACAGGTAGATTGTGAAATGGAATTGCACTCAGGTTGTGAGGCTGCGTCTCTAGTATTTCGAGATTTCTTGGATGTTTTTCCAGATGAGTTGCCTGGCTTACCCCCTGATAGGAAAGTAGAATTCGATATTGATGTTCAGCCTGAAATAGCGCCGATGTTGAAGAGTCCCTACAGGATGGCATCGGTTGAGCTGGCAGAGCTTAAGGTGCAGATTCAGCAGTTGCTTGATTTGGGTTTCATCAGACCTAGTGTTTTGCCTTAGGGTGCTCCGGTCCTTTTTATCGATAAGAAAGATGGTAGTCATCTACTGTGCATGGATTATCGGGAACTGAACAGAGTTATTGTAAAGAATCGGTATCCGTTGACTAGGATCATTGATTTGTTTGATCAGTTGAGTGGGGCTACTGTTTTCTCGAAGTTGGATCTTCGTTCTGGGTATCACCAAGTCAAGGTGAAGGCTGCAGATTATAGAAGACCGCATTCAGGACTAGATACGGGCACTATGAGTATCTTGTGATGTCGTTTGGGGTCATGAACGTGCCGGCTGTATTCATGAGTCTTATGAACCGGGTTTTCTCTCAATACTTGGATAGATTTGTTGTGGTCTTCATTGATGATATTTTGGTGTATTCTCAAAATCGGGAAGATCATGCTGAGCATCTTAGACTGGTTCTGCAGACTTTGAGAGAGAATCAGCTCTATGGAAAACTCAGCAAGTGCGAGTTTTGGCTCGACAGGGTTTCTTTATTGGGGCATATTATTTCTGGCGATGGTGTTTCTGTCGATCCGGCCAAGATTGAGGCTGTGAAGGATTGGCCTATTCCCAAGCCAGTTTCGGAGGTCAGGAGTTTTTTTGGTTTGGCTGACTATTATCGAAAATTTGTCCAAGACTTTTCGAAGATAGCAGGACCGTTGACTAAATTGATTGGGAAGGATCAAAAGTTTTGTTGGTCTGATGAGTGCAATGAGGCTTTTGTTGAGTTGAAGAACAGATTGACGTCAGCGCCTATGTTGACTATTCCAGATGGTTCAGGCGGATTTGTAGTTCACTGTGATGATTCTGGTAAGGGTCTTGGAGCAGTTTTGATGCAGAAGGGCCAAGTCATTGCGTATGCATCTAGGCAGTTGAGGCCACATGAGAAGAACTATCCGACTCATGATTTGGAGTTAGTGGCAGTGATCCATGCTTTGAAGCTGGGTGACATTATTTACTTGGAGACCGAGTAAAGATCTTTACAGACCACAAAAGTCTCAAGTACATCTTCACCCAGAAGGAGTTAAACATGAGGCAAAGGCGTTGGTTGGAACTTATGGCCGATTATGACATCAGTTTGCAATACCATCCTGGTAAAGTAAACTTGGTACCTAATGCTTTGAGCCGGAGACCAGCAGTTATGTTTCTTACTCAGCAGGATGATCTCGTTGAGCAGATGAGGAGGTTGGAGTTGGATGTTGTGTTGTCGAGTTCTGGTCGGAGTTGTTTGGGGCTCCAGCTGCAGTTGTCTCTTGTTGAGCTGATTAAGGAGGCACAGACTGATGATGTGCAGTTTCAGGGTTTTCGAGTTGAGGCTGAGTCTGGGTCCTGGACGGACATGGTTATTCATGCAAATGGTTCGCTTCGTTTTGGTTCCCGGTTATGTGTCCCTAAGGGTGAAGTTCGTTAGAGGTTGCTTGAAGAAGCTCATCAGTCTTCGTATTCTATCCATCCCGGCGGTACTAAGATGTATCGGGATTTGAAGCTTCATTTCTGGTGGCATGGTATGAAGAGGGCTATGGCTCGGTTTGTTTTTCAATGTTTGGTCTGCCACCAGGTTAAGGCAGAGCATCAGAGGACCGCTGGGCTTCTTCAGCCGCTTCCTATTCCAGAGTGGAAGTGGGAACATATCACTATGGATTTTGTGACCGCTTTGCCAAGGAGTCCTAAGGGACATAATGCTATTTGGGTGATTGTCGACCGTTTGACGAAGAGTGCTCACTTCATTCCTTTTCATTTCTATCAGTCTACTGAGAGCCTTGCTGAGAGGTACATGCAAGAGATTGTCAGACTTCATGGGGTTCCAGTCAGTATTGTATCCGACAGGGATACGAGATTCAGATCTCAGTTCTGGGAGAGTCTTCAGAACAGTTTGGGGAGTAAATTAAAGTACAGCACAGCTTTTCATCCCCATACTGATGGACAGTCAGAGCGAACTATTCAGATTCTTGAGGACATGTTAAGGTCCTATATGCTTCAGTTTGGTGGATCTTGGGAGGATCATTTGCATCTCGTAGAGTTCTCGTACAATCACAGCTTTCATGCTAGTATTAAACCTGCTCCATTCGAGGCACTGTATGAGCGGAAGTGCAGATCGCTAGAGTGCTGGGATGACATTGGTGAGAGGAAGTTGTTGGGTCCGGAGTTGATCACCAAGACAGTGGATGTTGTGGTTCAGATCAGAAAGCATTTACAGGCAGCTCAGGATCGGCAAAAGCGATGGGCTGATGTCCATCAGAGGGCTTTGGAGTTTGTTGTTGGTGACCATGTTTTCCTTAAGGTATCGCAATGGCAGTGTCATTTGGTTTGGTGGTGGGGGCAAGCTTAGCCCGAGGTTTATTGGACCGTTTGAGATTTTGGAGCAAGTAGGCAAGGTGGCCTATTGTCTTGCATTGCCGCAAGCTTTATCAGGAGTGCACGATGTTTTTCATGTCTTAAAACTCAGGAGATATATCTGAGATAAGAGCCACGTGATCGACTATTCAGAGTTGACCGTTCGGCCGGATTTGACTTGTGAGATTCCGCTAGTTGCTATTGTGGATCGGCGGGAGAAAGTGCTTAAGAACAAGGTCATCAAGTTGGTTCGTGTTGCTTGGAATCCTCACTCGCCTGGTGAGTCGACTTGGGAGCTGGAGGAGGAGATTCAGCAGAAGTTTCCTCATTTGTTTGAGTAATTGTTTTGGTTTTTTTTTTCTTTTGGGGGTTACCCTATGTATCTTCATTTTGAATTTCGAGGATGAAATTCTTTCTGTTAGGTGGGTAGGATTGTAACCCCTGTTTTTCATTTTTCGTATTTTTGGTGTATTTTTCTTTTCTTGTGTATTTGTACTCTCTCTTGTATTTTTCTGAACCGTATATTGAGTTGTTTCAATATATTTTCATTTTCTTTTCTCATTCCTGATTTTTGCGAGTTATTTCTGATTTCTTGGTTGTTCTTGTTCATGGTTGTTGTTTTCGCTCTTTATCATTGTCTTATTTGTATTTTTGGGTGCTATTGGTGATTTGGTGGTCTACCCCATTCCTAATCCTATTATTTTGATCCCTAATTGATTACCAAAGCCAACTTACCCAATCCTAGTTTGAATCCTATTCAATTTTATCCTCATTTGTCTTAATGGATTAATCTTATTACTACTCCTAATCTACCCACAACCCAATTACCCAATAACCCAAATCATATTCTAAACCCTAATCCCCTCATGCATATATACCTCTCTAATCTCCCAAACCCTAACCCTAACTCCTTGCACCCCTACCCCCGGCCTTTCTCTGTCCCCCTTGCTTGTGCCGCACACCATCCCGCCCAGCACACCCTAGGCCGACCATCCCCCTCCTCTCGGCCTGCACCTTGGCCGAGCACCCCTCATCCCGATCTCCAACCACCTCCGACCACCATACTCCATCACTTTATCCCCCCTACGGCCATCATCCAACCCTCCAAGCCTCAAGCACCGCCATTCATCTATCTCTCTTTTGTGGGTTCTCTCTTCTCTTGCTTTGAGAAGCATGCCGTGTGTTCGTGCTATTGTTCGTAGGTTCCTTGCTTTTGAATTGTGGATCTCTTGTTCATGGATTTTGGTTCGTTGCCTGGGAATCCGTTCCCGCTATTCTTGGAGTTCGTTTCATCTCCGATTAAGGCAAGTAACTTGTACTCCAATTCCTTTGTTTGATACAAGTCAAAATACCACCTATAGTGTAGTTGGGTCTAGAGACGACTCTTGTTTGTGTTATTCTTAATGGGTTTTGTCTTTATTGTGAAAACATGACCATAGTTTCCTCATGACACAATCTTGACAATAATTAACTTAGGTTTTGCCCGTTCTTGATTTGATCATGTAGATTTTTGTGAGAATTTGGGTATTTGTTGAGATCTTTGTGATAGCCCTGCTTTAGATATGTTAATTACCCTATTTCATGTTGTTTGGACACTTGGTAGACTCGATTTCATGTTTGGTTGTGCTTTGAACAAGTTTTGTTTGATATATGTTGAGTTGTTGTTAAAGGGGAAAAATCTGTATTTTGTCGCTGATCTGTTTTGGTTACTGTTTTGGACTGTCTTGAAGTCAGTATCTTGGTTCTAGTATAAAACATGAGTTTTAGAGAAATTCTTCTATTTTCAAACCCCTCTAACCTTGCTCGATTTCGTTTTCGTATGAGTGACTTATGACTGTTTTACTACAAAGATGTATTATGTTTCCAGATTTCGTTTCCCGACGATTTTGTTGATTAAATTATTTTGTTACTTGTGCTACACATATTATTTTGATATGAAACTTTGCACAGTTTTTCTATATCTATCTAGAGATTACCGAGAATTTTGGTAGATTTTATTGATGGATTTTATATGTCGTTTCATGCATGTTTACAAAAGTCGTACTTGCTGTATTTTGCTCGCAGTCTTATAAAAAATTGTGTTTTCACCCTGATTCCTTTTACTGTATGAAAAATGTTTGTGAAATATGTAAGTTAGTTTATTTTAACAATTTTCATCTCCCTTTGGTGGATTTGGATTTCGTTTCACGGCTTGAGATATTTCAGTTTTCGTACAGCAGTGTTGGGAATTCCAGATTTGCCAAACTATCTTTTCTTGATGTTTTCTTATTTTTGATGACTGAACTAATTTGACTGGAATATTATAGAACTCTATATTTTGATTCTAGACATATAGGGGAATACCCCAGATTTTTTCTGGATTTATTTGAGGAGATTTAATGCTGTTTTTCTGACTGAGAATTCGTTTTACTGATTTCTGGCTGAACGTGTTTTCTGGATTCAAATCAGTTTTGAGTTATGATTTTGTGAAATACGATATGACTTATTTATATTCGCTGGATTCGTATGGGAGTCTATTTTCTAGATTCTTCGACTGATCCATATTTGCATTTCTGTAGCGACGGGATTCACTGTTTTAGTATTTTACTGTCTTGCTGTCCTGAATATGAACATACACTATTTTGCTCATTTATGTGATTGTAAATTATCTATGCATGTTTGTTTGTTTCCTTGAACCTAATAATGATTATACCATGTTATTTTGACACTATTTCGTACACTTTCATGCCTGTTTGATGACCATAATAAAAGTAACATAGTCGGGGTTTATGGGAAAGATCTAGTAGTAGGAAAGCATAGAAATGTGTACTTAGAAGGGGGCCCGTGTTTTCCATCTGATTATCTGTTATCTGTTATGAGATCATGCAAGATTTTGATTATCTGTTACCCAACTGCATACTTCCTACGAGAGGGTGTACTTGGAGGGGACTTAGTCCTATCTTTTGCATGATCGTCTGTTATCAGTCTGTCTGGATCTGTTATCTGATATCTGTCTGAACCCTGAGTACACGGCCCTATATGATCCCCTACGAATTCTACAAACGTAACTGTTTTGAATGTAGCAATCATGTGATAAAAGGATGGCACATGAAGTGCTACCTAGTTAGTAATTAATACACGACTTATAAAAATCTGAATCTATATCTATATCTGAAATCTGAATCTGAATCTGTTATATGTATCTGGCTATCTGTTATCTGATCTTCCGATTACCTGTTATCTGTCTGACATTATCACATGACACCATTAATTGACACTATCTGTATATCTGCCTGCATGTTTTTTTTTGACTTTGACACTTGACACATGTTAGTATACCAGGCTAGTAGCATCTGCAATACCATGCTAGATCTGTTTCCGCTATTATTTAGATTTGTTTAGTTTTCCCATGTACTTTATCCTACATTATAAGTGGCCCGTAACTTACAATTGACGGGTACTTGTTTTCTTTTTTCCTTCTCCTGCAAATTTACTAATTGCAGATCAGGATGGTCAGCTGCCATATGGTATTGGCGAGATGATGTATTAGTGCTGGATTTTCTGTTTTCTTATTATTATTATTAGTTGCTTGAAATTGAATAAAATGTACTTGATTACTTGGACATTTATTTATATTTGGGTGATGTGACCCAGGATATTTGACTTGTTCAGAATTTGATTATTTAAGATTATTATATTTAGTTTCAAGTAATTTCTGTTGGTAGCTTGTTTCAATTATGCATGTCTGGTTGTATCTTTTGCTTCTGACTCTGATTATTTTGTGAGATATTGTAAAGATTCCTGAACAGCTTGTGGATGATGAAAATCATTCGTTGGGCTTTTGTTGCGTATCCATATTCCGTATTCTTTTTGGGAAGTGGGGCGTGACATGACATCTCCACTTCAGATTCAAACATTAGGTCACTAAAAAACATCAAAGGGTCAAAACAGCAAGCATACTCAGCTCAAAGCTGGCTGCTACATCTTCCAAATACCATAACTTCTATTCCGCTTATCAGAATCTAGCCTGAGAGGTCAATTCGGAAAGGGGAGAATGTCTAATACGACTTCCTAGTTGGTCTCCACTTCAGATTCAACAGGTAAGACACTCTAAAACCTCAAAGAAGCAAAACAGCAAGAATCTAGTCAAGACAGCTAGTTGTTGTACTTTGCAAACGGCATTACTCCTACTCTGCTTATCAGAATTTAACCCAAGAGGCCAATTCGGAAAGGGGAGAATGTCTACTACAACTCTCTAGTTGGTCAGCTCCTCAGATTCAACCAGTAAGATACTCAAAAGTATCAAGCAACCAAAACAGCAACGTTCAGCCAAACAGCTAGTCGTTATTTTTGTAACGGTCATAACTTTTGCATCTCTTATCGGAATTTAACCCAAAAGGTCAATTCGGAAAGGGGAGGACGTCTACTATAACTCCCTAGTTGATCTTCTCTTCAAATTCCGTAAGGAACACCCATTTCCAGCCCCCCGAACACACTGCAACTCTAACCCCAAAATAGCGAGCCACTGTTTTGGCTTGAACCTCGCTGTTTTGGGGGAAACGATTGTTTCACCCATCAAATCAACTCTGAAAAATCTCCAAAAATTAGAGCATGGTAAAAACACCCCTAAAAACCTCTCTAATAAATTTTGGGTCAAGATTCTACTTTTAACACACGTAAACAAAATCAACCCTACAACCATAAAAATCGTTTCTTTATGCTTGATTTTAGTGTTCTACCACTTTTAACTTTGGATGCTCTTTACCCTAGCCCCTATTCACATGAAATTAAATCCATAGAACGACATAAAACAATAAAAAATCCTAAAATAGCTAAATCAAGGCATGAGTGAGAAACCCCCACCTTGATTTCGTGTAGGAAGGACTTGCTCTTCTCCTTGCTCCTTGTTCTTGATCCTCTTCAAGAACACCATGAAATCAAACCCATGAAAACCCTAACTCTCTTTTCTTTTGATTGGTCTCTCTTTATTTTCTTTCACAATCTTTTCTATATAAGAATTAGTAAAAGAAGTAGAAGAAACGACATGAGATGAGATTGGAATGGGAACACATGAAACAATTGAAGGGTTTCTAACCCTAGGGGATGTTGGGGCCGGAGAAAATGGAAAGGGGGTGAGTTGGGGTGTTTTTATAAGGGATGGGGTGAAGGGTTGTGGTTAGAAATGAGTCCAAGTGTCATCTACACTTGTGGCTCAAAACAAATGAAGAATTATTTGCAAATTATTATTGCAATCAAGCCCTAATCCATCTCATCCCTCCATCTCATCATATTGGATCAAAAATAAAATATAATTTTCCCAAATCACATACTACACGATTTGTGCAATCGCCTAAAATCGACACGATTCAAATCTATGCATATATCTGAATATACAGATATTTTTCATTAGTGAAAATGAAAAAAATCAATACAAAAATAATTTAATTCCAAGAAATAAAATAAAATAATTTTATTACTGGCTCGAAAGATTCCAGTATCAATTTGATACAAAACAGTCGTATACCGACTAGTATATATACATATATAATGTTTATTAACAAAACCGAGTGATGTCCACCAAAAATATTTCAATTCTATAAATAGAAATAAAATAATAATGTTCAATATCTGCCTGGTATTTTCCAGACATTTTTCCAAAAATGCTTTTTTAAGATTTTGCACAAGTGCACAAAACTGATACAATACCTGTATATATACTAGTATATATGTCCAGGTAACTTTTTAAATAAGAAAACCAAGTAATTTCAATTAAAAATATTTTAATTTAAAAATAATAATTTATACAATATAATATATGTCCGGGATATTACACACAAGGCTGAAAAATAAGTGCGTTTCTTATTGGAATTCAAGCAAAGAGACGGAGAACTGCTGAAAGACTTTGTTAAGCGCTTTATAACCGAAGCAAGGTCCATCTCTTCCCTAAACTCATCAGTGGAGACTGCCGCTTTCCCCCACAACATCATTAACAAAGACTTGAAAGCCTCCCTCGCGAAGAAGCCTCTTAAAGATTACACTGAGCTCCAAGAAAGGAGTAGCAAATATATCATAGCTGTCACGCCCTGCTTCCTAAAAGAATACGGAATACGAATACGCAACAAAAGCCCAGCGAATGATTTTTATCATCCATAAGATGTTTAAGAAATCATTACAACATTCTCAAGAATCATCAGAGTCGGAAGCAAAAGAATCAACCACATGCACATAATGAGCTAAAATACCAACAAGAATACTTGAAACAAAATATATAATCTCAAATAGTCATGATCTGAATAAAACAAATATCTTGGGTCACATCGCCCAAATACAATAATAAATCCAAGTCTCAATACAATATTGTTCAAGCAAGATACAAAAAATAATAATAATACAATCCAGCACTAATACTTCATGTCTCCGATAACATCTGGAATCTGTTCTCCAAAATCTGCAATTCAACGAATGTAGGAAAGAGGAAAAGAGAAAAACAAGTACCCGTCAATTGCAAGTTACGGGCCACTTATAATGTAGGATACAAGCACATGGGGAAACTAACTAGCAACATGGTATAAGTATGATGTCAACATAAACAACTAGTATGGTAAAGTGAACAAGTGTAAATGTCATGAATCAAGTGTCAAGTAATCAAGTATCATGTAAACATGCATCAAGTGTCAAGTATCATGTAATCATGTATCAAGTGTCAAGTATCAAACAAGTCTGTATCATGTTCAAGTATTATGTTCAAGTAGCATGTATCAAGTCTTAGAGTGAATTACTATCTGAGTAGCACTTCATGCAGCCTACCTTACATGGTTGCTACAACAAACAGTTTCGCTTTAGATTTCATAGTGCACCATAGAGGGCAGTATACTCGGGGACAAGTCAAGTAATCGAGCTCCAAGCTCCAAGTATCATGTATCATGTAATCACGTGTCGAGTTGTGCAAGTGGCAAGTATCAAGTAATCACGTGTCAAGTATCATGTCTCAAGTAATCACGTAGGATCAGTGGATCCCCTTCTGAGTACACATTTCTAAAATATCCACTATTAGATCTGTCCCTTAAACCCCGGCTTGGTTATTTATTATTAATGTCAAACAAGCATGTATATGTGCAAAATATATCAAGAATAATATGGCAAGATCATGTGGTAAGTGCAAGTTCCAAGATAAACATGTACGAGTGCAAGATATTTCATAACAGAATAAAATAGATAAATCTCAAGTTCAGGACAGCAAGACCATACTGTAGTAAAACAGTAATTTCCATGGTTACAAACAAGAAAATCTGGATCCGTCAAAGGATATGGAAAATAGACTTCCACACGAATCCAGTGAGTATAAATAAGTCATATAATAATTTACAAAAATATAGCTTAAAACTGATTTGAATACAAAAAATAGATTCTGCAAGAAATCAGGAAAACGAATTCAAGAACAGAAAAACAGCATGAAACACATTAAATAAATCCACGAAAAATCTGGGTTATTCCCCTATTTGTCCAGTATCTAAATATAAAGTTTCAGAATTTTCCAGTAAAAGTAGATCAGTCATCAAAAATAAGAAAACATCAATAATCGGTAGTTTGGTAAATCTGGAATTCCCAACACTGCTGTACGAAAACTAAGATTTCCCGCAACCAGTGAAACGAAATCCAATTCCGCCAAAGGGATATGAAAATTGATAAAATATACTAACTTTCATATTTCACAAACATTTTTCATACAGTAAAAGGAATCATAGTGAAAATAAGGTTCTTTACAGAACAGCGAGCGAAATACAGCAAGAATAGTTTTCATAAATGAACATGAAACAACACATAAAACTCATCAATAAAGTTCACCAAAATTCTGGGTAATCCCTAACTAGATAAAGAAACACTGACCAAAGTTTTGGATCAAAAAAATATGTGTAGCACTGTTCATAAAATCATTTAGTAATCAAAAATATCGAAAAACAAAATTTGGAAAAGATCGACACCTCTGTTGTAAAACAGTCATAACTCACTCATAAGAAAACGAAATCAACCAAGGTCAAAGGGATTTGAAAATAGACAAAATTCTCTAAAACTCATGTTTTATATCGAAATTAAGATACTGACTTCAAGACAGTCCAAAACAGTAAACAAAACAGATCATCGACCAAATACAGATTTTTCCCTTAAAAACAAAATCAACATAGATTCAAGAAAATTGATCTAAACACACCCAAACATGAAATCGAGTCTACCAAATGTCCAAACATCATAAATTTGGGTATCTAGCGTGCCCACACAAATTATATCACATGGGTCTCAACCAAAACACGAATTCTCACAAAAAATCTCACATACATGTTCCAAATCAAGAACGGATAAAACCTATGTTAATTCATGTCCATATTGTGTTGTGAGTCATCTATGGTCAAATTTTTACAATAGAGACAAACCCCATCAAGCATATCACAAAAAAAAGTCGTCTCTAAACCCAACTACACTATAGGTGGTATTTTTGACTTGTATCAAACAATTGAATTGGAGTACAAGTTACTTGCCTTAACCGAAGATGAAGAACAATGAAAACCAAGAGTAACGAGCAAAATCCACAAACGAAAATTCGCGAATCAAAGAATCCAAGCAACTAGAGAGAAAATCTCCACACGAACAAAACTCCACAAGGCGAGAGATCAAGAGGAGAGAGATGACGGCGATGGTGGCTTGCGGCCACGAGCGAACACCAAGAAGGGGAGACGAGAGAGAGACGAGGGATTAAGTGGTGGTGCGAAGGTGGTCGAGATGATAAAGGAGGGGATCGGGAGTAGGGTGAAGGTGATGGGGCTCAGGTTTGGGTGTTGCCGGGATGGATGCAGGCCAGGAAGGGTAGGTCAGCCTGGGCTCGGAGTTGGCTGGGTGCGGGTTGCAGCGCAAAAAAGTGAGAGAGAGGGGGAGAGATAGGGGGCCGGGATAAAGAGGGAGCAAGACTAGGGTTAGGGTTTAGATGAGGGAGGGATGCATTTATATAGGGGGATTAGGGTTCAGAAATACAAGTTGGGTTAATGGGTATTTGGGTTGTGCGTAATTAGGAGTAGTAATATGATTTGTTTAATTGGGCTTCAAATTGGATACAAATGTATAGGATATCAAATAGGATTGGGGATAAGTAGGACAACCAAATCACCACCACCACAAACACCCACAAATAAAATAAAAAAAATAAAATAAAGAGAACGAGACCAAAATGAAGGAAAGATCAAATATTAGAATAACGAAACAAAAGAGACAATCAATCAAACACAAAGAGCTCAAAATAAAATAAAACGAATATATATTGAAAACAACTCCAATATACTGTTCAGAAAAAAAATACAAGAGAGAAAATACACCAAAACAAAAAATACAAGAGAGAAAATACACAAAATGAAAAACAGGGGTTACAATCCTACCCACCTAACAAGAAGAATTTCGTCCTCGAAATTCAAAAGGAAGATACATAGGGTAACCCCAAAACAAACCAAAGAACAAAACAAAATCTACTCAAAAAAATGAGGAAATTTCTCCTCAATCTCCTCCTCCAGCTCCCAAGTTGACTCACCAGGCGAGTGAGGATCCTAAGCAACACGAACCAACTTGATGACCTTGTTTTTAAGCACTTTCTCCCGCCGATCCATAATAGCAACGGGCAAAATCTCACAAGTCAAATCTGGCCGAATGGTCAACTCAGAATAGTCGATCACGTGGCTCTTATCTCGATATATCTCCTGAGTTGTGAGACATGGAAAACATCGTGCACTCCTGATAACGCTGGCGGCAATGCAAAACGATAGGCCACCTTGCCTACTTGCTCCAAAATCTCAAACGGTCCAATAAACCTAGGGCTAAGCTTGCCCCCACCACTGAACCGAATGGCACCGCGCCACGGCGATACCTTAGGAAAACTCAGCCACAGCCCTTTTCATACCCTGCCACCAGAAATGAAGCTTCAAATCCCGATACATCTTAGTACCGCCATGATGGATAGAATATGAGGACTGATGGTCTTCCTCAAGCAACCTCTGACGAACGTCACCTTCTGGGACACATAATCTGGACCCAAAACGAAGTGATCCATCCGAATGAATAATCATGTCCGTCCTAGACCCAGACTCAACCTCAGCTCGAAATCTCTGCAGCTGTGCATCACTAGCCTATGCCTCTTTAATCTGATCAACAAGAGACGATTGTAGCTGAAGCACCAAACAATTCTGATCAGAACTCGGCAACAAAAATTCCAACTCCAACCTCCTCATCTGCTCAATCAGATCCCTCTGCTGAGTCAAGAACATAACTGTCGGTCTCCTGCTTAAAGCATCTGGCACCAAGTTTACTTTACTAGGATGGTATTGCAAACTGATGTCATAATCGGCCATAAGCTCCAACTAATGCCTTTGCCTCATGTTTAACTCCTTCTGGGTGAAGACGTACTTGAGACTTTTGTGGTCTGTAAAGATCTCCACTCGGTCCCCAAGTAAATAATGTTTCCACAGCTTCAAAGCAAAAATAACAGTCTCTAACTCCAAGTCATGAGTAGGATAGTTCTTCTCATGTAGCCTCTTGCCTCGATGCATACGCAACGACTCAGCCCTTTTGCATCAGAACAGCTTCAAGACCCTTACCAGAAGCATCACAGTGAATTACAAACCTGCCTGAACCACGGGAATAGTCAACACAGGCGCTGACGTCAATCTGTTCTTCAATTCAACAAAAGCTCCAACACACTCATCAGACTAACAGAACTTCTGATCCTTCCCAGTCAATTTAGTCAACGGTCCTGCTATTTTCAAAAAATCTTGGACAAACTTCCGATAATAGCCAGCCAAACTGGGAAAACTCCTGACCTCTGACACTGACTTGGGAATAGGCCAATTCTTCACAGCTTCAACCTTGGCCAGATCCATAGAAATACCATCGCCGGAGATAATGTGCCCCAAGAATGAAATCCTGTCGAGCCAAAACTCGCACTTGCTGAGTTTTCCATAGAGCTGATTCTCTCTCAAAGTCTACAGAACCACTCTAAGATGCTCAGCATGATCTTCCCGATTCTGAGAATACACTAAAATATCATCAATGAAGACCACCAAAAATCTGTCCAAGAACTAAGAGAAGACCCGGTTCATAAGACTCATGAATACAGCCGGTGCGTTCGTAACTCTGAACAACATCACAAGATACTCATAGTGCCCGTATCTAGTTCTGAAAGAAGTCTTCTGTATATCTGCAGCCTTCACCTTGACTTGGTGATTCCCAGAACGAAGATCCAACTTCGAGAAAGCAGTAGCCCCACTCAACTGGTCAAACAAATCATCAGTCCTGGGCAACGGATACCGATTCTTCATAGTAACTCTGTTTAGTTCCCGATAATCCATGCACAGTCGACGACTACCATCTTTCTTGTCAACAAAAGGACCGGAGCACCATAAGGCAAAACACTAGGTCTGATGAAACCCAAATCAAGCAACTGCTGAATCTGCACCTTAAGCTCTGCTAGCTCAACCGGTGCCATCCTGTAGGGACTCTTTGATATCGGCGCTATTCCAAGCTGAACATTAATACCGAATTCCACTTCCCTATTAGGGGGTAGGCCAGGCAACTCATCTGAAAAAACATCCAAGAAATCCCGAACTAATAGAGGCGCTACCTCACAGCCTGAATGCAACTCCATCGTACAAATCTCCTGATCAACTGCAACTCGGTCAAGGGAAGACTCCCCGACATGGAACTCAAACTCTGTGCAATCTGAAATCCAGAACACAACTTTCTTGGCACGGTAACCAATAATGGCATGGGTTTCACCCAACCAATCCATACCCAGAATAACGTTGAATCTCGAATTCCCAATTACAATTAGATTGGCTTTGAACTCTGCACTACCAACAATCACGGGACACTGCCTGCACTCCCGGGAACAAATGACAACTCCACCACCTGTCACAATGTTCCAAGCCTCTGACATGTTACTACACTCCAACTGATGGCGAATGACAAATCGAGAAGAGACAAAAGAATGGGTTTCCCCAGAATCAAACAAAACCTGAGCATGAAAAGAGCACACAAGCACAACACCTAAGACCGAAGGCAAAAGAGACAAGGAAAAGAATGGTTGAACAGGGGTGAGGAAAAACAAAATGTAGAAGACAACAGAAGAAATAAAGCAAAGGAAATGGAGAAAACAAAGAGAAACAACAACCCATAAAATAATAAAAACAAAATATACCTGCAACCACACCCTCAGTTGACTCAGCATCTGCGGCATTCAGTTTGAAAGCCTGACCTCTCCTCGGAATAACGGTCCTCTGACCGACAATCTGACGCTGCGAGGGAAGCGGTGGTCTAGCTAGACCACGAGCTGCGGCAACTGGCTGAACAGGACCCCTGGCTGGAGGAGCCAACTGTGGGCAGTCCCACACCGAATGATCAACAGCACCACATCCAAAATAGTGATGATTGGCACGTCGTCAATCCTTGCGCTCATACCCTGGAATATGGCAAAAGTCACAGAAACCAACTCTCGGAGGACCCGCAGAAGAGTAAGGAGCTGTCCTGACCGGAGAGGCTGGAACAGGTCTCCGAATAGGCCCACCAGAGGACCTAACAACTGAGTGCCGAACAGTCCGCTGAGAAGAAGCCAAACCACCACGAGCCTGCTCCTGGGCCCTGGCTGCCTCAAGAGCCTCAGCATAGGTACGCAAACGAAGAGATACAAGCTGCTCCTTGATGTCTCGCTCAAGCCCCAAAATGAACCTACGAGCCCTATCCTCTTTGTTCGCCACAAGAATGGCTGCGAAGCGGCTAAGTCTCATAAATTCGGCTGCATACTCGTCCACAGACTTGGAGCCTTGTTTCAAGAAAGTCTTATGTTACAACATTGCATGAACAATATGTAACAAAATTTCATTACTCGAAATACCGACCAACCTGCTTCAGGGCTAAGAATTGTTGCTCCATCTCAACTCTGGTGCTGCTAGGAAAAAACTTCTCCAAAAAGCTCCTAGTGAAAATGGCTCACGTGATCAGTCTTTCGAGCCTTTCGAACTCGGACCTCCACCAGATATAAGCCAAGTCCACCAACTGGATGGTAACCACATCCACACGATCTGCATCAGCAACTCTAGCTACCAAAAGCAGTTGCTTTGTCCTAATCAACCACTGTTCAGCCTCCAAAGGTGTCTTAGTACCTGAAAACCTATCGGGATGTAGCCTCATAAAGTCTGTGACCATTCCTGGACGGGGTGGAAGAACATCCTACCTAGGCGCAACAGGCGGAGTAACTCGAGCGGCTTCCAAAGCAACCATAACCAAATCACTATGGTTCTGCTGGTGATTAATCAAGCGCTCAAGCACAGCAGTGACAGCCTCAATCAGATCACCCTGCGACTGCAAAGTAAAACCTCTGCGAGCCATAGTCTACACAAAACCAAAAATAGTTAGCATCCAGATCAATGTTGATAATATTTGATTCATTTATGCATGCATGGTTGGTGAAATGTTGTGCCGATTCCAGTTCGAGCCAAGCTTGTCTAATATATTAGGCAACTAATACATTAGCCAAACCTGGTGCTCTGATACCACTAAAAATCCTGTCATGACCCGCTTCCCAAAAGAAAATGGAATACGGATACGCAACAAAAGCCCAGCGAATGATTTTCATCATCCATAAGCTGTTCAAGAAATCTTTACAACATTCTCAGAATCATCAGAGTCGGAAGCAAAAGAATCAACCACATGCACATAATGAGCCAAAATACCAACAAGAATCCTTGAAACCAAATATATCATCTAAAATAGTCATGATCTGAATAAAACAAATATCCTGGATTACATTGCCTAAATACAAGAATAAATCCAAGTCTCAATACAATATTATTCAAGCAAGCTACAAGAAATAATAATAATAAAATCCAGCACTAATACTTCATGTCTCCGATACCATCTAGAACCTGTTCTCTAAAATCTGCAATTCAACTAATGTAGGAAAGAGGAAAAGAGAAAAACAAGTACCCGTCAATTGCAAGTTACGAGCCACTTATAATATAGGATACAAGCACTTAGGGAAACTAACTAGCAACATGGTATAAGCATGATGTCAACATAAACAACTAGCATGGTAAAGTGAACAAGTGTAAATGGCATGAATCAAGTCTCAAGTAATCAAGTATCATGTAAATATGCATCAAGTGTCAAGTATCATGTAATCATGTATCAAGTATCAAGTACTAAACAAGTCTGTATCATGTTCAAGTATCATGTTCAAGTATCATGTTCAAGTAGCATGTATCAAGTCTTATAGTGAATTACTATCTAGGTAGCACTTCATGCAGCCCACCTTACATGGTTGCTACAATAAATACTTTCGCTTTAGATTTCATAGTGGACCATAGAGGGCAGTATACTCAGGGACAAGTCAAGTAATCCAGCTCCAAGCTCCAAGTATCATGTATTATGTAATCACAAGTCAAGTTGTGCAAGTGGCAAGTATTGTGTCTTGCGTACAAGTATCAAGTAATCAAGTGTCAAGTATCATATCTCAAGTAATCACGTAGGATCAGTGGATCCCCTTCCGAGTACACATTTCTGAATTATCCACTATTAAAATTTTCCCTTAAACCCCGGCTTGGTTATTTATTATTAATGTCAAACAAGCATGTATATGTGCAAAATATATCAAGAATAACATGACATGATCATGTGGTAAGTGCAAGTTGCAAGATAAACATGTACGAGTACAAGATATTTCATAAAAGAATAAAATAGACAAATCTCAAGTTCAGGACAACAAGACCATACTGTAGTAAAACAGTAATTCCCAGGGTTAAAAACAAGCAAATCTAGATCCGTTGAAGGATCTGGTAAATAGACTTCTACACGAATCCAGTGAGTATAAATAATTCATATATTAATTCACAAAAACATTGCTCAAAACTGATTTTAATACAGAAAATAGGTTTAGCCAGAAATCAGGAAAGCAAATTCAAGAACAAGAAAACAGCATGAAAACACATTAAATAAATTCACGAAAAATCTGGGGTATTCCCCTATATGTCCAATATCTAAATATAAAGTTTCAGAATTTTCGAGTAACAGTAGATCAGTCATCAAAAATAAGAAAACATCAATAATCGGTAGTTTGGCAAATCTGGAATTCCCAACACTGCTGTACGAAAACTAAGATTTCCCGCAACCAGTGAAACGAAATCCAATTCCGCCAAAGGGATATGAAAATTGATAAAATATACTAACTTTCATATTTCACAAACATTTTTCATACAGTAAAAGGAATCATAGTGAAAATAAGGTTCTTTACAGAACAGAGAGCGAAATACAGCAAGAATAGTTTTCATAAATGTGCATGAAACAACACATAAAACTCATCAATAAAATTCACCAAAATTCTGGGTAATCCATAAATAGATAAGAAACACTGAACAAAGTTTTAGATCAAAATAATATATTTAGCACAGTTAATAAAATCTTTTAGTCATCAAGAACATCCAAAAACAAAATCTAGAAAAGATCGACACCTCTGTAGTAAAACAGTGATAACTCACTCATACGAAAACTAAATCGACCATGATCAGAGGGGTTTGAAAATAGACAAAATTCTCTAAAACTCATGTTTTATACCGAAATTAAGATACTGACTTCAAACAGCAAACAAAACAGATCAGCGACCAAATACAGATTTTTCCCTTAAAAACAAAATCAACATAGATTCAAGAAAATTGATCCAAACACACACAAACATGAAATCGAGTCTACAAAATATCCAAACATCATAAATTAGGATATCTAGCATGCTCACACAAGTTATATCACATGGGTCTCAACCAAAACACAAATTCTCACAAAAAGTCTCACATACATGTTCCAAATCATGAACAGGTAAAACATAAGTTAATTCTTGTCTATATTGTGTCGTAAGTCATCTATGGTCAATTTTCACAATAGAGACAAAACCCATCAAGCATATCACAAACAAGAGTCGTCTCTAGACCCAACTACACTATAGGTGATATTTTTGACTTGTATCAAACAAATGAATTAGAGTACAAGTTACTTGTCTTAACCGAAGATGCAGAACAACGAAAACCAAGATTAACGAGCAAAACCCACGAACGCAAATCTGCGAATCAACGAATCCAAGCAACTAGAGCGAAAATCTCCACATGAACAAAACTCCACAAGGCGAGAGATTAAGAGGCGAGAGATAACGGCGATGGTGGCTTGCGGCCATGAGAGAACACCAAGAAGGGGAAACGAGAGAGAGACGAGGGATTAAGTGGTGGTGCGAAGGTGGTCGGGATGATCAAGGAGTGGATCGGGAGTAGGGTGAAGGTGATGGGGCTCGGGTTTGGGTGTTGCCGGGATGGATGCAGGCCGGGAAGGGTAGGTCGGTCTGGAGGGGAGCTCAGCCTGGGCTCGGGGTTGGCTGGGTGCGGGTTGCGGTGCAAACAAGCAGGAGAAAGAGGGAGAGATAGGGGGCCGGGATAAAGAGGGAGAGAGACTAGGGTTAGACTTTAGATGAGGGAGGGATGCATTTATATGGGGCGATTAGGGTTTAGAAATACAAGTTGGGTTAATGGGTATTTGGGTTGTGGGTAATTAGGAGTAGTAATAGGATTTGTTTAATTGGACTTCAAATGGGATACAAAAGTATAGGATATCAAATAGGATTGGGGATAAGTAGGACAACCAAATCACCACCACCTCAAACACCCACAAATAAAAAAAAATAAAAAAAAATAAAGAGAACGAGACCAAAATGAAGGAAAGATCAAATAATAGAATAACGAAGCAAAAGAGACAATCAATCAAACACAAAGAGCTCAAAATGAAATAAAACGAATATATATTAAAAATAACTTCAATATACGGTTCAGAAAAAAAAAATACAAGAGAGAAAATACACCAAAACGAAAAATACACTCAAAAAAATACACAAAATGAAAAACAGGGGTTACAGAAGCTCTTTATCCTCAAGGCAAGAATGATTCACCTTCCGAAACAAACGGAAGAATACAAGCAAAAAAGGGACCAAGAAGTTCCAGAAAGACGACACAGGTCAGTGCCGCCCACCTCCAACACCACACTTCGAAAAATTCACTCTCTTGAATGCATGTGTGTCTACCATCCTCATGGCAGTTGAAAAAGATGGAATTGTCCGTCCTCCTCCCAAGATGACTACAGCCAGCAAGAGAAGGGATAGGAACAAGTGGTGCACATTTCACAAAGACCATGGACATATACGACAGCTGCCAAGCTCTCAAAAAAGAACTCGAAGGTTTGATTCACCGATGCTACCTTCCCTTTTGTTCAGAAAGACAACAACGCTGAAACCCCTCTGGCCCGGGGAGCTAATAAGTGTCCAGAGAAGCCTACTGAATCTCAAGACTCAGAACATCTCCACGTTCAACTCTGTCTTAGAGTTGCATCCCCAAATTTGCTGGGATCAAATAGTAAGCTCAACATTCAAATCCATCTCAGAGTTGCCTCTACAAAACTTGTTGGGCGCAAACGACAAGATCTACGTCCAACTCTGTCCTAGAGTTATCTCTACAGAACTTTCTGAGCGCAAATGGCAAGCTCTACGACAACCTCCATCGTAGAATTGCCTCTCCAAACTTGTCGGATCAAACGAAAATCTCTACATCCAACTCCATCTAAGAGTTGTCTCTTTAAACTTGTTAGAAATAAACAACAAGCTCTACATCAAATCCATCTTAGAGTTGCCTTTATTAACTTGATTGGGAACAAACAACAGGTTTAAACGTTCGACTGCGTCTTAGTGTTGTCTTTACAAACTTGTTGGGCGTAAACAACAAGCTCCACATCCAACTTCATCGCAGAGTTATCTCTCCAAACTTGTCGGGATCAAATGGAAAATCCTACATCAAGTTCGTCTTAGAGTTGTGTCTCCAAACTTGCCGGGATCAAATGGCAAGTTCTACGACCAACTTTGCATCTAAGTTGCCTCTACAAACTTGCCAGACGAAAATGGAAAGATCAAACGTTCAATTCCGTCCCAAAGTTGCCTTAACAAACTTGTCGGGGTCAAACAGCAAGTCTGTTATAGCTCTTCTAGTTTAGCTACATATACAAGATGCAACGATCAAAGCACTCTACTCCTAAACCAACAAAATGCTCGTCAAACGATGAAACACTCTATCGACAAAACAAGCGAACGAAACAATGCTTGGTCGATAAAAGAGCAGTTCAACGAAGCAAATGACGCAACATTTGGTCGACAAAAGAGCAATTCGATGAAGTAAACCGCTCAACAAATGCTTAGCTGGAGAAAATGCAAAATCTTCAAATCAAGCTCAATGAAGCTTCACAACGAGTCCAAATTGACTAAAAGCATCTAATTTCTCCTACCTTGAACTCAACGCCAATCAAAACTTGGTCAAGATTTCAAAACTCAGACCAAATGCTCCAAAAGCTTTGACATAGGCATGGAGATCAGCTATAGGATTCTATGTTTGCAAACAAGGGGTTCGAAGTGCTCCACAAACATTAAATCTCCAAGGTGGTCAACCTTAAGGTGCAAACACCAACTTCGAAGCTCACTATAACCCATAACTCTTAACTCAACTCCAACTTCAATCTCCCACTCGAAGTTAGCGAGCTTCCAAATCAACAGGGTGAATGCAGCTTACTTAAAAATCCAGCTTCCCGAGAAGTGATACGATTTTCCTCTGAACTTGGATAGAAGCTAAATTGGTTAAACTCGAAATGCGCCAAGCTCAACGCAAGTCCACCGTCCCGTATTGGCAAAAAACTAAAGCTCCACTTCGAAGATGATCAAGTCAAGCTCCTCACAACCTAAGAAGACCTCCTATCTTATCTCCTTCTTTGATGATGTGGCATCAAAGGAAGCACAAACCATTGCTTCATTTGAACCCAGAGCAAAGAACAACAACCCGAAGCTCCAACACTTGAACAAAAACTTGACTTCAAAGGATTCGAAACTCCGTCAAGCCTCGGCAAAGAAGCTCACCTCAGCTCGATGAGGAGGCCTCAACTCTGTCAATGCGTCCATCGAGCTCCTCCAAAACACAGGTTCCATCGCTGAGCACCACCGCTCCACCACCGAGCTCCCATAGTCGAGCTTCATCACCTCGCCGAGCTTGTAGCTCGCCAAAAATAGCACCACCGAGCTCTCCTATTCGCCGAGCTCCATCATCCAAAGGCTCACTCAGCTCCCATAGCCGAGCTCCGTTACCTCGCCGAGCTCCCAGCTCACCAAAAGATAGCACTGCTGAGCTCCCTCTCCAAGTTCGCTGAGCACCATCTCTAAAACTCGCCGAACTCCACCTTCGAAATTCACCGAGCTCCACCACTAATTTGCCGAGCTCCAACGCCCAAAAACAAGAATTAAAATCAAAGAAGATGAGCTTTAGTTTGACGAGATTGTTAGCAAAGCTGAGGGGTGCTCGGGAGCGATTATGGCCGTCGGATCTCTAAGAAATTCGTGCACATGCTTGATCAGAGTGCCAGATGCAGCCATGTCACGTACTTCTCCCCTACTGCTCGCTTCAATTCTCAGCCACTGGATCCACGCATAGGATTGTGCCACGTCATCCTTGGTCACCACCGTGCCATTATGCCCTTCAATCTCATCAATGGGCGAGCTACGCTTGATCAACGGCTCTGATTAGTCCAAAATGCGTGCATGTCTGATAAATTAATAAAAAAATCCTCAAAAAATCATTTAAAATTTTAAAAAGTTATTTTAAAATTCCCAAAATAATTATTAAATTTGGAAAATTAATTAAAATTTCCAAAAAATAATTAAAAATTCGAAAAAGAAATTTTGAAATTGGGGAAAATTTATTAAAAATACAAAAAAATCATGGAAAATTCCAATTTTTTTGGAAAAGTCGAGAAAAATATTTACCGCCTCCAGAAACTTCTGATCAGTTTTAGATATCTTCAATCGTACCTGAAAGCTAAGATTGTATTCCAGAACTCTAAAATAGGGTGAACTACTTCCCAGAGGCCAAGAGAATTGTCTTCGGGAGTGGGGTGCTTATGATAATGGTAAAAGTCACAGTAAATGAGGGCTATATGATTCTAGCACAGATCCTAAAGTTTGTACATGCATATTAATCATAACGGTCCTCTTTTACAAGTTCGGACCTTTTTCAGGCTTATCTAACAAGAAATGGGCCGCTTTCAAGCCTATTAAAAGCGATTAGGCCCACTAGAAGAGACACCCAGCCCTATAAGGGTTGTAAGTCAAATCTCTTTTCCCCAGAAAAGAGAGTCTTATCTTCTAAGAGGGAGAATCAATATGAGATAAGAGATTCATATCAATCTAACAGATCTATATCAATCCCCTAAATGATTTCTCATGCCTATAAATACCCTCCCCCCTGCCCATTCAGAAGGTAATCAACAATTCACAATTTCT
Source organism: Hemerocallis citrina (assembly GCA_017893485.1). Taxonomy (NCBI): domain Eukaryota; kingdom Viridiplantae; phylum Streptophyta; class Magnoliopsida; order Asparagales; family Asphodelaceae; genus Hemerocallis; species Hemerocallis citrina. The sequence goes on along the minus strand of CM030363.1, from coordinate 77,847,332 downwards.
CTCTCAAACTCTCTTTCCCTCTTTGGTTCTGACTTAGGGTCTTTCTCCGAGGCCATCCCAAGTATTTCAGGCATTTTGCAGGTCCATCGGCGGCGTCAGCAACCATCAAACTCAGATCATCGTGTTCAATCAACGATTCAGATCTACTCTCGGGAGCTCTAACTACTTTCACTGTGATGATCAAAGGTTAGATCTTTAGTAGTTTTCTTCAAATATAAACACACTATCTATTTGCTCTCACACCAAAATAAGAAGTAACAGTTTCCCTCCCTATTTTGATCAATTTTATAATCATTTTTCTTCTTCTTCAAGAACAGTGGGTAATTAAGAGGGTGGGTATATGTATGTTGTTAAAAGCTACAAAGTACGAATACTCTCTCGGTGTTACGTACCACGTATATAGGAAGTATCTGGTGGGATAAACTCGGAACACGTTCAGGGTACATATCCTGGGGATTTAATTAAAAAAAATCAAATATTCTTTGGATACGCCGGGATACATTTAGGATACGTAGTGGATTATTTTTTGCCCAAAAAAAGTCTAACTCATTTCCTTTTCTTTCTCTCTCTTTTCCACCAGCCTCACCCTCATCTCTTTCTAGATCAAACTAACGATTCTTTCAATTGTGAGTACCCAGATATACGTTAGTTATTACATGTTCATGTGATCAATGTGATGTGCATATTATTGAGTTAACCTGGCCAGAGTCAACCTGACTAACATGTTTGCCAAACATGACTAACACATTCGCCAAAACCTAGCTCTGATACCACTAAAAATTGGTCATGCCTCGCTTCCCAAAATACGAGAATACGAGCACATAACAATGGCCCAACGAATGATGTAAGCATCATCCATAAGTTGTACCAGTCTAACTCAACAATATAAATAATAATCACAACCACGCAAGAGTAAATAATCACATAAACGAAGAATAACTTGAATAATCAATGAAATAATCCAAAACATAATATCCAACATCTGGGAAAACAAAGTTCGGGTCATAAAAGTCCAAAAAAAGAAATAAAGTATAATAATAATAGCAATGTTCAAGGGAAACATCATAAAGAGATAATCAATGCAGTCTATTTTATTGAGCTCCATTCTTGAGAATTTTTGCTCACCAAGTCCTTCGGGTATTATTCTTTGAGTAACTGCAAACTTGTGATCTAAAGTAGAAAAATAATGTCCGTTAGAGCAAGTTACGGACAGCAAGTAATGGGAAACAGAGAACAATAAAAGCATCGTATATAAAAAATAAAGAACTGGATCAAAGTCAAGGAACAAAAATAACGGTTGGCGATAAAGTCAAGGGTCTATATTTAATTATGCAATAATCAATAGTTTCAATTCATGATCAATATTGATGACAATATACGGAATCAAGCATGCATTGTCAATCTAGGGTTAATATTCATTTTATTAACCTATCTAATGCACGTAATACCGTGTCCATACCACAGGTTTGGTGCATGCAAATAGTGATCGTTTTAAACTGTGATGGTGCTTTACAGATCATGTACTCGGCACAATAAACAGTAATTAACAATCAGTAAATAGGAATTAACAATCAGTAAAAATGAATCCATGGCCAACAGTCCATAACAGTAATCAATCAAGTAGTAAGGGACCCCTACCGAGTACAGTCTCCGATATTCACTACCAAGTCGACCCTTAATACCCCGGCTTGTTAATATTTTATTACATCCTAATGTGAGCAAGCAAGAAGATGTCAAGATTTTGTAATGCACAATGTGACTAAATCTACTTATTACATGCAAGACAAAAAGGTATTTAAACTAAATTAATACAAGGCATACATTCTGGATAGCAAGACGTTGCTAAAAATAAAGATTCCCGTTGCTACAGGAAATGAAAACTGGATCCGTCAGGAGTTCTAGAAACTAGACTCTCTGTGTTCCAATGCATATACACACCACATATTGAAATCATAGAAACTACGTGCCAAATCTTATTCTTTAATGATTATATGTTCAGGCAGCAGGTTAAAGGTCATGTTCACATATGTGTATTGGGTCTGAAAATTTATCAATTAATTTCACAAAAATTCACGGTGACTCCTAATCATTTCTAGTTACAACCAGATTAATTTCAAATTTTAATTATACTGTTAATATTCTCTTTTCATTAACCATTCATGTTGATATGCATATAATTGCGAATCTGGAAATCCAGACCTAGCAGCACTAAAAGTCTGATATCTAGCAGATTAAGAATCGAAATTGAGATCTGGCGAATGTTCTGAAAGTAGACTCACAGAGCTACACTTGTTTTTTACAAGGTTCCATTAAATTCCTACAACAACTAATTCAAAAGTTTAATGCAAAATGAGGCAGACAACAGGCCAACAAATAGATAGATATGAATCATCAATAATTTAAACATGTAAACATGCAATTTCATGGCAATTAAATAACAAAAGCTCTATTTAATTATCAGCATGCAATTTCAACTTTAACGAGGAATTTCATAATTATGGCAATTGATTCATGAAAATTATATTTAATCGGGAACATTCCAATCATCAATCAATTCTATAGCATAGATCTAATTGTTTCATGTATTATGTGCATATGCAATGCATATTAGGGCATGGGTTCGAGTCGAAGATAACGACACAAAAAGAGAATTATCACTTGGTTTCGCCGATGAATCCGTGATAATCTCTTGCGGGGATCAAGAAATATTAACAAATACAGATGTGAATATTGGATTATGAACTACTTGCGGGGATTAACAAAATTCTTGAATATGAATAAAAAAAATGCTTCAAGAAGAATTGTCTTACACGATGATTAATCCGAATATAATAGAATAACAGGACGGAAATCCCGACGGCAACACGTGAACACTACGTAGCACGCGTGAAACAACACGAGCACGCACAAACAACGGACATGTGCAACAATAACAACCACAGCAACAATCACCAACAACAACCGCCTATAGCAGCAGCGACAACGACAGCGGTCGGGGCGTCAATGAGCGGCAGTCGACGGGGGTGCGGAGTTGTATGCATGCTTTATACTACAAGTCCTTTATGGCTCTGTCTCACTTCATCTTGTCTAGTATATTGCAAAAAAGAACAACATGAGACACATCTATAATAATTTTAGCAAATTCCATAAAGTATCTAGTTCAACAAAAGAACTTAGTATGATTCAAAGTTGGTTTAACAAAAATGTAACACATGCACAATCAATTTTCTTTAACGAAATAAAGAACACGAACTATTATAGTTTCTACACAAGAACTATACTGTGTTTATTTTGGAATGATAGAACAATCAAATCATTTATGGTTAAATTTTGAATCATCAAAATTGGAATGCAACATGAATCCATAATAGAGATATTTCATCTAAATTGTAATGATATAACGACAATTCTGAACATCGGAAACACATCGATAATTTTTCATGCTTTCTTTTGGAATAATGAGATGATTCTAAGTAAGTCATAAGAATATATACCATCATCAAATTTGGAATCAAGTCGTATATTAACAAAATTTACATCTAACTTTGCAAATTATCTAAAGCATGCCAACTGCCTAAAATTGATGCTTAAGTTTAAACTTCGCTATGGCTCCAATTAGATTCTGAATTTTAAAACAACTAGGATGTTAAAGCATTTGGCTCAAAAGATTTTAACCCAATTTCCCCAACAGTTTTTATAATTAGAGCACTTTCAAATCTCTTAGCAAGAGCATTAGCCATACTTTGTTTCAATTGTACTTTATCTATGAGAAAGTTCAACTAGGCTGATTTCAGCTGTAATGTACTCATCTTACCATTATAGAGTGAGTCTTGAGCTACAGTGCATTGTAGCATGATAGTCGCATAATAGAATTAAAGAGTTAGTTTAAACTTCTTAATGGATGACTGGAAACAAGTCCTTCAATCCACTCATCATCTTCCCATGCAGAGGATAATACATAGAGGTCTCATTTCATGGATGAAAGCGCAATGCATGTTTTCCTTTTGATCTCCATAATACGTCTGCTCTTCTTAGTGTAAATACATGTTCACTAGTTAATCGGCTTTCACTAAATTCTGGACACTATAATGCATCAGATCATCCATTAAATCATGAAGGATAACTATTGTAGCACAAAGTAAACTCTTGAGTACCTCTCAGGTATCTCATTAGTCTTTTAAGGGCACTCCAATGTGTATTAATAGGATTACTAGTGAATATGCAAATTATACCTACCTCAAAGGCTATGTCTAGTCTAGTGCATATCATTATATACATGAGACTTTCAATATGTTTAGAATAATCTAATTGTCTCATAGTTTCACCATCATTAGGTGTCAACCTTTTATCATAATCATAAGGTTTCCAAAACACCTGGGTTTTACATGATGAATTCTTTGGATAGCACAGTTTTGACTTTATTTGTAACACCTCGAGTTCCATTTACATGTAATTTATAGCACAGCAGGATCTTTTACTTCAAATTCGTACAATTTTACGAGGAAATTAAAATTTTTCATTATACATTATTGTTTTTTACATCAATGCAGCGGAATTTAAATGAATACAACATGATATATTTAACGTTAACATCAACAACTTAAATCTAAAGATAATCTTTAGCATCAATTCATATTTTTGTTTTTTGCCATTCTAAGCCCTGCACTGGAAAACTGTGCACACGTCAGCTGCATACAACTGACACAATACTATAAAACAACGATTCTCTTCCTTTAGCAAACACAAACTTGAATGCATATTAAAGTATAAAAGAGTGACTATCCTAAACATGTCAGTGTATGATATGACTTAATGCCTAATATAAATGTTACACTATGATAACACTAATGCATACTTGTTCATATTTTATGCATTCCATTCTATATAGGTCCAAAGGCAAGCCCTTATCGTACTCCCCATTATAGGATTTAATCCCTCGCTATGAATATTATACTACGGTAACAAAAGCAAGTTTTAGACATTCCACAATACGTATTCCAGCCCTGGAATCCACCGTCAGGCTATACGGAAATTCTCAACGTGCGAACATCCCGCAAATGCCCCACTAACCCCAATATACGCATATACACTGGACAACGGCCTCCCATCTGCCCAACTATTCACGATCCAGGAGTCCACCGTCAAATTAATTAATCATAGTCCCGAATTTAATTAAGGCTTGTCTCCATCGCAAGCAACCACAGTCCTATAGTCCACCGTCAGACTATATAGAGGCGCCCCACTTACATTTGCCCAAGTTTTATTACATCTTCTCCTAGCGCCTATCCTTAAATTTAAAACATGAATAATAATACCACCTAGAGCTAGCTTACTCCCTACAGGTCTTAAACAATACATCGAGAACGATAGCCCATATTGGCCACTTCTTAAATTCAATAATCATGATCATTACTTTGCCGGTACTTGGGTCTGACTAAGCCGCTAGAATTAACATCTTTTCATGTTCAATCATCATGGGTCATTCATACACTCATGACTCTTATTCTCAATTTCATTCTGTTATTTAATTCTTTAATCTCTATTTATTCATCATGAAGTAAACTCTTCTTGGTTAACCAACCAAACTATTTATTTTAATAATTCACAGTGCTCTTTTGATTACTGAAACTGCCTTTTCATATTCATCTATACTTCAAGTATGATTGTCAATTTAAAAACACATTTTAAAAAGATTTATCACTTGAAGTTCATTAATTAAATTTCATCATTATACTTGATTTTATCACAAATCAACCCTTGAAATCTTAATCATGTACATTTTTCTTGAATTCAATCTCATCTAATACATGAACATGGTCTTTATTTCTCAAAAATATCTCTTAGAATAGTATAAAATAATTCCCAAGTGATCTAGTAATATTCTAGAATATTTATATGATTTTTCTAAAATTTTAAAACTTGCAAAAGATTAAAAATTAAAATAAAATTAAAAAGGGTGGTCACCCGGGTTCGAACCTAAGACTAATTCTGAAACCCCACAGTCATCCAACCAGTGAGCCAATCTCAATATCTGATAATGAATCTACTGAGTTGTTTGTATACCCAAATCGGTCTTCGATTTTTATTTTAAAAAAATGAAAAGAAAACACAGCCAACCAGGCTCGAATCCGCGACCTAAGGAAACCCCCAGGTGACACATGGCGACGCCAGGCGCTTGAGCTAGGCACCAAGGCCAGAGCCATTTATTGATAGTATATGGGCTAAAATTCTTATAACTCAACTCTCTGTTTTCCCTTATATTTTAACTTCTTCATTCTAAATAATTTCTATCTTTTCTCTCAAAATTATTTATTCATTAAATACATCTCTACAATTTCAGTGGCCATTTCATTGATTTTATTAATAATAGAGTGATCTATACATAATACAGATAGCAATTTTTTTGGGGAACTTTTATACACATATGCCTTTCTAAATTACCACTACTACTCTACTAGCATGAATGTATTTTTCTTTTTTCTTTTAACATTATTTGAGATGATGGGAAAATTCTCTCCATAAAATTTTATAATCTACCCCAAATAAAGCACAACTTAAACCCCCTTCACATACATTTACGATTTATCTACAAAACCCAATCGTAGTATACTACAATTTGCATGAAAACCATGTAAAATACTCCAATATAAATTGTAGTCTGACTACATAGCAATTCTTCACTGTAATTTTTCCACATTTATCAACCAATAAAATACAATATGCATCACATAAAGGAAATAGAGCTCATGCTACATCTATCATTCTAACATAAATATCCTAAGCATGCATCCTACACACAATTAGATAGCAAGAAGAGACACCTAACATATTTGATGAAAATTGAGAGAAAAACTCCTAGAAAAATTGTTCTAAAGCTCCAACAAAAAGCTCTTCCTTCTCCTCCTAGCAAAGTCGAGCTCCTATCTTTCTCTCTAGCCAAACTGCAAGCCTCTCTTTCTTTTCTCTCTTTTATTTTGTTTTGATCTTTTGTGAATGCTCATACAATAGGAGGGGTATTTATAGGGTTATTGAGTGAATGAAAAGACTCCCACTACCCACATAATTACCCACTCTCACAACCCACTTCACAATCCACTTCACAAACCACTTCTCATCTTCTTAAAGGCCGACCAACTCTTGGGTGTACAACACGTGCACGTGCACCCAATGTGCACACACTTCTAAATCTTTTAATTAATTGTTATTAATCCATTTGTAGAATTTAAAGTGTAAATTTAAAATGTAGAACAAAATCATGGGCTTCTCTTTTTTAATTGATTTTCTAGTGGGCTTTAAAATAAACTTTAGGCCTATAAGTTTTTTATTAAAAATAAATCATACAAATGTGACAAGTAAAATGAGAATAAAAATGTACATCAATTTGGAAAATTTTAGGGACTAAAATACATAAAACTTTACGTGCAGTGCACGTGCAAAAACATAAAAATTTATTTTATTTTTCTAGGATGTTACATCACTCCTACCTTAGAATAGTACCGTCCCCAGAACTACGTTTAAAGAGTGAGAAAACAAAAGAACAAGAAAGTTTACAAGTTTTAGTCAAAAAACTCAGGATGGTCTCTCATCATCCTCTCCTCAGATTCCCAAGTGGCTTCCTCGACCAGTTGATTCCTCCACATGACCATGACCATGGGTATTATTTTGTTCCTTAAAACTTTTTCCCAACTATCCACAATCTCTACTGGGAGCTCCCTGTAGCTCAGATCTATGTGCAGACCCTCTGGCACTTCTGGCAAGTGATGACTCGGATCCGGAATGTAGCCTTGTAGCATAGACACATGAAAGAAATTGTAACCCCTTCTTTCCATTTTATATATTTCTGGATGTATTTTTCTTTTTGGGTATTTTATTCTTACTGTATCTCTTTTTGGACTGTATATTGGATCTTCTTTTTCAATATATTCATTTATTGATTTATCGTCTTCTCATTGAGTTCCTTGATTCTATTGTCTCCTATTTTGTTCGTCTCTGTTTGATCGAGCTTTTATTTTGATCCTCATGATTAATTTATTCATATCCTATTTTTTATTATTTTGTTCATTTTGCTCTATCTTGATTTTTGGATCTATTCATACCCTATATTTTACTTTTAAACATGCCCTTTCAAAACCCTTATTACAATCCACATATAACCTATAATTACCCATGTTGTTTAACTCCATTCAAACCCAATACCCTGTTAAATCTACCCAAAACCCATTATACTCAACCTAATACTCATTAAGCCACTATCCTGTTTACATTCCTAATACCTGCACCCGTTAACACCCTTAAACCCGAAACCCCCTTCATCCGTCACATACTACCCCAACCCAAAAAACTATATACCCATATAGATATAAACCCATACATGCACCCTGTTCTTTCTCCATCCCCTACCGCCGCCTCTCTCTGCTCCCATTCTCCCTCTCCCCTTGCACCTCCGACTACGGCCTGCACCCTACTTCCATTCATCGTTTCCTTGTCACCTCTCCCGTGTCGTGACCTGTAGCAGCACAGGCCACCGCGTAGCCCCACTCGCAATCCCCGACCTTCATCCGCCATCTCATCCCCTACCTCCCATCTCTCTCTCCTTGGTTCCCTCTCCCTCTGCATCGCCGGCAGCCCCACAGCGAGCCAGTCGCAACCCCTATTCTCCTGTCACCGTCGACAGCGTAGTGAGCACCGCAGAAACTCTACTGCGCTTCCCTAGCCCCTGCCATTGTCGTGACCCCTGCCGTTAACCACCCTATGTGCACACCTCACCGCTGCTCTCATGTAAGTGGGTGGCGAGTGGTGTGCGTTGTTCGTTGTTCGTGTTTGTGGGATCATGAGAGTGAGTTCGTTGTTCGTTGTTCGTGGTTCGTGTTCGGGTTCGTTCGTTGTGTTCGTTTCCTGGGAATCCGTTCCCGTTATTCTTGCTTCGTCTTTCTCATCGTCAGCTTTAAGGCAAGTAACTTGTATTCTTTTCTTTGTGTAATGCAAGTACTAAATACCGCTGTAGTGTAGTTGTGTTCTACAGACAATTCTTGTGTGAAACTCCTTATTGATCTTGTCAATATTGTGTTGACCCACCCATAGTTGCCACAAGACACACATGACATGAAATAACTTAGGGATGACCACTTGTATACATGCATGTTATTCATGACTTGTTATATGATCTCGTATGCTTGATGTGTTGATAGTAAAAGTTATAGCATAGAAAAAGTTATGATCGTTTTACCACTGCTGTGTTTTATTTCCAGAATTTCAGATTCGTGTATGTTTCATGTTCAATCTATTAAAAGGCTGATTTAACATTAAAATAATGCTCTGAAATTTCCAGAATATTAGTTAACATGTTTAGGAGTCTAATAAATATTTTTAATGAATTTATTATTGAGTTTTTACTGATTCTAAAATTATAATAACTTGATGTCGAATTTCTGTCTGAACATGTAATCTGTAAAGAACGATGTGTTTGACCTAGCTACTGTTGTTGGATTTTGTATTGTAAATATGCGTTGGAACCGTGTGGAAGTATAGTTTTCAGAATTTCTGACTGTTCCAGTTTTTGGTTTCTATAATAGTGGGATATTACATTTTAGTACAAATGACTCTTGCTATCCAGAATTTTATTTTCTAGTTTTACTAAATTAATTGTTCCCATATCATAGTATTGCATGAATTAAAGTGTTCCTATTGCATTGCATGATCCTAATATCTTATTGTCATCATTCTAATCGTCCTATCCAAGTTATCATCTTATTGTTCTTCTATTGATACTATTGTTCATCTCATGTCTCTAATTGCATATTGTATTGTTGCATTGTTAAAATAATTAACAAGCCAGAATTTAAGGGATTGACTTGGGTAGTGAATGATATAGCGACTGAGTCGGCCGATGTTTTATCGATTGATTGTTGGAGCGTTGATTACGGCACCCCAATCTTTTGTGTATCGTATCAATGTATTAGTGTATCAGTGAATCAGTGAATCAGTGAATCATTATAATGTATCGTGCACAATATTGTTATCATATTAGTGATTATCGTACCGACACATGATCTATAGAATTCACTACTAGAGTCTAAACGAAATTGATTATATGCATCGAACCTGTGGTATGGAACATATGGAACACAGTAGTACGTACATTAGTTAAGATTAAAATGATTAATAAACTTAAGAATTGACACAACATCGATATTACATATTGTACCTCATTGTTTCTATTGATATCGAATATTGTCTAAGTGTTATTGATACCATTGAATATTGTTATCGAATATTGAATCATTGTTTTAACCATTGCATCGATTATCATGATATTGATTATTGCTATTGTCCCATGTTATTGATTCCTATTGATCCATTGAATTCATTGTTATATCGTTATTCCATTGTTCCTTGCTTAATCTACTTGTTGTCCATGACTTGCTCTAAGGACAATTTTTCTTCTCCTTTTAGATAAATTATTCACATGTAATGCAGGAGAATTTCGTGTTGGAATTGGAGAACAAGCTTTCTAATGATTTAATGCTTTCTAGTTGCTTATTATTTCATGGACTTATGTATTGGGACTTATTGTTATTATGTTGGGATTTATTATTGTATTGGGCCTATGACCCAGATATTATTATTTGTTCCAGATGTTGGATTATTGTATTTGGATATTTATATTGTTTTATTCAAAGTATTTTTATTCATGAGATTATCATTATTGCTTGCACAATTATTTTGTATTGTTATTATTGTTGAGTTGAATGAGTAAACAGCTTATGGATGTCACAAGTCATTTGCTAGGCCAATGTCACGTACTTGTGTTCCGTATTTTTCGGAAGCGGGGCGTGACAATACTATTACTATTACTTATTATTTGTTACTTTTTTGTTACATTTACTCTTCACTAGTAATAACTTATTAATTTTATTGCTTTGTTTTATTATACTCTTACTTTTGTAATATACTATTCACTTACTGCTTATACTTCTACTTTATTTCAATTTTTATTATTCTTACATTCTTTACCATTTTCTTACTATATATACTTTTTACTATTTTCTATATATATTATATATATATTTTAACATACTTACCAAACATACTATTTTACACTTATCTAATTACCACGTTACTGTATATTTCATAATGAATAATTATTTATGTTCATTATGCTAACTTACTAAACTACATATTCATTTTCTCACTCGAATTTGTGTTTAAGATTATGTATTTATTTTATTTCCTCCTTCTTACTTTTTATGTATTATTTTCATTACTGATGAACACATTATTATTCACATTTAGAAGCAATAACCTTAATGTAAATGCACATTTAAAAGCTCTATATGTGGTATTTAACTCTTATTTTCTCTTTTCCATAGGAAACAGTCTATAGCAGCAAAACGAAGCAAATTCAGGATTGTAAGGATGAAACACAGGAAACTGAAGAGATCAGTCGACTGATCATGATTACAGTCGACTGGGCTGAGGAATCATGAAAATACTGAAGTCTCGACACAGTCGACTTACATCCAGAGGCAGTCGACTGATAGGCGGCAGAGTAAACAGATAAGATATTCGAAGATTCATCCAAATCTAACTTCAAATCTATTTGAATCCAGATTTATGCAAATCAAATCTAGAGACTGGGGATTTCCAAGAGCACGTGGTTAGCAGATAAGGAATAAAAGAAGAAAAGAGAAAGATATAAATCAGCTAAGCAAATAAGGAAAGAAATAAGAAAGGGACTTTCCTGAAAAAAAGGGGGGAAACCCTAATTCTTTAGCCGCGCTCTATAAATATCAGTAACAAGAGATATCGGAGCTCTCTCGCTCGCTCTCTCTCTCTCTCTTGGCCCTCGTCATCTCCCCATCATCCACCACCGAATCACAGAGTTGCAAAACCATCAAGTTATCAACCAGTGCATCATTCTATCAGCATCGAAGAAGGAGAGAAGAGATCCAGTACTCGAAGGCAGTCTACCGTGTGACAGACAGTCGACTTATTGCCGGACTTCATTAGTTTATTTCTCTTCTCTTTATTCTTTTATGTTGATCATGTATTCGAACTTGTTGATTAATAAAAGTATTATTATGTGGAACTAATTCTATAGTTGGGTAGATTGAAACCGTAGTTATGTAGTGCTATATTCTTCTGAACTCTTTTATTTTACTTATTGATTGAATCCGTTTGTATTGGTATAGATTGATGGTAATCAAACTTGTTCTCGAAAGTCTGAGAGCAGTCGACTGAGGTGAGAGCCAGTCGACTGACGTACAGAACTTGAAAAATCCAAGTTTGCATTACCATCCATCTGAATCTGTTAAATGAGCATATTGAGACGACCCGTATCTCGTGCCCGTAATTGTAACAAAGGAATCTTTCGGGGTTCCTGGTTCAATCAACTTAAGGGATCTAGATCTGATACCAATTTCTAGAACCTTGAGTGTTTGTTCGTTTCCATTGATCTTATGTTTTCTTTAAGTGCAACTTAGTAGATACCATGCTAAACATTTAATGAAAGAAACGAATTAGAGTAGATACCATGCCTAATTCTTGGCTTAGGGAAACAGTACTTTAAGGAGTAGATACCATGCCCTTGAAGGGAACAAACATGAGTAATAAGAAGAAGTTCAGAAGGTGACTTAGCATTACTGACTATTGGTGGAGATCTAAATCCAACTACTTCATAAATATTTGTGATTCAACATTTCTTATTTAGTTTTAATCCTTTAATTCCTTTTAGATCTTTCGACCAACCCTTTATGATTCTTATTCTTTTTATTGATTAGTAAGTTAAAATCTACAATCTCTGTGGGATCGACCCTTGCTATTGCTACGCTTTTCTAAACGATTCGTGCACTTGCGAGGTTTATAATTTGTGTCTAGTTTCTCTATTTATTTAGGTAACTAGATTGCACAACAAGTTTTTGGCGCCGTTGCCGGGGATTGTCTAGTATTTTAACTTACAGATCAGTAGGAAGTTTTTATTTTCTTTCTTTTAGTTTATTAATAAGTTTTTCTTTTAGGTTACAGGATTTTGGTGGATGCACGGAAGGAGATCACTTCGTCCAGAGCTACTACCAATTGACGCAGAAACAGAATGCACTTTGCACAGATTAGGTCGACTGATTGCGACCAACCAGTCGACTGCTGCACGAACCCAGTCGACTGCTCAGAGACCTCAGTCACAAGAAATCATGGCAGAAGAAATACCCAATCGCGTACCAATGCAGGATAAATTTACGCCTAAGAACATTGAACAACCCTCCTGCATTGCGTATCAACCCAATGTCACAGGGAACATGCATCTATCTCCTCAGTTACTTAGTATGGTTCCCCATTTTAGTGGCAGACCTGATGAAGAGCCTCATCTCCATTTACAAGATTTTTTCGATCTTTGCAGGACACAAAGCGTCCAAGGGCTTACCCCTGAGCAAATCAGGTTAATTTTGTTTCCTTTTTCCTTAAAACTTAACGCTAAACTATGGTATAATTCTTTGGAACCAGGATCAATAAACTCATGGGAGCAATTGGCGACAAAGTTCTTAAAAGAATTCTTTCCAGCCCAAAAGACCAAACAGCTGAAAAGGAAGATTCAACTCTTCCAACAAAAGGATGGAGACTTATTTTTCGAAGCATGGAAGGATTTCAAGAACAAACTTCTCAAGTGTCCAACACACAACATGCCTAAAGATGATCAGGTACAAGCATTTTATGAAGGTTTAAATGATACTAATAAGGCAATTGTGGATTCAGCTTGCAACGGGATCTTGATGAGAAAAAGCGGCGAAGAGGCCATAGAACTATTTGAAGAACTCAGCGAGAATTCACAACAATTCTCAACAAGGAGGGGCCCTTCGAAAAAACAGGGAGTTTATGAAATTTCTAGTAGCAATAACATTCAATTGGAAATGGTAAACATGAATAAGAAAATTGATATGCTTGTTAATGCAATGTCTATGATGGGTGGAGTTAAAAATCAAACAAATGAAATTTGTGCAATTTGTTCTCATGTAGATCATACCACTGATACATGTCCCATGTCTTCTTTCACAGATCAGGAGCATGCGAACTATGTTGGTCGAGGAGTGTTCCCACAAAAGAACAATCCCTTCTCGAACACATACAACCCAGGATGGAGGAACCATCCAAACTTCTCCTGGAGCAATAATCAGAATAATCAAGGGACTCAATTCACACAAGGACATGCACGGAACTTCCAAATGGGAAGTGGGATTGATAGGCCAGTTCAAGAACAGAAGAAGTTGGATTTTGAATCCACCGTTCTTCAATTGCTCCAACAACAACATCAAACAAGCAACCAACAAGGGCAAGCAATTCAGAAGTTAGAAACACAGATTGGCCAAATTGCTAAAGAATTAAGCGAGCGAAAGGCAGGGGAACTTCCATCACAAACTATACCAAACCCTGGAGGCCAAGAACAGCTCAAGGCAGTCACAACATTAAGAAGTGGCAAGACAATTGACAACAAAGTTGGAACACACACAGAAGAAGCAGAAACACAACCATCAAAAATTGTGGGGTCCAACAAGGTAAGTGAAAAAGAAAGAACAGTTTTGCCACCATTCCCTCAAAGGTTAGTCAAACAAAAGAAAGATCAACATTTGTTTGACATCTTTGAAACTCTCAGAAAGGTAGAAATTAATATCCCCCTACTTGATGCTATTAAACAAATTCCTTCTTATGCTAAATTTTTAAAAGAATGTTGTACTCACAAAAGAACATTTCAGGTTAGGGAGGATGTGTCTTTGACAGAAGAAGTAAGCGCCGTCTTATTAAGAAAATTACCTCCTAAATTAAAAGACCCAGGTAGTTTTACTATTCCTTGCAGGATTGGTGAGCACTTCTTTGAGAAAGCACTACTAGACTTGGGGGCAAGCATCAATCTTCTCCCATACACCGTCTATGAAAAGCTAGGATTGGGGGAACTCCAACCAACATCCATTACGTTGCAGTTGGCGGATCGCAGCATCAAACGACCTAGAGGTATTTTGGAAGATGTCCTTGTTCAGGTAAACGATTTCATTTTGCCTGCTGATTTTGTTGTGTTAGACATGGAGGAATCTTCAATGCCATCTTCTCTACCAATCATTTTAGGTAGGCCCTTTATGAGTACGGCTGATATAAAAATTTGTGTTAAAAAGGGTACTATAAGCATGAAAATAAATGGAGAGAATGTTGAATTTAAAATGTTTGATACACTGAAATTTCCACATGATGATCATGAATGCTATAATGTTGATGTGGTTCAGGAGATTGTTGATCAAACATTTCAGGTACATAGCGTTGAACCACTACAAGCCACAATTACACAATCTCTAACTTTATCTAATGTTGAACAGGAATATGATGACTGGGAGATTGCAGAGACAATACATCACCTTGACACTTCACAGTCATACTCAGGTAAGTTTGCACCAGTATTTGAAAAATTGGTGACTGATGACATTTTTGTTTCTGCAGACAAGTCGACTGGTGCATTGGCCAAGTCGACTGGTGAAGAGGATCAGTCGACTGTCCAGACTGCTACCAGGGGACAGTCGAATGCACCGAAACTTACATACCCAGAGCTTAAGCAGCTGCCCAACCATTTGAAGCACGCATATTTGGGTGAGAACCAGATACTACCAGTGATAATTGCTGCAAACCTAAGTGCACAGGAAGAAGAGAAGCTGCTAAGGGTACTACGAGAACACAAGAGTGCAATAGGATGGACCATTGCAGATATCAAGGGAATAAGTCCATCCAGATGCATGCATAGAATACTCCTTGAAGACAACGCAAAACCAAGCAGGGAGGCACAGAGAAGGCTTAACCCAAACATGAAGGAAGTGGTAAGAGCAGAAATTCTGAAGCTACTAGATGTTGGCATCATCTACCCCATCTCAGATAGCAAATGGGTAAGTCCGATACATGTAGTGCCTAAGAAAAGTGGAGTCACAGTGGTGACAAATGAAGAGAATGAGCTTATCCCTACTAGAGTGACTACAGGTTGGAGGGTTTGCATTGATTACAGGAAATTGAATAATGAAACCAGGAAAGATCACTTCCCTCTCCCTTTTATTGATCAAATGTTAGAAAGATTAGTAGGATATAGTCATTATTGTTTTTTAGATGGTTATAGTGGCTATAATCAAATTGCTATTGCTCCAGAAGATCAAGAAAAAACCACTTTTACATGTCCTTTTGGTACTTTTGCATACAGGAGGATGCCCTTTGGATTGTGCAATGCACCAGCTACATTTCAAAGATGCATGATGAGTATATTCTCAGACATGGTGGAAAGGTTCATCGAGGTATTTATGGATGATTTTAGTGTTTTTGGATTTTGTTTTGATGAATGCCTTAACCATTTGCAGCTTGTGCTTAAAAGATGCGAAGAATGCAATTTAGTACTAAATTGGGAAAAGTGCCATTTCATGGTACAACAAGGTATTGTATTGGGACACGTGGTGTCAAAAAGAGGCATAGAGGTAGACAAAGCAAAAATCGATATAATATCAAAACTACCCCCTCCCACTACAGTTAAGGGTGTGCGGGGTTTTCTAGGGCATGCAGGGTTTTATAGAAGATTTATAAAAGATTTTTCAAAAATCTCCAAACCCCTTTGTGACTTGTTGGCTAAGGATGTTGAGTTTGTATGGACAAAAGAGTGCACAAATGCTTTTATGACATTAAAAAATCTTCTCATTTCTGCACCTATTGTCATGGCACCAGATTGGAGCCATCCTTTCGAGCTTATGTGTGATGCAAGTGATTATGCTTTAGGGGCTGTTTTAGGTCAAAGAATCAATAAGAAACCCCATGTTGTCTACTATGCTTCTCGAACTTTAAACGATGCACAGCTAAATTATTCCACTACTGAAAAAGAAATGTTAGCTGTTATTTTTGCTATAGAGAAGTTTAGATCATATTTAATTGGTTCTAAAGTTATTGTTTTTACTGACCATGCTGCCTTGAGATATTTGTTTGCTAAAAAGGATGCTAAGCCTAGGTTAATCAGATGGGTGCTGTTGCTTCAAGAATTCGATATTGAGATTAGAGATAAAAAAGGAAGCGACAATGTTGTTGCAGATCACATGTCTAGGCTACTACAGGAGGAAGAGAGAATTGTGCCCCCACTTAATGAAACTTTCCCAGATGAACATCTCTTTGAAATAAACTTATGCTCGGGGCAGTCGACTGGTAACATGACCAGTCGACTGGTACCTCATTGCTCAAATTTTTCATGGTTTGCTGACATTGTAAATTACCTAACCGCTCATGTTTTCCCTCTAGGTATGACAAGTCAGGAAAGAAAGAGACTGGTGGCCATGTGCAAGCACTACTACTGGGATGATCCTTATTTGTTCAAATTTTGCCCTGATCAAATTATAAGAAGATGTGTGGCAGAAGAAGAACAACTAAATATTCTACGACATTGCCACCAATATGCATGTGGAGGACATTTTGGACCAAAAAGAACAGCACTCAAGGTATTGCAATCTGGATTTTATTGGCCTAAAGTATTCAAAGATGCTTGTTCTTTTTGCAGGACTTGTGACAAGTGCCAAAGGACAGGCAATATCTCTTCTAGAAATCAAATGCCACTGCAAAATATCCAAGTAATCGAGCTTTTTGATGTTTGGGGAATCGACTTCATGGGTCCATTTCCTAACTCATTTGGTTATTTATATACTTGTTGGTGTGGATTATGTGTCTAAATGGGTCGAGGCTATCCCCTCACGAACTAATGATCACAAAGTTGTTGTCAAGTTTTTGCAGGAGAACATTTTCACTAGGTTTGGTACACCACGAGCAATAATTAGTGATGGAGGGAGCCACTTCAATAACTTTCCATTTGCTTCTTTGATGAAGAAGTATGGTATTACACATAGAGTGGGCACCCCATATCATCCTCAAACTAGTGGACAGGTGGAGATCAGCAATAGAGAAATCAAGAGCATTTTGGAAAAGACAGTCAACACAAGGAGACAGGATTGGTCGCTGCGCTTGAATGATGCATTATGGGCCTACCGAACAGCATACAAAACACCCATTGGCATGTCACCATACCGTTTGGTGTTTGGAAAAGCCTGTCATTTGCCAATTGAGTTGGAGCACAAAGCTTATTGGGCCATCAAAAGGTTCAATTTTGATATGAAACAAGCAGGTGACAAAAGAAGATTACAACTAAATGAGCTTGAAGAATTGAGGCACGACGCTTATGAGAATGCAAAATTGTACAAGGAAAGGACAAAGTTGTACCATGACAAACAGCTAGCAAGGAAGGAGTTTTATGAAGGGCAGAAGGTATTGATATACAACTCAAGATTGAGACTTTTTCCAGGCAAGCTTATGTCAAGATGGTATGGGCCATACACTGTCACGAGAGTCTTTCCACATGGCGCTTTGGAGGTTCATAGCAAGGAAAAGAATCAAACATTTAAAGTGAACGGGCATAGAGCGAAGCCATACATAGAGATGAGCATAGGTACGCAAGAGGAAGATGTGAATCTTCAAACCGTTCAATACATGGCATGACCTCATCAAGTCTAGCTGAAGACAAGAAACACAGCGCTTATTGGGAGGCAACCCAATTTTTCAGGGGAGTATTTACACTTTCCCTTTATTTTCTTTCAGTTATTCATTTTTCTTTGAGTTATTATTTATTTTTCTCTCCTTACTAGATGTGACATATGCCTATTTTTACATTTTCTTTCGAACATTGAGGACAATGTTCCATCTAAGTTTGGGGGTATTAGGGTTAGTTATATCTATCATCTTTTTGAATTTTTTTAGGATAAACAATTTCTTATAAAGTAAGGGTAAGTATACTTATTTACTTTAGGATTGTTGAGTTTCACAAGTTCCTACAAGATTATATGAGTCATGCAATTATACATAATAAACAAATGTGATGCCTTTTCTGTTGATTATTCCCTTTAGATCTAGTCCTAAATTGAGTTTAAGTAAATAGAGTGATTAAAAAAAAAAAAAAAATATATATATATATATATATATATATATATATATATATATATACTTGAATAAAGTCAATCTACTCCAATGTTTTGAGTGCTTAGTAACTAGGGGTATTCATCACAAATGTTTACCTTTACGTCAAACGGCAACTTGAAATATGAGTATGCAAAGCACTTTAGAGTTTGTGACTCGCTGAGTAACCGGGTGGATTCATCACAAATGTTTCGCATTCGCGTAAAAAGGCAAGTGACAACTTTAGAGAAGCGACAAAAAAAAAAAAAAAAAAAAAACTCTAGTTTGCTACTCGGTTTGTAGTAGAGAAAAGGGGATAATCACAGATGGAGTAATTACATACTAAAACTATAATTAATTGCATGACAAGTATGGTTGAGTTTGGAGTCATGAATAAACAATTGCACTAGAGAAAGTGGGTATGTTTAATTTTACTTTATCTGAAATTGTTTATACCTTTCTATGCTAATGCCCACATAATAAGAACTCTTGGTGGTTAAGGCTGTCATTATTATTTTTCCCCTTGTTCATAATTTCAGTTTGCTTGAGGACAAGCAAAAATCCAAGTTTGGGGGTATTTGATGAACACATTATTATTCACATTTAGAAGCAATAACCTTAATGTAAATGCACATTTAAAAGCTCTATATGTGGTATTTAACTCTTATTTTCTCTTTTCCATAGGAAACAGTCTATAGCAGCAAAACGAAGCAAATTCAGGATTGTAAGGATGAAACACAGGAAACTGAAGAGATCAGTCGACTGATCATGATTACAGTCGACTGGGCTGAGGAATCATGAAAATACTGAAGTCTCGACACAGTCGACTTACATCCAGAGGCAGTCGACTGATAGGCAGCAGAGTAAACAGATAAGATATTCGAAGATTCATCCAAATCTAACTTCAAATCTATTTGAATCCAGATTTATGCAAATCAAATCTAGAGACTGGGGATTTCTAAGAGCACGTGGTTAGCAGATAAGGAATAAAAGAAGAAAAGAGAAAGATATAAATCAGCTAAGCAAATACGAAAAGAAATAAGAAAGGGACTTTCCTGAAAAAAAGGGGGGAAACCCTAATTCTTTAGCCGCGCTCTATAAATATCAGTAACAAGAGATATCGGAGCTCTCTCGCTCGCTCTCTCTCTCTCTCTCTTGGCCCTCGTCATCTCCCCATCATCCACCACCGAATCACAGAGTTGCAAAACCATCAAGTTATCATCCAGTGCATCATTCTATCAGCATCGAAGAAGGAGAGAAGAGATCCAGTACTCGAAGGCAGTCTACCGTGTGACAGACAGTCGACTTATTGCCGGACTTCATTAGTTTATTTCTCTTCTCTTTATTCTTTTATGTTGATCATGTATTCGAACTTGTTGATTAGTAAAAGTATTATTATGTTGAACTAAATTCTATAGTTGGGTAGATTGAAACCGTAGTTATGTAGTGCTATATTCTTCTGAACTCTTTTATTTTACTTATTGATTGAATCCGTTTGTATTGGTATAGATTGATGGTAATCAAACTTGTTCTCGAAAGTCTGAGAGCAGTCGACTGAGGTGAGAGCCAGTCGACTGACGTACAGAACTTGAAAAATCCAAGTTTGCATTACCATCCATCTGAATCTGTTAAATGAGCATATTGAGACGACCCATATCTCGTGCCCGTAATTGTAACAAAGGAATCTTTCGGGGTTCCTGGTTCAATCAACTTAAGGGATCTAGATCTGATACCAATTTCTAGAACCTTGAGTGTTTGTTCGTTTCCATTGATCTTATGTTTTCTTTAAGTGCAACTTAGTAGATACCATGCTAAACATTTAATGAAAGAAACGAATTAGAGTAGATACCATGCCTAATTCTTGGCTTAGGGAAACAGTACTTTAAGGAGTAGATACCATGCCCTTGAAGGGAACAAACATGAGTAATAAGAAGAAGTTCAGAAGGTGACTTAGCATTACTGACTATTGGTGGAGATCTAAACCCAACTACTTCATAAATATTTGTGATTCAACATTTCTTATTTAGTTTTAATCCTTTAATTCCTTTTAGATCTTTCGACCAACCCTTTATGATTCTTATTCTTTTTATTGATTAGTAAGTTAAAATCTACAATCTCTGTGGGATCGACCCTTGCTATTGCTACGCTTTTCTAAACGATTCGTGCACTTGCGAGGTTTATAATTTGTGTCTAGTTTATCTATTTATTTGGGTAACTAGATTGCACAACAATTACCACTAATTCGTACTAGTTATACTGAATATTTTTAATCTATGCTTTTATTTCTTTATATTCTATCTTTGTAAATTTCTACTTCATTTTCATACTTTTACTATCCCACAGTTTTACTTCTATTTTTATATCACTATTTAATTCTTTTGTACTAGTTTATACTATTTTATAATATTTTACAACTTAACCTATACTAGTTCAACTTTATTATTTATAATGCAGCTATACATATATACACATTTATTCAACGACCTTATTAGTTGTGCTTGCTTCTGTGTCTATCCTATTTGTGTTATTATTATTTTATTTTATTTTATTTTTCAACCTACATTATTACTTTCTACGACTAACTATGTTGCTATCCTATTATTATTATTTTGTACATATACTTTATCTCTACGTATATTAGAATTTCAGTATTTGTATGCTATTTTGTCATGTATTTTATTACTTACTTATTTTATATTTGTTTGCTACTCATATAATATAATTTTTATTATTTATACTTTTTATTTACTATTTACTTTTTATTTCTACATAGTTAATGATATATAATATTTTCAATAATATATTATTACTTCTACTACTATTACACTTTGTTTTACTAGTGCAACTACTTACAAATTTCATATCTATCGTATTATTTGTTTTATCACACATTTTACACCTATTTACATATATGATATTATATTTTTGCTATACTTGATAATGTATGAATATTTTGATATCCACTAATCACTATTCCATGTATCTAATTTTTAAATCATATATATATATATATATATATATATATATAGTCATTACATAACTTTTACAAATGATTTTTTTATATATTTTTGTACACATCATTATATTTTTACTATTATACTTATCTTATATTGTTTATACTTTTCAACGAAATTTAGCACTCATATGCATTCATTATGATTTTTTTTCCCTTTCACATATAACCGTCTTCTCTTAAATTGTTACTTTCTTTTATCTCTTAATATATATAATCTTGGTTTAATTTATGATTTTAATCATTCTATTCTTTACGTTTTCTTTTAACTAATTTCTCTTTCCTTTAACTTTTCAAATTCTTACGAGGTACTGCTAATCACTTTTCAAACATTATACTCCTCTGAATTATTTATCAGTTAGTTTTATATTTTGATATATTTTGTGTTTTATACTATTTATTTCTTTATCATAATACTGCTCGTCTCATCATAGTTAAATTTTTAGCTACCAAATATTTAATTACGCTCTGAATTTATTTATTTTCAAATTTTCCTACTGCATTATAATTTATCTATGCTATTTCAATTCTTCTGTTTTTGTAGTCTTTTAACCCCTGTTTTCCGTTTTCTGTATTTTGGGTATATTATCTTTTTTTATGTATTATCTGGGTTTGGGTTCTTTAGAAAAAATTTTGTTTTCTAAATTCGTTTCATTTCAAAAATATTTTGTATCCCCTGTTAAAATCTGATTATTTTCATTAATTGTATTTATCGTTATTTTCAAATGATTCTTACACTATAATACAAATCGTATTATTTGTTTTATTATTATTATTATTATCAGTATTATTATTTTTATTATTATTGTTATTTTTTCTATTATTATTATTATTATTATTGTTATTTTTACTACTATTAGTATTATTGTTTTTGATTTTACCTTTTGATTTTATATTTAAAAAAAAAACCTATTTTTATTTTTATATTAATGCCCATTACCCAATAACTATTTCAATAAACCCAAAACCCTATTATCCTATTTTAATAAAACCCTATAACCCGATTACACTTAAACCCATTAAGCCTAATACCCTATATTACTCAACCTAACTACCCACTAATATACCCTACCCTGTTTACACCCCAAACCCTATATCCATTACCCTGCCCTGTTCAAAATAACCCTACCCATTAACTTAACATCCCCATACCCGAAACTCGTTTACCCTGTTAGCCATTATCTCCCTAAACTTAAACCCTAATGTTTTACCCCCTTATTTATACCTTGTTCTTCATCCACTTGTTCACGCCTGCACCTTAAGCCGCCTCTCCTGATCTCTATGCACCCTATCCCCACCCTGCCTCCTTCCTTCCGCTCATCCCCTGTAGTCAGCATCCCGCTGTAGCGCCCTGTTCTCTCCCGTGTGCACCCTGTCCCCTGCCTCTCCCCCTTTACCGCGTCATGCCCTCTCCTTCTGCCCCCACCTACAGCATCGCGGTCCCCTCCTCGACGAAGCAGTCGCCGGCAGCCCTACCGCAGCGATGCCCAGTGCCTCGCTGAACCATCGCGACCTCCTCTCGGCTTCTCCCTCTCTCATCCCTTCTCCCCTCCGCTACCACCACCCAGGCGGCCCCCTATTGTAGACCACCTACAGTCCTCCCTCCATCAACGAGCCGCAGCACAGCTCTCCATGATGCCAGCGAAGCAAGCATCACAGCGTGCTTCCCACCTGTATGTGCTCCTCCGACAACAGCAGGCTAGCAGCGGTAATGAGCGCTTCCCGCCGTTGTTTCGCCGCCCTCCGAGCACCTCCTGTGCACTGCGCCATCCCACTGCCCACCGTCTGCCACCAAGCTAGAGCTGCACCATTGGGTGTGCTATTTTGATCATCTTTGTTGTGAGCCGTCCGATCGACTTGATCATCATGGTCATGTCCTCTTGATTCTGATATGGCCGTCCGATCTTCATCTCTTGATCTTGATCTTAATGGGTTGATTCCTGGTCGTCGATTACCGTGATCCTGATCCCTTGCTCTCGACCATTGGATCTTCATCATCATTATCTCATCTTGATCGTCTTGGTCATCATCATCATTAAGTGATCCTGGACCATCCGATATCTTCTTGATCGTCACGATCATGATGATCTTCAACTTCCTTTGATCCCAGCCATTCGATCGATTGATCTTGATCATCATCATTATCTTCATCATCAAGGAGATCTGGCTGTCCGATCTGATCCGATCATCATGATCTTGATCTTTGATCTCAGCCGTCCGATCGTGTTCGTGGGTTATTTGTTCTTTAAATTCGTGATCTTGTTTGTGATCATCTCGTTCGTTGGTCTGTGTTCGTGATTGGTTCTTGATCCATTCGTTCGCTTGTGTTCGTGCCCTGGGAATCCGTTCCCGTTATTCTTGCTTTTGCTTTGTTTCCGTCGTCGTCTCTCAGGCAAGTAACTTGTATTCTTTTCTTTGCGTAATATAAGTAATAAATACCGCATGTAGTGTAGCTGGGTTCTAGAGACAATTCGTGTGTGAAATCCCTTGTTGATATTGTCTCTATTGTGATGATTCGACTGTAGTTGCCTCACGATATACATGACATGATATAACCTAGGATTGACCATATCTTATTGCATATATGCGTGCTGTTCATGTGTTATCTTGTGCTCGTTCATTTTATTCCTGATAGACTTGTTGTGGACTTGTGAAATACCCTATAACATGTTGCTTGGACTTCTAGTATACTCTATATCATGTTTGGTTATGTTTTGGACGAGTTCTATGTGAACTAGTGGATTTTGTGCACATGAGATATTTCAGTTTTGTCGGTTTCTTGTTTTGATCGGTATTTTATACCCTATTAAGGTCAGTATTTGAAAATATTTTGTGAACATGATTTGTAGAGAATTATGTCTATTTTCCAAACCTTTTGACGGATCTTAGTTTTGATTTACGGTTTGTGAGTTATGTCGATTTTACTACAGTGGTGTCGAAAGATTTCCAGATTTTGTTTTCTATGAATTCTGAAGAGTAATCTATTTTTATTTGGGTGTTAAAATTATTATTTTGATCTAAATTTTTCTCAATACTTTTATACCTGATTGGGATTAACCCTGAATTTTTATGGATTTATTTGATGAGTTTTACAATCCATTCTGTGTTTTCAAACAACTACTATTCTAGTAGATTTTTAGTACTGTTCAGTAAAGAACCTAATTTTCGACCTATTTCTACTTGCTGTTTCTAGAATATTTCTGAATATAAAAGTTAACTTACTGTATCTATTTTCTTACTCTTTTGGTGCATTTGGATTTCGATTTATGGTTTGTAAGATATTACTGTTTTCGTACCGTGGTGTTTGTGATTTCAGATTTACAAAACTACTGCATCTTGATGTTTTCCGATTTTTCTTGACTACTCTATTTTTGTTGGAAAATTATGAAACTTTATTTTCTGTTGCTATACACATAGGGGAATACCCCAGATTTTTTGTGGGTTTATTTAATGAGTTTTCATGTTGTTTTCCTGTTCTTGAATACGATCTTATGATTTCTGCTTGAACGTGTTTTCTGGTTTCAATTCAGTTTTGAGTTATGTTTTTGTGAAATACTATATGACTTATATATGTTCGCTGGATTCGGCCGGGAGTCTATTTTCTAGAACTTTCGACGTATTCAGGTTTACATGCTTGCAGCAACTGGAATCTCAGTTTTAGTGCAACTTTGTCTTGCTGTCCTGAACTAGAAATTTGGTTATTTTATCCTTTTGTGTGTTATCTTTCACCCGTACATGGTTATCTTGCAACTTGAAATTGTTACTTGTTTATGCTATGATATACTTATCCTGTTTCGTGACACATACATGCTTGTTTGACACGAATAATAAAATAACCAAGCCGGGGTTTAAAGGGAAAGATCTAATAGTGGAAAATACAGAAACGTGTACTTGGAAGAGGATCTATTGATCCTATGTGATACTTGAGGCTTGATTACTTGATATTTGAGACTTGGCTTGATACTTGATACTTGAGGCTTGATATTTCACTTGAGGCTTGTCCCTGAGTACACTGCCCTCTATGATCCATTATGAAATCTAAAACGAAACTGTGTTGACTGTAGCAACCATGTAGTAAAAGTATGGATGCATGAAGTGCTACCTAGATAGTAATAATACAAGACTTGAATATGATCACTTGACACTTGATAATTGATTACTTGTACATGATACATGATGCCTGATACTTGTTCACTTGATACGTGATACTTGCTACTTGTACTTTATTCTTGACACCTGTTACCTGTTTACCTGTTTGCTCGACACTTGTTGCTTGTTTACGTGATACTTGTTTACTGGACACTTGACACATGCCACTTACATTTAGTTATCTTGCCATGCTAGTTGTCATATTTTATTATCATGCCTATTCCATGTTATTAGTTATCTTTTTCCATGTACTTGTATCCTGCACTACAAGCGGCCCGTAACTTGTATTGACGAGAGTTTTGTTTTCTTTTTTTCTTCCTGCAATTTATTAAATTGCAGATTTTGGAGATCAGCTGCCAGATGGAATGGCGAGACAAGATACTACATGCTGGAATTTTGCTATTATTATTTCTTGTTGCTTATCTTGAATAATGTATTTTGTACTTGGATTTATTTGTTTTTGGGCAATGTGACCCAGGATATTGACTCGTCAGATCTGGTTTATTTGAGATTAATATATTTTGTTTCAAGTATTCTTGTTGGTTTTGACTCTTATATGCATGCTTGGTTGATTCTTTTGCTTCTGACTGAAATGTTGTAAAGATTCTGAACAGCTTATGGATGATGAAAATCATTCGCTGGGCTTAGTCACGTATCCGTATTCCGCATTTTCTTTTTGGGAAGCGGGGCGTGACAAGTCTTTTGTTTACAGTTGTCTAAATTGTTTTACATTTTTACTATACTCTATTAAGCTAAGCTTCCTATTTTTTATTTTATTTTATAATTTCTTTTTATACTTTATACGTTTACTTTGTATTTTAACAATGTTAATTTCACTATATTTATAACTATCTTTCTTCTTAACTTTTTTACTACTCCAGTCATGAATCCCTAGAATTTTTTAAGCTATAAATTTTTTTTATCCTTTGTGTCTTTATTACTTTTTCACTATAATCTTTCTTTATTTTTCTTTCAAGTATATTTTTCATTCTACTTTTTATTACTTTCTTTAATTTTGCTTACTAAGCTTATTATTAATTAATTAAAGCATCTATTTTACTATGCTTTTCTTTATGCTTTCCATTTTATAGTGTTTTTCAATTTTTTTCACAGTTGATGACTTAATCTATATTTCCTTTTACTATATTATCTAATACTTAACCATATATTATTTTGTATGAAAATTTCTTTCCATCAATATCATCCTTCCACAAAACCATAGCATGGAAAGAAGATACTTTCACTATCACATTTATTTTCTACAAATTTTGTGGTTCGTTTAATATTTTCGTGTTTTTATTCTTAATCATCACTTTTACTTTGTATTCTTGTCATCTTCGTATATTTTACTTAATACTCATATTTTGTTGATATATCTATTTAATTTTAAGTTTATTTTATTTTCTACATTATGTATTTTGATACTATATTCATTTTCCAAATTCTTTACACGGTGTGTACAAGATACGACTTTTACCCTAGTAAGTTCTGAGGACATAACTTTTCTAAGGGGGGAAGAGTGTAACACTCCTCAAAATTGAGTTATTACAATTTTCCACTGCATGTGTTATACACATGTATTTTGCATTGTTACGAGTAATATCCATAACATTATTAATGTAAACATTTTACATATTTTTTATTTTGATTGTTTATGAATATTTTTTCGTTCTCTCGAATTCATTTTTTTATTTAAATTTATTTTATTTCTCATGTTGAGCCAACTCAAATATACTTTTCCTTATACGGGCAACACACATGTTTGTAGTGCACGTGTTGATTGTAAAAGTCTTTTGGAGTTATATATACCTTTTGATTCCACTTACTAGGTATGAATACATAATCTAGTATTAATTAAACTAGCTTTATTTAATCCTTATTAATTTGGGTGATATATTTGGTTGTATTAATTATCAATTAATAATTTTTAGTATGTAATTCATGCACAGAGAAACCCATCATGAACCCATGCTCTTTACCCCTATGTTGGCCGGCCAAACTAAAGGAGAGGAACTGTAACCCCTATTTTTTTCTATTTTGGATTTTATTATATTTTCTTTTCTTTTTCTTGATTATTGTATCTGAATTCCTTTTAATAATAAATTTTTGCTTTCTCGGGTTCATTTATTCTCTTTTGATCATTCCGTGCTCTTTTGGCTTGAATCCTGATATTTTTGGCTCATTGCAAATTTTTCTCTTGTTTTGAGTCTGAATTGACCCGTTTTATGTTTATCTCATTGATTTATATTTATTCGTCTCTTTTTGGAGACTAAACCAGTACCCTAAACCCATTAACCCGCAACCCAAAATCATATATCTTAATCTCCTATATAAATACCCCTTTAACCCTAATTATTAATTAAACCTATTTTCTAATCTCTTTATCTCCTCTAACCCGCCGCTCACCCTTTCCCTCCCTATGTTTCCCTTCAAACCCATCATCGTCACCCTCTCCCGTTGCTCGCCTTCCCATTCTCCCCCCAACTCGACCCCGTCTCGCCTTCACCCTAGCCCTCGACCCCATCATCCACCTCCCGTCGTCTTCACCCAACTTAACTCCACCAAACCCATCGCCTTCCCGCAGTCCCCACCACTCTTCCTTCTTCTTCCCATTGCCGTGTGTACTGTTCGGAAGTGGTGAGGGTACTGATTTTGCTGTTTGGTGTGTGGAAGGGTAATTATGTTTGCTGCTTGGGAATTGACTAGTTACTAGATTTGCTGTGCGTGTTTGCACGGGCTCGCACATGTTTTTTTGGTTCGTCACCTGGAATTCTCATCCCGTTATTCTAATATATTCGAATCCATCATCTAACAGGCAAGTCTCTTCTTGAACTAGTTTATTGTTTTGTTCAAGATTCTTTGATCTCTACAAGTAGATCCAAATCCTTTTTATCATACTGCTATTCGAATTTCGTTATGTATATTGAGAGTTTACACGAGCTAACCCAATATATGCTGAAAATCATGCCTACATCTTCGATCTAAAACCTATTTCCTCTTGAACATTGCGTATGCACGTTTACATGAAAAATAGCTAGATCCATGTTATAAAATTGGTTGATAAATTGAATATGTTAGATTGAATTGAATTAATGAATTGATTACCATGCCTGTGATATTTTTGTTTTACTTAATAATTAAACCTAACTAAAATAATGAGTAAATTTTCGAAACTGTCTTGTAAGTTTTGTATTTTGTTTTCTTCTACTTAGAGTAGTTCTAAGGGCAGAACAATTCTAAGGGGGCAGTGATGTAACACCCGGCAAAATAAATCATGATTTATTTTGCATTATTAAATAATATTAAATTGATAAAGTTGATTATTTTGACTATTTTCTTGAAATTGTAATTTTGCACGTGCAACACACGTGCAAAGTTAAGAAATTCTGAATTCTTAAAATTTTATGGTTAATGATTGATTTTTCTCATTTATTATGATATTGTAATTTTCAAATTTATTTGAAATAATTTGACTATTTTATGAATTTGTCAATTTTACACGTGCAAATATTTTTTGGCGCAAATCTCCAATTTTAAATTTCTAAATAAATTCTCCTATTTATAATTGAGAATATCCTAAATTTTGGGATTTTTTGAATAAAGAAACAATTTTTACAAATACTTCGAAAGAGAGGGGCTATTATTTAAAAAGCCGATTGGATCTCAAACAAATAATGAAAATTCGTTTTTGCTACTTTCTGGACTATCCATGGTCATTAATGAAGATAAAATTTATTTACAATTTATTTAGAGTTGATTTGGTAAAGTTTTAAACAAATATGGTATTTTTGCAGATATGAAATTTAAGTTGGACCTTGTGCAAATATTTTTCTTGGAAACTAAAAGTCAAAAAATTTATTTGGAAAATATAATATTTATTAGTAGATAATAATTCTGAATTTGCTGGATTTTTACGAATATTTTATGACATATTTGAAAATACTACAAAGAGAGAGACTTTGTGCAAAATTACCACTTGGAGTACAAATCTGAAAATTTTCAATTTATCGGCTATGATTGATGGCTGGCTAACTTAGTAGTAAAGTTATTTGTTTTTATTTTAATTTATTTAACTTATTTAACTAACTTATTGAAAGAGGTCTGTATATGTAAAGGAATAATTTGTTAAAGGATGTTTCCACAAACTTGTAAAACCCGAAAAACCCAGATTTCGGCCTATATTATGGCTGCTACAGCCGTCCCCCTTCTACACAAAGACAAAGGTTTTCTTTAATATTAATTTCTTGGATTTTCGAAGCAAGAATCTCGGATTTTTGCGAAAAGAATGGTTTTTTCTTATTCTTTATTAATTCGGTTGATTTCTTCATGGAGGTGAGTGACATATATTTATTTTCTTATTGTTCTAAGCATGTTGTATGTGATAATTTATCTATTAGAATGCATGATAGATGGATGTATGATGATATAATGAATTATTGATGGATAGATGAATAAAGATTGAACTTTTCATGAGAACTATGAATTGATGATTAAAATTCTATATAGATGACTTGAGATTGTTAAGAACCTAATAGAAATCATGGGTATGTTGCTTTTTTCATATTATTGCTGAATTGATTATATATGATGAGATTGTATGATGTAAATTGCATGAAAGTGAATAAAGAAGGGTTCTTTACTGTGTATGTATATATATGACTTGTTTTGGGTAATCGTTGAAGGGAACTTGACTAATACATGTTGTATCTGCATATGATCAAGGTGTAAACTAATATAATCAGTTGGAGTATGTGTATAACAAGTTGCAAAGAGTTTTAAGTATCAATGGAAAGGTGCATGAATTTCAAAGAAAGCTGAGTATCAGCTGTCAGTCGACTGCCCCATTATGAACTTTGGGTGATGGTCGAATCACATTCTTTTGGGTTTGGAAATTTCACTTGACAGTCGACCGCTGTCTTTTTGAACTAACATGTTGGTCGACCGTCAGATGTGTGGGTAAGTGTTTTGCTGAGTTTTCTGCTATTTTCTTGAACGATTATCTTTTCGAACTTATAGATTATTGGTCTACTATTTTAGATGAAGTTTTTACTACAGATTACTGTATTTTACAGAGAGTTATATTTTGATTATAATATAGTTTAAATTGTGTTCTATATCTTTATAAAGTGAAATATATATGGATTTCAAGATATGGATGTTTGTGATTTTTCTATGACTTCAAAATACGAATCTCAGTTGTTTAATGGATTTAAAATCTTATTTCATTTCTGGAATTTTGTGAGTATATTAGATGAATTTGTATTATGTTGATTTAAAGAAGTTTTCGATGATATAAATGTTTTGATGATGGAATTAAGAGTTTTAAATGAAAGATTTTGTGTTGAAATTCGAATTATGAGTCTCTAAGAGTTGAGTGGGATTCCTGTGAACAGGCAGATGAGATTTTTGTGATTTTTGACCAGTTGGGTCTTGGGATTGTTTTTGTGGAATTAAGTCCCATAAGATGCACTAACTTTAGAGAGGAAAATTTGTGTTTTAATAATAACCAATCTAAGGACAGGCATTAATGAAGATGTGATGGAACTTCGAAAATGTAAGTATATGCTCTAGGGGTCTAATCCAATGGATGCGTTTCTGGACTGTGTGTTATTCTGTCTCGAGAGGATAGTTGGTATGTTCGCGTGGGCCTATTCACAGAACATACGGTGCATTCACGTATCGAGGGTCGGCAGGCCTATTCACGGGATATACTTGTGTATCTGCACGAGGAGGATCGGCAGGCCTATTCGTGGGGTACACGGTAGGGAGGTGATTCTCCGCGGGTGTCAGAGCTATGCTTATAGGATGCTTGCGTATCGAGGGTTGTCAGGCCTATTCACGGAGTATTCTAGATCTTATTTCTATCAACGTAGTAGGATTGGTTGCATAACGAAGGATTTAACCCTATAAAATGGAGAACGATAAGGGCTTGCACCGGATCTATGTAGTATGTAATACATAGAATCTGACAAGTATGCATTAGAGAGTCATCATACTGCATTTGTGTTTGCTTGACTTGTTTTATGCATGATGTTTTCTGTTTTTCTACACTGGACACTTAGTTTAGTTCACTTGATGTTTTCATGTTTTATTTATCGTTACTTCATTATCCATATTGTTACTACTGATGGTATGTGTTGATTATGAATTTATTCTTTATGTTTTATTTATATTTTATTTCTTCTGATGTCATTCACACCGTTATGGCTGACCCCATAATTTTGGGGGTTAGGGTTATCTCTAGCCTCATATTTTACAAGTAGGTATCATTAGCTTGGGATTGGATGCTTGTGGTAGAATGATAATATGCCTTATGCAAATTGTAAAAGAATATGTTGTAAAAGAAAAAAAATGTAATTCAAGGTGTTAAATTTTCGCTGTGCTATGTAAATATTTGACGTAATAAAAGTTAAAAAATTATCTGTGTTTGGCTATGTTTACTATTACATTGATGTAGATGCTGAAAATTGTGCCACATATTTCTAAGATATTATATTGGAAATTCGGGGTGCTACAGAGTTGGTATCAGAGCATGCTCCAATTACTAATTTTAAACATGGTATGGGGAATAAACATAAATGGACATTTGATGTGTGAGAACCTAGGCGGATATTAGATGTGTGAGTACACAAGTGGACATTAAATGTATGAATACCTAGGTAGACATTAGAGTGTGAGTACCTTGGTGGACATCTGATGTATATGACTTGATTGTTTGATCATGAAGGCCTGTTGTGGGATTTAGACTGTTTGTATGCCTCGACTAGAATAAAATTTCTTTATCACAACCGTATTGGTTATGTTTTGCATAAAGCATATACTTTCTCACTAGCTTTTTGTCATCTTTTGTTCGCTTTATGCATTTGATATTTTATTATGTAAGTTGTTACCCCTTCAACTTGTATCTTTTCTATCTTACTTACTAATGTTCACTATATCTTTTCCTATTTTACTCACTGTGTATAATTTTGGATTCTATGATTTTCGCCAGTATTTTTTCAGTTATTAAATTTAATTATTTTCCACTACATTCTTTTAATTATTTATTCTCTCGTATTTTTTTAAATGTTTGTTTGTTTTGTAGTTCTCACTCTTCTATCCTATCACTTTTACTGTTTTATATTTGTTTCCTTACTAGATAACTTTTGAGTAATGAACTTATTTCTACTTTTTATTCGGTTTCTTTTATTGTCAGTGGTTGATTTTATTTTTAGTTTCCACATCTCTAACCGAGTTTATATTATTTCTATTCATTAGTACAATCATTAAGTTTTCACTAATCGTCTTGTATTTCTTTTAAAATTGTTTCTATGACTTTACTATTGTTTCTTACCTTTTATTCTTTTGTCCAAATTATTATTTTGCAACTTTTGCTGTAATTCAATAGTGCATCCTTTAGCATTTCACAAGCTCATTTTTATTTTGCAACTCTTACTCATTTCTTTCTTGACGTTTTTATTCTTCTTACTTTCGTGCGCTTTTACGTTACTCGTATATTTTACTATTACTTTTACATATTACTTTAAGTTTTGAATTACTACGTGTTAAGTTATTATTGCAACTCTTATTTTATTTCATTATTGTGTTTACTATATTATAAAATTTGGTTTTGCATATTTACTTTCATTTTACATATACTTGGATTTTTCGATGCTATATTTTTCATTATTTTGTATTGTCTTATTTATTTCGGAGCATTTAAACTTGATTGTAATATTTTACTCATATAAATATGATATATCTCTGCACATTTAAATTTGTATTATTGATTATGTTTTAGCACCTTATATTCACTACCTTTACTATTACTTACTGTTTGCTACTTTTGTTATATTTACTGTTCACCATTTATAGCTACTTATTAATCTTGTTGCTTTATACTTCTCGAATGTACTATGCACCCACTACTTATATTTTACTTAATTTTTATTATCATTACATTCTTGATTTCTACATGTACTTCCTACTAATTACTATATATGTACCATATAATTCAACATACTTACTATGCATATCATTTTACACTTGTTTAATTCCTACATTACTGTGTATTTTATGATATATTTATTGTGTAAATTTACTGCACTGCATATTTATTTTCTCATTCACATTTGCATTTATACTTATGCATGTATTTCATTCCCTTTTTTCTCCTTACTTTTATAAATCATTTTCAGTACTACTGATTTGTACTATTGTGTTTGATATTTATAATCTATACATCTATTTTAATATTCCATCAGGTGACTTCCAACTCCATTCCTTACTTTTACTACTATTTTTATATCACGAATTTCAAAATATATTATCATACTTAAATTAAATGTCCAATATCCCTGTGCATATGGAAAGTTACAACTTCAATTTCACCATTTCGGTGCAACCTAATATCAAGATGGCAAATATGCAACTAGACATCAATAGAGGCAAATTGCAACTGGATGTCGGGGAGGCAAAATGTGTAACCGAATATCCAGGCGGCAACCTGCAACTTGATGTCGTGAAGGCAAATCGGCAACTTGATGTTAAGGAGGCAAGTCTGCAGCCAAACATCAATGAGGCGAACCCATAACAATAAAGATTTTCTACATATTTTCTAATTGATATTTCAAAACTTTTACTTATATAATGAAACTAATGGTAAAAGAAATCTTTTCTTTATGACATTTTATTTATACAATTACACTTTAGGTTTTCATATAATTTGAACTAGTAGAGTTGATTTTACTCTATTTTGCGTTTACGGAAATTTTACGTTTATGTCAAGATGGAGTACATCAACTATGGTCTAAGCTTTCGTTCTTTTGTAATTACTATTTATTGGCACCGTTTCCCAATTCTGTAGCATTTTAGATTTCTCACTTACTTTTGTTTCTATGTCCTAATTAATAATTTGACACTTACTTTTGTAATATTCAAAGAACTTCTTTTAAGTCTTCTTGCATATATTTATTTTGGTCTATTTTGCTCGTTACCTTTGATGTGCTTTTAGAGTATTGATCATGATGTTAAAATTCACTAGTATACTCATTATTCCTTGTCTTGTACATTCATTGTTATTAATATTTTCTTTACTTAGCTAAATTTGTTCGTATTTCTATATATCTTGATTGGTTATTTTTCCCACAACTATTTATTTTTATTTTTATGTATAACCTTTAAGTTTGTGTTCCTTCGTTGTTTGTATGGTTACCAAACTTATTATATTTGGGTTTTATCTCTTCACTTTTGACTTCTTAATCTAGAAGAATAGTCTTACTATTTTCTCACGTTTTGGGACTAATTGTGTATTCAATTGGATTTCGTATACTTTTGCTATGTAAGTTTCCAGCTTTTAATCTTCAAGCTATAATTATATGTTATTTTTTTTTACTTAATAATTAAACCTAACTAAATTAATGATAGTGTAAATTTTCGAAACTGTCTTGTAGGTTTTGTATTTTGTTTTCTTCTGCTTAGAGTAGTTCTGAGAACAGAACAATTCTAAGGGGAGAGTGATGTAACACCCCGCAAAATAGAAAAATTTATTTTGCATTATTAAATAATATTAAATTGATAAAGTTGACTATTTTGACCATTTTCTTGAAATTGCAATTTTGCACGTGCAACACCCGTGCAAAGTTAGGAAATTTTGAATTCTTAAATTTTATGGTTAATGATTGACTTTCCTCATTTATTTATGATATTTTAATTTTTAGATTTATTTGAATTAATTTGACTATTTTATGAATTTGTCGATTTTACAGGTGCAAAACACATGCAAATATTTTTTGGTGTAAATCTCCAATTTTAAATTTCTATATAAATTATCCTATTTATAATTGATTATATCCTAAATTTTGGCATTTTTGTGAATAAAGAAACTTTTTTTATAAATACTTAGAAAGAGAGGGGCTTTTATATAAAAAGCCAATTGGATCTCAAACAAATAATGAAAATTTGTTTTTACTACTTTTTGGGCTGGCCATGGTCATTATTGAAGAAAAAATTTATTTAGAGTTGATTTGGTAAAGATTTAAACAAATATGGTATTTTTGTAAATATGAAATTTAAGTTGGACCTTGTGCAAATATTTTTCTTGGAAACTAAAACTCATAAACTTTATTTGGAAAATCTGATATTTATTAGTAGGTAATAATTCTAAATATTCTGGGTTTTTACGAATATTTTATGACATATTTGCAAATACTACAAAGAGAGGTACTTTTGTGCAAAATTACCACTTGGAGTACAAGTCCAAAAATTTTCAATTTCTGGGCTATGCTTGATGGCCGGCTGACTCAGTAGTAAAGGTATTTGGTTTTATTTTAATTTATTTAACTTATTTAAACAATTTAATAAAATAGGTCTATATATGTAAAGGAATAATTTGTTAAAGAAAGTTTCCATAAACTTGTTAAACCCTAAAAACCCAAATTTTGGCCTATATTATGGCTGCTACAGCCGTCCCCCTTCTACACAAAAACAAAGGTTTTCTTTATTATTAATTTCTTGGAGTTTCGAAGCAAGGATCTTGGATTTTTGTGAAAAGAAGGGCTTTTTCTTATTCTTTATTAATTCGGTTGATTTCTTCATTGAGGTGAGTGATATATGTTTGTTTTCTTATTGTTCTATGCATATTGTATGTGATGATTTGTCTATTAGAATGCATGATAGATGGATGTATGATGACATAATGAATTATTGATGTATGGATGAATAAAGATTGAACTTTCCATGAGAACTATGAATTGATGATTAAAATTCTATATAGATGACTTGAGAGTGTTTAGAACCTAATAGAAATCATGGGTATGTTGCTGTCTTTCATATTATTGCTGAATTGATTATATATGATGTGATTGTATGATGTAAATTGCATAAAAGTGAATAAAGAAGGGTTCTTTACTGTGTATGTATATATATGACTTGTTTTGGGTATTTCGATGAAGGGAACTTGACTAATACATGTTGTATCTGCATATGATCAAGGTGTAATATAATATAATCAGTTGGAGTATGTGTATAACAAGGTGCAAAGAGTTTTAAGTATCAAAGGAACAAAATTTTGAAGATTTTATAGAGTTATTTGAACAATGTACTACTTATATACGATGATTTTCTTGATGTTTCTTTTGCACAAACACTCCATACATATATACTGTCATGCACCGCTTCCTAAAAAGATAATACGGAATACGGATACGTGACTAAGCCCAGCGAATGATTTTCATCATCCATAAGCTGTCAGGATCTTTACAATATTTCATAGGAATAATCAGGGTCGGAAGCAAGAGAAGTCAACCATGCATGCATATATGAATTAAAAAACCAACAGGAATCTATTTAATAATCTCAAATAAATCAGATCTGAGCAAGTCAATAATCCTGGGTCACATTGTCCAATACAAAATAAATCCAAGTAACAGATACAATTGTTCAAAAATAAGCAACAGGAAAATAATAATAATAGTAGCAAGAACTCTAGTATCTAGAATCTCATATCACCTACTCCATCACGATCCTAATCTCAAAAATCTGCAATTTAATAAATTGCAAGAAGAGGAAAAAAAACAAACTCCCGTCAATGCAAGGTACGAGCCGCTTGTAGTGCAGGCACAAGTACAAGAAAAAGTAAACAAATATAAATAACAGTAGAAACAAACATAACATGGAATAGATATGATAGAGCAAAACCGAATCAAGTAATAGGGTATACTAACATATACAGATGATATCTAACAGATGTCAAATGTTATACAGACAGGTAAACAGATACAGATGTCAAGTAGAATGTAACAGTCAGACAGATAACAGATGTCAGATAACAGATAACAGACTCAGGTAAACATGTAATAGGTATCAGATTATTACAGGTGTTATGTTATTACTATCTGTTACTTCATGCGTCCCAGACAGACAGATAGAACCTATGAGTTCTCTTCTGAGTACACCTTCCTATAGGGAAGTGTCTAGTCAGGATTATCAGACAGACAAAGTCGTGTATCATGTAGTCATGAACACGTAGCAGATAATCCTGTGGAAAACACGAGCCCCCTTCCAAGTACACATTTCTATATTATCCACTACTAGATCTTTCCCTTAACCCCGACTTGGTTATTTTGTTATTATTATCAGACAGGCATGTATGTGTCACAAAACAGGGCAAGAATAATATGGTATAAACAGGTAATAGGTTCAGATTGAAAGATAAACATGTATAGATGAAAGACAACACATAAAAGGATAGAACAATGACAATTCTAGTTCAGGACTGCAAGACAGTACTGCACCAAATTTGGAATTCCCGTTGCTACAAACATGCAAGGCTAGAGCCGCCAAAGAACCTGGAAAATAGACTCCCGACTGAATCCAGTAAATATATATAAGTCATATGGTATTTCACAAAAGCAAGTCTCAAAACAGGTTTGAATCCAGAAAACATGTTCAGCCGGAAATCAACAGTTTGTACTCATAAACAATAAAACGGCATCAAAACTTACAAACTAAATCCAAGAAAAATCTGGGGTATTCTCTAGTATGTTTAGTAATAGAAAATAAAGTTTCATAATTTTCCAATATAGATAGAATAGTTAAGTAAAATCAGGAAACAACAAGATGCAGTATTTTTGTAAATCTGGAATCACAAACACTACAGTATAAAACAACAATATCTTACAAAATATAAATCGAAATTCAGATCTGTCAAAAAATTGATAAAATAGATACAGTAGGCTATAACTCATATTCACAAAGTTTTTATTGACAGCAAGTATAATCAGGTCGAAATTATGTATCTTTATTGAACAGTATGAAAATTCTGCAAATAAAGTAGTTGTTCACAAGCACAAAATGGTTTATAAAAGCTATCAATTAAATCCATAAAAATTATGGTTAATCCCAATCAGGTCTAGTTGTAACCAGCAAAATATTGGATCAAAATATTATCTTTAATATCAGTAGAAAAATAATTTATCGTTCAGAATTCGTATAAAACTGGATCTGAAATTTTAAACACATCTGTAGTAAAATAGTCATAACTCGAACCTCATAAATCGAAACTGAGATCTGTAAGAAGGGTTGGAAAATAGACAGAATTCTCTACAGTTCATGGCCACAAATAATTTTCACATACTGACCTTAATAGGGTCAAAAATACTGATAAAAAACAGGGAATCGACAAAACAGAAAATATCCTTCATGCACAAAATCAACTAGTTCATGCGAAACTCATCCAAAACATAACCAAATATGAAATATGGTATAATAGATATCCAAGAAATATGGTATAGGGTATTTAACACATCTACAACAAGTTATACTATGAGTAACACATTAAGCACACGATATCATATGAACAACATGCATGTATACAACAAGAAGTGGTCATCCCTAAGTTATTTCATGTCATGTGTGTAATGAGGCAACTATGGACGGGTCAATACAATAGAGACAAGATATAACAGGGGTTTCACACAAGAATTATCTCTAGAACACAACTACACTACAGGCGGTATTTAGTACTTGTATTACACAAAGCAAAGAATACAAGTACACGTTCACGACCACAAGCACACGTTCACGACCCGAACATAACACGAATCACACCCACACACCAATAGAGAGTGAGTCGAGAGCACGAGGGACGACGGGGTGCACAGGGAAAGGCAATGATAGTGAGTTGCTGTTGCTACTTTGCGTCGACGAAGCGGAGGAGAGGGCTGCATCGCCCTGGCTATCGTTGCTCTGGTTGCGCGACAAGAGGTAGAGGAGGGGACCAGGGGGGTTGCGATGGCTGTCAGAGAGAGCAAGGAAGAGGACAGGGGCTGGTTTGGAGGCACGGTGGAGCAGGGTTGGACTGGCTCGTTGTGGGGTTGCCGGCGATGCAGAGGGAGAGGGAACCAGGGAGAGAGATAGGAGGCATGGGAGCGGAAGAATTAGGGATGGAGAATGGGCATGCATGGGTGCAATATATATATGGTGATAGTCTAGGGTTAGGGGATGTTGACGGCTAAAAGGTTAGCAGGTGGGATAGGTTTAGGTAGAAGTGGGTATTGGGTTTAATAAATTGGTATTGGATATAATGGGTTTATAATGGGTTAATGGAATTTAAAAGAAAATAGATATGCATAATAGATCCAATGAAAAATGAGATGGCACAAAGTGGTTAAATAAAATAGGCTTGAACAGTATAAAATAAGGGGATCAAAATTAAGAGCTTGATCAAGCAGAAACCACACAAAAGGAGACAATAGGATCAAGAAGATCAAATAAAGACGATAAATTAAATAAATGAATATATTGAAAAAGAAGATCCAATATACGGTCCAAAAAGAGATACAAGAGAGAAATACACCCTAAAAAAAAGTACACCCAAAAATACAGAAAACGGAAAAATAGGGGTTACATATACATACCTTTACTTTCACTGATTTGAAGAAGTTTTATCGAAAATTGATCTTGTATGGATTTTGATGAGAGTTTAATTGATTTATAAACCCCAGTATGTTAGAGAAGTTGCATTTGATTATCTCAAGAATTTTGTTTTACAAATTTATGATTTTACAAAGATTAAACTAAGTATCAATGGAAAGTTGCACGAATTTCAAAGCAAGCTGAGTATCAGCTGTCGGTCGACTGCCCCATTGTAAACTGTGGGTGACGGTCGACTGACATTTGTTTTAGTTTGGAAATTTTACTTGACAGTCGACCGCTGTCATTTTAAACTAACATGTCGGTCGTCCGTCAGTTGTGTTGCTGAGTGTTTTGTTGAGTTTTCTGCTGTTTTCTTGAACTATTATTTCTTCGAACTTATAGATTATTGGTCTACTATTTTAGATGAAGTTTTTACTACAGATTACTGTATTTTACAGAGAGTTATATTTTGATTATAATATAGTTTAAATTGTGTTCTATAACTTTATAAAGTGAAATATATATGGATTTCAAGATATGGATGTTTGTGATTTTTCTATGACTTCAAAATACGAATCTCAATTGTTTAATGGATTTAAAATCTTATTTCATTTCTAGAATTTTGTGAGTATATTATTAGAATTTGGATTCTGTTGATTTAAAGAAGTTTTCGTTGATATAAACGTTTTGATGATGGAATAAAGAGTTTTAAATGAAAGATAGTGTGTTGATATTCGAATTGTGAGTCGCTAACAGTTGAGTGGGATTCCTGTGAACCGGCAGATGAGATTTTTGTGGATTTTGACCAGTTGGGTCTTGGGGTTGTTTTGTGGAATTAAGTCCGGCAGGATACACTAACTCTAGATAGGGAAAATTGTGTTTTAATAATAACCAATCTAAGGACATGCATTAGTGGAGATGTGATGGAACTTGGGAAATATAAGTATATGATCTAGGGGTCTAGTCCAAAGGATGCCTTCCAGGGACTGTGTGTTGTTCTGTCTCGAGAGGACAGTTGGTATGTTCGCGTGTCGAGGGTCTGCAGACCTATTCACGAAGCATACGGTGCATTCCCGTGTCGAGGGTCGGCATGCCTATTCACGGGATGTACTTGTGTATCTGCACATGGAGGGTCGGCAGGCCAATTCTTGGGGTACACGACAGGGAGGTGATTCTCCGGGGGGTCAGAGCTATGCTTAGATGATGGTGTGGAGGGTTGTCAGGCCTATTCGCGGAGTATTCTAGATCTTCTTTCTATCACTGTAGTAGTATTAGTTTCATAACGAGGCATTTAACCCTATAAAGTTGAAAATGATAAGGGCTTGCACCAGACCTATGTAGTATGTAATGCATAGAATCCGACAAGTATGCTTTAAAGAGTCATAATACTGTATTTGTGTTTTCTTGACTTGTTTTATACGTGATGTTTTCTGTTTTCCTACACTTGACACTTAGTTTAGTTCACTTGATGTTTTCATGTTTTATTTATCGTTATTTCATTATCCATATTGTTACTACTAATGGTATGTGTTCATTATGAATTTATTCTTTATGTTTCATTTATATTGTATTTCTTTTAATGTCACTCGCATTGTTATGACTGACCCCATAATTTTGGGGGTTAGGGTTATCTCTGGCCTCATTTTTTACAGGTAGGTACCTGATATGGCAAAAAATGGGGTTAAATCGGAACCGTCCAAATCGGGAACGAATGTTAAAGCCTGGGGGTAAAATGGTAATTTTACCTACCAATGGGTCTGAAGCGGATCCTGGGTCTTTTCCCCAAAAAACCCAATAACTCGCGAACGGATCCACCTCAACTAGGTGTGGGTTTCAACTCGCAGCAAACCCGGTCCACCAGGATAGAATTAGGGTTTCTGATTAATACTAATCAACAGCCTTAATTCACATCTATCCTTTCACCAGGGGATTAGGGATTACATTCCTTATCTAACCATAGGGATTACATTCCTAATCTGACCCCCAACGACGCCTATAAATACCCCCCATCCATCTCTATTAAGAGGTAATCAATCTTTTGCCAATTTACGCTCTTTCATAATCAGTTCTGGTTACTGACTTGAGCGTCGGAGGGTGCGTCGCCGGGATCAACCCCGGTGTCTCGCACTTTTTGTAGGTGAACGGTGGGAGTCAATGGTCAAACTTCGGCGGAACAAGGTAATAGGTTTTCTATTCAAAGTTTTCCAAGAATCCACAAATACTATCTGTTTGCCCCCACACCAGATTCAGCGGCAACAGATTGGCGCCATCTGTGGGAACCAAACGAATAGCAGCCTCACCTCTTCCCGTGGGTCAGATCTTCTCTAGCCATGCCTCCTAGGAAAGTAAGATCCAGAGGGTCCAACCGTGGACCCAACCCCGATCAGCAACAGGAAGTCCCCATCCAACCCGCTCAGCAGCAAGGGCAACTTCCTCCTCAAGCAGAGGACCCTCTCCAACAGGACCAGCCTCCTCGTTAAAATCAACAACCTCCTAAGGGTCCCCCCGGTCCCCAAAATGCCGGTGCAGGGGTCTCGCGCCCCAACCCGCAGAAACAACCTCTCCATCCAAACCACATCTTAATCCACAATGCCTCTTCGGATTCTATGCCCTCCCATAATCCCCGAGCTTCCGACCTTCGCAATACCATCCTCATTCGGCAGAAGGATGAGGATCTTCGCCGCCGTCTGGATGAAAAGCGGGCCTGAGAGGGAGCCTCCCGCCAACAATGTTCGGATGAGCGATCTCCTCACCGCCGAGACTACAGAAGGTCCCCTACCCGAAGGGGTCGGAGAGAGTCCCCCGAGCATCACAGAAGAAGACCCCATTCCCCTGCCAGTCGGCACCATCCAAGGAACGATGAGGCACCCATCACTCGTGCCGAGTTCCAACAATTCCAAGCAACCGTCCTGTAAGCTCTCAATCTCCGTCCCAACAACACCAATGCTCCAAGGATTCCAACTCCTCCTCCGGTCCGAAGTCCTCACCGACGGTCCCTAACTCCTCCCCCAGCTCCTAGCAACCCCCGGCACATCCCTAGTCCTCACCGCTCCAGGAGCTATCGTCATCGTAGTCCCCGCTCTCCCTCGTACGAAGACGAGTCTAGAGGCTCGGTTGATTACCGTCGAAGGGATGACGCTCTCTACCGCCATCTCCACGAAATGGAGAGGCGCTTGGGTCAGTTAGACCGAGAAGAAGAGCTTAGAGGAAGGACCCTTCGCCCTAGTCGACCTCCTTTCTCCCGAACCATAATGGAGGCGCCCGTACCAATCGACTTTAAGCCTCTTCAATTCGAGACTTATTCCGGGGAAACTGACCCCATCGATCGCATCGAAAGCTTTAAGACCCTCATGCTCATCCATCAAGCTTCCGATGCTCTGCTATGCAAGACCTTCCCCGCAACTCTCAAGGGTCCGACTCGAGAATGGTACTCTCGCCTTGCCCCATCCTCAATATTCTCCTTCGAGCAATTTGAGACCCTCTTCGTCACCCACTTCGTGAGTAGCCGCCGAACTGAGAAGACCAGCATTTCGCTACTCTACCTCAACCAGAAGAAGGGTGAGAAGCTGAGAGACTATGTGAAAAGGTTCACAGCGGAAGCCAGGTCCATAGCATCCCTCGACCAGTCGGTCGCTGCAGTAGCATTTCGATCCAATGTCCTCAAATCCAGCCTCCGCTCCTCCCTCGCCAAGAAGCCCCCACAGAACTTCTCTGACCTCCTCCTCCAAAGCGAAAAGTATATTCGGGCCGAATAAGCTAAGCACCGCCCCAACTTGGAGGGGTCTTCCTCCGAGTCTAAGAGAAAGGGAACATAAGAGGAAGGGGCCAAGAAGCTCCAGAAGGATAATGGC
Source organism: Hemerocallis citrina (assembly GCA_017893485.1). NCBI lineage: Eukaryota > Viridiplantae > Streptophyta > Magnoliopsida > Asparagales > Asphodelaceae > Hemerocallis > Hemerocallis citrina. Next base: position 77,802,938 of record CM030363.1, on the reverse strand, counting down.
GGCCAGCACCGACCTCCTCCCAGATTTGAAAAATTTACTCTCCTTAATGCCAACATCTCCACAATTCTCATGGAAGTTGAGAAGGAGGGGGTGATACCTCCTGCACAAAAAATGAACACCCCTGGCAAGAAGAGGGATAAAGAGAAGTGGTGCCGCTACCACCGGGACCATGGCCACGATACCAATGATTGTCGGGCCTTGAAGAACGAGATAGAAGCCCTCATCCAGAGGGGTCAGCTAAACAGGTTTGTGAGAAAGGACCGAACCGATCCTCCTCCCCCGGCTCGGAGGGCTAACAAGCGTCCTGAACGCGATGAAACGCCTGACTTCGAAGAGGAGCGTGTCCTGCACCTCATTCATGGAGGCCCAATGGGGGGCTCCTCCAACTCCTCTCGAAAGGCGTTCATTAGGGAAGTTAATTCGGTCCGTGCCACACCTCCTCCTAAAGGCCTCAGAGTGCCCGTCACATTCTCAGATGAAGACCTTGAGGGTGTCCGCACCCCCCATTGTGACGCACTCGTCATCAATCTCCAATGGAAAACTTTAAGGTGGAGAGGATCCTAGTGGACAATGGCAGCTCCGTTAACATCCTCTTCCTCGCCGCTTTCAAAGGCCTCAAGCTATCCTGAGACAGACTCAAGTCCGCCGGCTATACACTCCATGGGTTCACGGGAGTGCCAGTGACTATTGAAGGGGTGATCACCCTAGACGTAACCGCTGGCAAAACTCCTACTACCCAAATGGAGTCGATGGATTTTATGGTCGTGGATGTCCCTGTAGCTTACAATGTCATTTTAGGTCAGCCCGGCCTAGCTGCCCTTGAAGCCGTCCCTTCTGCATATCACCTCAAGATGAAATTTCCCACCCGGGCAGGAGTAGGGGAAGTAAAAGGCAATCAGGAAACGACCCGCAAGTGCTACATGACCTCTACCCTCGGTCCAGTCCTCTCCCACGAAACACTGGAAATCCCCCAAGATGTTGCCCGACCAACGTCCGAGCCGGTGGATGAGTTGGAGGAAGTGCTCTTCTCTGAGCAGGATCCAAGCCGAAAGTTCTTTGTTAGCAAGACCCTCCCATCCGCCCTATGCTTCGACATAGTCCAGTGCATCCGAAGGAACCGAAACCTCTTTGCTTGGTCAGCTGCAGACATGCCCGGAATTTCCGAAGAGCTCTTGGTCCACCACCTCAGTGTTGCTCCGGGGTCCAAACCGGTCCAACAGAAGAGGTGCAAGTTCGCCCCTGAGGGCCAGCTAGCTATAAAAGAGGAGGTGGACAAGCTCTTGAAGGCCCGGTTCATACAAGAGGTAAACTATCCCGAATGGCTGTCGAATGTAGTAATGGTGAAGAAGTCCAATGGGACCTGGAGGATTTGTATCGACTTTACCGACCTCAACAAGGCATGCCCCAAAGACCCCTTCCCTCTTCCAAGTATCTATACTCTAATTGAAGCCACTTCGGGCCATGAACTCCTCAGCTTCATGGACGCCTTCTCAGGCAACAATCTGATTCGAATGTTTCCCCCGGATATCCCGAAGACCTCCTTCATAACCGATCAGGGCCTCTACTGCTACAGGGTAATGCCCTTCGGTTTAAAGAATGCGGGTGCCACCTATCAACGCCTCGTCAACAAGGTTTTTCAAGCACAAATCGGCCGGAATATAGAGGTATATGTTGACGATATGCTTGTAAAGAGCATCCACAGGGCCGATCATGTGGTCGACCTGCAGGAGGCATTCGACGTACTCAGGAGACACAATATGAGGCTCAATCCGAACAAATGTGCGTTCGGAGTCTCGTCGGGAAAATTCCTAGGCTTCATGGTCAGCCAAAGAGGAATTGAGGCAAACCCCGAGAAGATCAAGGCCATATTGGACATGGCTCCCCCGAAGAATGTCAAAGAGGTTCAAAGGCTAACGGGTCGCCTGGCAGTGATAGGGCGTTTCCTTTCAAAATCAGGGGAGAAGTGCCTCCCCTTCTTCAAGGCTTTCAGGGAGGCTAAAGGCTTCGAGTGGGGTCAGCAGCAACAAGATTCATTCGACCAGCTCAAGGCTTATCTAGTCAATCCTCCTCTCCTCAGCAAACCAATTACTGGTGAACCCCTCTACCTCTACCTAGCAGCCTCCGAGCAGACCCTCGACGCTGTTCTTGTAAGGGAAGAAGATAAGATCCAAAAGCCCCTCTATTACGTGAGCAAGGTACTTCGGGATGCCGAGCTCCGCTACCCCAGGCTAGAGAAGATGGCATATGCCCTAGTGATGGCCGCAAGGATGCTTCGCCCATATTTTCAGTCCCATTCGGTGGTCGTCCTTACCGACCAACCGCTGAAGCAAGTTCTCCATAAGCCAGAGACCTCTGGTCACCTTATGAAATGGTCTATCGAGTTGAGCCAGCATGATATAACATATCAGCCTCAGACCGCGATCAAGGCTCAGGCCCTAGCTGAATTCATAGTTGAAAGCACTATCCCCGAGTTCAGCCAAGCGATGAAGGGACCACCTGTCTGGTCGGTTTATGTGGATGGATCCTTTTGTAACGAGGGGAGCGGAGCCAGGGGTCATTCTGGCCGGCCCGGATGATTTCATCCTCCAATACTCACTCCGCATCAACTTCAAGGCCTCGAACAATGAAGCAGAATATGAAGCACTCATAGCCGGCCTCGGAATGGCTCGCAATGCAGGGGCGCAGTGCCTCCGGATCTTTAGCGACGCTCAGCTGGTCGTAAATCAGGTCCTGGGCGAGTATGAGGCACGAGATGACCGAATGGTTAAGTACCTAGCCAAGGTCAGGAATCTCATGGCCCTATTTGAAGAAGCCCTCATCCAGCGAATCCCCCAAGAAGAGAATGCCCAGGCCGATGCCCTCTCCAAGCTAGCCTCCTCCTCCCTCCAAGGTCTCGAGCAGACCGTCTTGATTGAGGTACTCCTGAAGCCAAGTACAGAAGACGACACTTCTGATTCTATGAAGTCCTTACCTGTCCTGCTTCAAGATGATTGGATGAAACCCCTCGTTGAGTTCCCGAGGGATGGGCTCCTCCCCAAAGATCCTAAGGAAGCACGCCGAGTAAGAACCCGAGCAATGCGATACACACTTATCGAGGGCATCCTATACAAGCGCTCCTTCACACAAGCAGACGGCTGGCCTTATTTGAGATGCCTCTCCCCAGAACAAGCCGACTATGCCCTGCAAGAACTTCACGAAGGCATCGGCAAGGCACATTTAGGGTCCAGATCCCTAGCCTGCAAAGTGTTGAATTATGGATATTTCTGGCCTACTCTCCTACAAGATGCCAAATGGCACGTTCGGCAATGCAGCTCTTGTCAGAAATACTCCAACATCCGTCGCCTCCCATAAGCTCCACTCACTTTCCTATCAAGTCCTATCCCTTTCGCAATGTGGGGGATGGATTTACTAGGGCAATTCCCACCAGCTCCCGGCCAGTTCAAATTCTTAGTCATGGCAGTCGACTATTTCTCGATGTGGATAGAGGCCGAGCCCTTGGCCACAATCACCGAGAACAAAGTACTTCAGTTCTTTTGGAAGAACGTAATCTGCCGATTCGGTGTCCCTCGAGTCCTCATAACAGACAACGGAACCCAGTTTACCGGGGCTGCCTTCCGAGCTCTATGTGAAGACCTCGCCATCCAACAACGTTTCTCCTTCGTCTCCCATCCACAGTCGAATGGCCAGGTGGAAAATGCTAACCGGCAGATCCTCTCCGGTATTAAGAAGAGGTTGGATAAATGCTCTAAAGGCTTATGGGTCGATCAGCTCCCTAACATCCTGTGGAACTACCGCACCACAAAACGGACCCCCACAGGAGAGTCCCCGTTCAATCTCACCTATGGGTCTGAAGCTATGATCCCCCTAGAAGTTGGTATACCCTCTCATCGTCTAATGGCTTATGAAGAAGAACAAAATGCCAGAGAGCTCCGAGCGAATTTAGACTTGATTGACGAGATCCGTGAAAGAGCTACCATTCGTCAACAAAGCTACCGAAGAAGGATCGAGTTGGCATACAATAAGAGAGTCCGTCCTACCGACCTCAAAGAAGGGGACTTGGTCCTCAGAAAGCTAGCCATCTCTTTTCCTAGTCAAAAGAGTAAACTAGCTCCAAATTGGGAGGGACCCTACAAGATCACCAAAGTAGTTTGTCCCGGGACATATCGGCTAGAAGACCTTGAAGGCAGTGAGATCCCCAGGACTTGGAATGCCGACCATCTTCTGAGATACCAAGAGAAAGCATTAACGCCTCTCTAAGTATTCAGGGATGTCGAACCGTTCCTCTCCTTTTACTTGTGATTTTTCCTTTATTTCTCTCTTGTAATAATGGCTCGCAACTTTAGAAGCAGCCAAATATTAGTTGTAAATAAAGAACGTTTCTTCACATTTTACTTGTAAAATTGCTTGTATCTCTCTGCTTATACTCTTCACCCTAACGACGAGTTCGGAGTCCAACACTTGGTTCGATTCTACTCCGCAAGCTCGCTCTTAAGGCGAGCTAGGAGTAGGTCACCATTCGGAATTACTCCCACAACCGTTGAACAAACTCTAACGACGAGTTCGGAGTCCAACACTTGGTTCGATTCTACTCCGCAAGCCCGCTCTTAAGGCGAGCTAGGAGTGGGTCACCATTCGGAATTGCTCCCACAACCGTTGAACAAACTCTAACGACGAGTTCGGAGTCCAACACTTGGTTCGATTCTACTCCGAAAGCTCGCTCTTAAAGCGAGCTAGGAGTGGGTCACCATTCAGAATTGCTCCCACAACCGTTGAACAAACTCTAAGGACGAGTTCGGAGTCCAACACTTGGTTCGATTCTACTCTGCAAGCTCGCTCTTAAAGCGAGCTAGGAGTGGGTCACCATTCGGAATTGCTCCCACAACCGTTGAACAAACTCTAACGACAAGTTCGGAGTCCAACACTTGGTTCGATTCTATTCCGCAACCTCGCTCTTAAGCAAGCTAGGAGTGGGACGCCATTTGGAATTGCTCCCACAACCGATTGAACAAACTCTAGCGAAGAGTTCAAAGTCCAACGCTTGACTCGACTCCACTTCTCAAGCTCTATCAAGCAAGCTAGAAGTGGGTCGCCCATAAGAGAGGAGGTTTGCTTCTGATTTTGAGTAGTTGTCAAAAGTTGGAAGAGTTATACTTAAACTAATATCATCCAACGCAACATTCGAACAACAGAAGCAAAATAAACCTTTTTATTAAGAGCCCGGACAAGGCTGACACTACAACGAATTTTTACAATAACTTGAAGAGCATAATACAACTTATTTAACGCTTCTTTGGTAGGGGAACGCTTCGGTTCAGAGACACACGAGGGCGGCGTCGCCTTACCTCCGAGCTCGACTCTAAACCAGCGAAGCGAGAACCCCCTTCTCCGCTAATTCTAGCTGTGACCCCAACCGAGGTGCCACTGGAAGAAACGGCTACACCACTCTGAGCGTTAGCTGGGCTCCGCCTAACGGCAGGCGAACGAATCACAAGTTCGTAGAACGAGATACCTCTTTTGCTCTCTTCACGCGTACACGACGTACTGCAAACATTGGCCCTTACGGGCTGAGGTTTCAACGTTGCGATCTCGTCCTCTAGCTCGACGATCCTATCCCTCAGAATATCGTCTTCCACCAGTGCTTTGAAACGGGAAAGTTTGGACGAGTGTGCGACGTTAGTGCTATCGGCCACAATACGATGGAGATGAGTCACTTCGATGCCTCTGTCGATCGTGATCCTCCTCAGTTTGTCAATTCTTGCCGACAACTCATCGCGCTCGGACATCAACTTCCCCACCTTCGAAGCTAACTCCTCTTCCTCCGCCGAATGCTCTTTCACCGTTACCTCTAGATGACGAACCTATACCAGTAGTTCACTATTCTTTTGGTCGACATCAAGGAGATCCTTACGGAGCAACTCTATCTCGCCTTCGAGATGAGTTTGTCGAGGTTGCTTCTGCAGTTCCCTCAACTCACTAAGATACCCTCGCGCAGTTGCTTTGATATCCTCCAATTCCAAGAAGTCGTAAAACGCTTTATCACGCCAGCGAGAAAGAGCCCCCTTCGTTTTCTCCAGCTCAGTACGAAGATGGGAGACATCGGTGATCGGGCCCAACTCGACCTGGAAAGTTGAGGAATATCAAAAGAAGTCCTCAATACTCAAAGACACAATCCGAGCAAAATGAGTTGAATAATTTTGCGAAATTTTGTAATGTTCAGCCAAAAAGAAGTCATTTCATTAAAAGTTCAAAAGCTACAAAAAGCGGTGGTCAGTCCGCAGTTAGGCATTACAAGAAAAAAAAGAGAGAAAACAAGAGAATGAGAAGAGGCGACAAAGTCAAGGGTCGACCTCATCGTCGCTCGGCACGGCCACGATCGCACCCTCGGCACCACCCTCGCCTTCGATGTCTTCGCCCTCCGGCCTCGGATCGAACTCAGCCAAGGGCAGCTCTTCCTCGCCCTCTACGGGGTCGTAGAAGTAGTCGGACGAGACGTCGAATCCGGGGTTCCGAGCGATGACATGCTTTAGTGCTCAGCCGTATGCCTCTTCCATGTTCGTCAGCATGTGGGCTTCGGCCTCATCCCGAACAGCCTTCTCTGCGGCCGCCACCTTCGCCGCTTGCTCGGTCAGGGCCTCCTCTGTCGCCTTCTGAGACCGAGTCAGCTCTCCTTCGAGCTGAGCCCTCTCCTTTTCAAGGGTCTCGACCTTGGAAGCCTCGGCGGCAGAGCTCCTCAACGCCTCGGCGAGCTGAGCCTTTAAGTCGGCGACCTCGGCCTCGAGCAAAGTAGAGAGCAACTGTTCGGCCTCCAGCTCCTTCACTGCTTTAGACCGCTCCGACCGTTTCCGGTCGTTCAGAACGGTCATCTCCTTCTCCTTGCTCGCGAATTCCTCGAGCAAATAGTTGAAGTGGCAGAGGGTCTACAAGCAACACAAGAAACAGTCAAGAACGAGCGCAAAAACATAGAAAAATTCTCAAAGTAATCTACTACTTACCGACATAGTGTTCCGAGCGATCTGCATCGCGGCGTCCCCAACTTCACCTGCCTTAAGCGCCGCTCGATCTTTAGGGGTCAGCAAGTGCTTCACCGCCTACATGCAAATATTACCATCCCCTAAGAAATCGTCGACCTTCATGACCCGCCAGTCGGTGACGAAGATGCGCTTGTGCTCCTCGGTCAGAATCTTTTCCTGCCTCGGCTGTGAGAGGCGGGACATCGAGAGCCAGCACCGCGCTGATGTTGAACGCTCCGCCGAAAGATCCTAGAGCATCTTTTCCCGCCGTTGGGGTCGGCGCGTCCGAGGCAGGAGGGGCGCTCGGCACGGCAAGGCCTTGATCCGGCTCGACCAAGGGAGCCTCGACAACCTGTCGCTCGGGGGTCGGGGAGACCGAGGGGATCTTAGGCGCTCGGCCGCCTTGAGGTCCAGACACGGTCCTCTTCCTCTTCCTCACCTCCTGCTCCTTGGAAGCTCGGGCCTTAGCCATCAATCCTTTGTAATCCATGCCTGAGATTCTGCACAAACCGAGTGAAAAAAGTTAGAAAAATTTTCCAAAACTTCAAAGACAAAAAAAGAAAAGAAGAGGCATACTAGGGTTGATCGGACTGAGACCCCCTCGGAACAATGCCTCCTCGGTGATATCTTTCCAACTGAGGGTCGGAAGACCGAGCAACTTTTCCACGACTTCCGCCTCCTCGTTGCTGAGCACGGGCTCTTTCTTCGCCCGCTTCGGAAGACCGTCCCTCGACCATACCGTCGGGATCACCCATGGCTCGGGAGCTCGGATGAGGAAGTATTTCTCCTTCCAATGCTTGATCGAGTCCGGGTTCTCAATCAGCTTCACTCCCTTCCTCGGCGAGAGATAGTACCTCTGCTCATTTTTGCTTGGCTGACAAGGTCGGTAGAGACTCCGAAGGATAAACATGTTGGGCTGAGTGCTGACCTCCTGACATTGAAGAACGAATGCCATGACGTGTCGCCAGGTGTTCGGCATTAGCTGAGCCAGGACACAAGCCGTACCACTGCAGCACCTCGACCACGAAAGGGTGTAGCGGCAGCCGAAGTCCGGCATTCAAGGAGTCGGCGGGAAATACGCATATATCGGCCGAGGACGAGGTGCACGCTCGGAAGCCAGGGCCAGGAAGAAGGAGCCTGTACTTCGTAGGGATTCAGAACCCGCTCCGGATCCGATGCAAATCCGCCTCGGTCAGCACTGAAGAGATCTGATCCACCTCGGATGTTTCCCTCGGCTCGTTCTCCTCGATCGACTTGGCGGTACCCTGCGTCACCTTCTCCAACAGTTCTCCGGAGTAGCTCTGCACATCGCCAACGCTCGACAGAATGCTCGGCTGCCGACCCAGCTCCCCTGCTGTCTTCGGGTGTTCAATGATCGTTTCCACCCCCTTTCCCTTGCTGGCTCGGACCAACACCTCCTGGAGAGGCTCGGCAACCTCCACATCCGTACTCGGCCGGACCGTAGTCTCTTCGGTCGGCTCCACTACCTCCTTCCCCTTATCCTTGCTCGGCCTGGCCGCTCGGCTGACGTCGGGGTCCGAGGAGGGGGTCTCATCCGTAAAAGAAAACTTAACCATTTTAAAGATGAAGAGAGGGACTGACCTCGAAATGACTAGTTTGGCCAAAAAAGATCGCCGGAGTTAGAAACGCCTCGCCGCGACAGCTAGCAGCACCACTCGAGAGCTAAAAACTTCGCTAAAGAAGTAAAAACCAAGAGTGATAAAGTGAAAGTGAGAAATGAGAAGTGTTGAGGGGGTGAAAACTTATAGTAAAAAAGATGCCTCTTGGGCTTTGTAACGTAAGGGCGCAACTCTTGGGCCTCCTTTGAAGCGTTACAAAAGCCCAAAAGACTAAGTAACGAAGAACTGCAACTGTTGGCAAAGGGAGCGACGTTTCAACCCAAATAAAGCAGCTCGGCACTTCACATCCGATGGTCAAGATTGCCCCACGTCCCTCGGATCCAACATCCGAGCGACAGGTGATCCTAGCCATTTCGCTCGGAATCCGAGCAAGTGCCAATCCGAGCTACGAAATGGAGAAAAATGACTTTTCCCTCAAAATTCGCGTAAGATTTCGATCAGACGGCCCAGATCATGCCAGCACCACTACGCGACAAGATAGTGTTTTCTTGGGAACTGAGCCAGCTTCGAGATCTGTGCCATCATCCAACGGCTGAGATCGCCCCACATCCCTCGGATCCAACACCCGAGCGACAGGCGATCCGAGCCATTTCGCTCGGATTCTGGCCAAGTGCCAATCCGAGCTACGAAATGGAGAAAAATGACTTTCCCCTCAAAATTCGCGTAAGATTTCGATTAGACGGCCCAGATCATGCCAGCACCACTACGCGACAAAGATAGTGTTTTCTTGGGAACTGAGCCAGCTTCGAGATCTGTGCCATCATCCAACGGCTGAGATCTCCCCACGTCCCTCGGATCCAACACCCGAGCGACAGGCGATCCGAGCCATTTCGCTCGGATTCCGAGCAAGTGCCAATCCGAGGTACGAAATGGAGAAAAACGATTTTTCCCTCAAAATTTGCGTAAGAGTTCGATCAGACGGCCCAGATCATGCCAGTGCCACTACACGACAAGATAGTATTTTCTTGGAGACTGAGCCAGCATCGAGATCTGCGCCGCAATCCGACAGTCCAGATCGCTCCACGTCGCTCGGCATACCGAGCCAAGCGACTAGCGATCCGAGCCACTCGTGCGAGAGAAGAACCGAGCCACTTCGCTCGGATTTCGGGCAAGTGCCAATCCGACCCTCAAAAGTGAAGAAAAACCCTGCCAAGCGACTTCGACTGTTGGATCATTACGAAATTCGCGCTTGAGATGATGCACGGCCCAGATTGCGCCACGTCCACTAAATGAAAAGATAGTATTTTCTTGGAAACCATACATGCCTCAAGATTCGCGCCAAGATCTAACGGCTCAGATCGCTCCACGTCGCTCGGCATTCCGAGCCGAGCGACTAGCGATCCGAGCCACTCGCACGAGGGAAAAACCGAGCCACTTCGCTCGGATTCTGAGCAAGTGCCAATCCGACCCTCACAAGCGGAGAAATTTCGACCGAGTGACTCTGTCCATCCGATCTTTTAGAAATTCGCGCTCGCTCAGGATCAACGGTCCAGATCGCGCCACGCCATAATTCGGTATTTTATTTATTAAAATCGTTTTCTTTATTTAAAAAATTGCAAAAAAATGATTAAAATTTCGGGAAAATTAATTAAAAATCCTAGAAAATAATTATAAATTCGGGGAAATATTTCTGAACCCCCGAGTAAATAATTATTTCCTAGGATCATTTATTAAGACCTCCGAACGACGAATCGACGCTTCGCAAAATTAAGTAAATATTCCGAAAAAATAGATAAAAATCACCGAATGTCCAGAGGAGCTCAAGAACAACTTAGAGTGTAACCGACTTGAAAAATCACCACACTACCTCCTTCAAAGATTCAAAACCTTCCATTTGGACTCCGATACAACTCCGCCAGCCATTAAAACAGTAAAACTACTCCTCAAAGGCTGATCAAGCTCAGTCTTTAGGAGTGGGGGGCTTGTGATATGGCTAAAAATGGGGTTAAATTGGAACCATCCAAATCGGAAACGAATCTTAAAGCCTGGGGGTAAAATGGTAATTTTACCTACCAATGGGTTTGGAGCAGGTCCTGGGTCTTTTCGTTAAAAAACCGAATAACCCGCGAACGAATCCACCTCAACTGGGTGCGGGTTTCAACCCGGAGCAAATCCGGTCCACCAGGATAGAATTAGGGTTTCTGATTAATACTAATTAACAGCCTTAATTCACATCTATCCTTTCACCAGGGGATTAGGGATTACATTCCTTATCTAACCATAGGGATTACATTCCTAATCTGACCCCCAACGATGCCTATAAATACCCCCCATCCATCTCCATTAAGAGGTAATCAATCTTTTGCCAATTTACGCTCTTTCATAATCACTTCTGGTTACTGACTTGAGCGTCGGAGGGTGCGTCGGCGGGATCAACCCCGGTGTCTCGCACTTTTTGCAGGTGAACGGCGGGAGTCAACGGTCAAACTCCGGCGGAACAGGTAACAGGTTTGCTATTCAACGTTTTTCAAGAATCCACAAATACTATCTGTTTGCCCTCACACCAGATTCAGCGGCAACAGTACCGTTAACTTGGGATTGGATGCCTGTGGTGGAATGATAATGTCTTATGCAAATTGTAAAAGAATGTGTTGTAAAAGTAAGAAAATATAATTCAAGGTGTTAAATTTTCGCTGTGCTATGTAAAGATTTGACGTAATAAAAGTTGAAAAATTATCTGTGTTTGGTTGTGTTTACTATTACTTTGAGGTAGATGCGAAAAATTGTGCCACGTATTTCTAAGATATTATATTGAAAATTCGAGGTGCTACAAAGTTGGTATCAGAGCATGCTTCAATTAGTAATTTTAAACATGGTATGGGGAATAAACATAAATGGACATTTGATGTGTAAGAACCTAGACGAACATTAGATGTGTGAGTACACAAGTGGACATTAAATGTATGGATACCTAGGTGGACATTAGAAGTGTGAGTACCTTGGTGGACATCTGATGTATGTGCCTTGATTGTTTGATCATGAAGGCCTGTAGTGAGATTTAGACTGTTTGTATGCCTAGACTCGAATAAAATTTCTTTATCGCAAGCGTACTGGTTAATTTTTTCATAAAGCATATACTTTCTCACTAGCTTTTTGACCTCGTTTGTTCACTTTATGCATTTGATATTTTATTAGGTAAGGTGTTACCCCTTCAACTTGTATCTTTTCTATCTTACTTACTAATGTTCACTATATCTTTTCCTATTTTACTTACTGTGTATAATTGTGGATTCTATGATTTTTGCCAGTATTTTGTCAGTTATTAAATTTAATTATTTTTCGCTAGATTCTGTTAATTATTCTTTCGTATTTTTTTAAATGTTTCTTAGTTTTGTAGTTCTCACTCTTGTATCCTATCACTTTTACTATTTTACATTTGTTTGCTTACCAGATAACTTTTGAATAATTAACTTATTTCTACTTTTTATTCAGTTTCTTTTAATGTCAGTGATTGATTTTATTTTTAGTTTTTATATCTCTAACCGAGTTTATATTATTTCTATTCATTAGTAAAATCATTAAGCTTTCACTAATCGTCTTGTTTTTCTTTTAAAATTGTTTCAATGACTTTATTATTGGTTCTTATTAGTAAAGTCTAAAGCCAAACATCAATGAGGCAAACCCATAACAAAAGAAATTTTCTACATATTTTCTAAATGATATTTCAAGACTTTTACTTATATAATGATACTAATGGTAAAAGAAATCTTTTCTTTATGACATTTTGTTTATACAATTACACTTTATGTTTCCATGGAATTTGAACTGGTATAGTTGATTTTACTCTATTTTGTGTTTACGAAATTTTTACGTTTATGTCAAGATGGAGTACATCAACAATGGTCTAAGCTTTCGTTCTTTTGTAATTACTATTTATTGGTACCGTTTCTCAATTCTGTAGCATTTTAGATTTTTCACTTATTTTTGTTTCCACGTCCAAATTAATAATTTGACGTTTACTTTTTTAATATTCAATGAACTTCTTTTAAGTCTTCTTGCATATATTTATTTTGGTCTATTTTGCTCGTTACCCTTTGATGTGTTTTTAGAGTATTGATTATAATGTTAAAAATCACTAGTATACTCATTATTGCTTGTCTTGTACATTCATTGTTATTAATATTTTTTTTACTTAGCTAAATTTGTTAGAATTTCTATGTATCTTGACTGGTTATTTTTCCTAAAACTTTTATATATATATATAACATTTAAGTTTGTGTTCCTTCGTCGTTTGTATGGTTGTCAACTTTTTTATATTTGGGTTTTATCTCTTCACTTTTCACTTCTTATTCTATAAGAATAGTCTTACTATTTTCTCACATTTTGGGACTAATTGTGTATTCAATTGGATTTTGTATACTTTTTCCATGTCAGTTTCCACCTTTACTCTTCAAGCAATAATTATATGTTTTTTCTTTTTTACTTAATAATTAAACCTAACTAAAATAATGATAGAGTAAATTTTCGAAACTGTCTTGTAAGTTTTGTATTCTGTTTTCTTTTGCTTAGAGTAATTCTGAGGACAGAACAATTCTAAGGGGGGAGTGATGTAACACCCCGCAAAATAAAATAATTTATTTTGCATTATTAAATAACATTAAATTGATTAAGTTGACTATTTTGACTATTTTCTTGAAATTGCAATTTTGCACGTGCAACACACGTGCAAAGTTAGGAAATTTTGAATTATTAAACTTTTATGGTTAATGATTTATTTTCCTTATTTATTTATGATATTTTAATTCTGAAATTTATTTGAATTAATTTGACTATTTTATGAATTTGTCGATTTTACATGTACAAAACACCTGCAAAGTATTTTTTGGTGCAAATCTCCAGTTTTAAATTTCTGAATAAATTCCCCTACTTATAATTGAGTAAATCCTAAATTTTGAGATTTTTTTGAATAAAGAAACTATTTTTATAAATACTTCGAAAGAGTTGAGCGTTTGTGTAAAAATCCGATTGGATCTCAAACAAATAATGAAAATTCGTTTCTGCTGCTTTTTGGACTGGCCAAGGTCATTATTGAAAATAAAATTGATTTAAAGTTTATTTAGAGTTGATTTGGTAAAGATTAAAGCAAATATGGTATTTTTGCAAATATGAAATTTAAGTTGGACCTTGTGCAAATATTTTTTTTGGAAACTAAAGGTCAGAAATTTCATTTGCAAAATCTAATATTTATTAGTACATAATAATTTTGAATTTTCTGGATTTTTACGAATATTTTATGACATATTTACAAATACTACAAAGAGAGAGACTTTTGTGCAAAATTACCACTTGGACTACAAATCTGAAAATTTTCAATTTCTGGGCAATGCTTAATGGCCGAATAACTCAGTATTAAAGGGATTTGATTTGATTTTAATTTATTTAACTTATTTAACTAATTTATTAAAAGAGGTCTATATATGTAAAGGAATAATTTGTTAAAGGATGTTTCCATAACCTTGTAAAACCCTAAAAACCCAGATTTCGGTGTATATTTTGGCTGCTACAGCCGTCCCCCTTCTACAAAAAAACAAAGTTTTTCTTTATTATTAATTTCTTGGAGTTTCGAAGCAAGGATCTTGGATTTTTGTGAAAAGAAGGGCTTTTTCCTATTCTTTATTAATTTGGTTGATTTCTTCATTGAGGTGAGTGACATATATTTATTTTCTTATTATTCTATGCATGTTTTATGTGATGATTTGTCTCTTAGAATGTATGATAGATGGGTGTATGATGATATAATGAATAATTGATGGATGGATGAATAAAGATTGAACTTTTCATGAGAACTATGAATTGATGATTAAAATTCTATATAGATGACTTGAGATTATTAAGAACCAAATAGAAATCATGGGTATGTTGCTTTCTTTTATATTATTGTTGAATTGATTATATTTGATTAGATTGTATGATGTAAATTGCATAAACGTGAACAAAGAATGGTTCTTTACTGTGTATGTATATATATGACCTGTTTTGGGTATTTCGATGAAAGGAACTTGACTAATACATGTTGTATCTGCATATGATCAAGGGTTAAACTAATATAATCAGTTGGAGTATGTGTATAACTAAGTTTCAAAGAGTTTTAAGTATCAAAGGAACAAGTTTTTGAAGATTTTACAGAGTTTGATGTTTCGCGTCTGATTGTACACGATCGAAGCTTGGATTTTTGTGTTTTGTGATGTTTTTGATTGAATCTTGATTTATATGGATACTGTGATTGTTTTGAACAATATACTACTTATATACAATGATTTTCTTGATGTTTCTGATGCATAAACACACCATATATATATACATACCTTTACTTTTATTGATTTCACTACAACACACAATGTATTCACCGGCATTTTTTCGAATATTCACCGGCATTTAAAAACGCCGGGGGAAAATTCACCGGCGTTTATAAAAATGCCGGTGCAAATGCCACAGTGAGCGTCGCGGAATACTAGGGGTCTACACCGGCATTTTTACAGAACGCCGGTAGATCTTAAGAATACATCGTCGGCCGTAAAAATGCCGGTGTATGGGTATTTCTAAGTGCCCTATTTTCCACTGATATACATTCACCGGCGTTTTACAAACGCCGCCATAGGAGCTTTAATTTTAGTTAAAATCTACACCGGCATTTGTAAAAATGCCGGTGTAGATATATAATTTATTATAATAATAATAAAAAAAATTTAAAAAAAAAAACCTCATGCAGCACTCTTACTGTAATGCCCTAATTTTTCAATTAATGAAAAATTATTTTATTTTGCACGTAGTGTGCACGTGCAATATTTTGGTTGAATTAAATCTTATAATTATTTTCATTGTGATGGGTATAAATATTTAAATTTATGCTTTCAAATTATTTTATACAAAAGCCTTCTTTTAAATGGATGAAAAGCCCTTTCTTCTAAAAAGCCTTTTCTTTTAAAAAGCGCAAAATGTAATTCATTTATTTTATTTTATAATAATTATTTTGGCCCATAAATTAAAGCCCATGGACTATTTTTATACAACTTGTCATGTAGAATACAATTTAAAGACTATTTTATTTTTATACAAAAATTTAATGTACAACTTTTGGACCTAGTTGCATGCACGTGCATTGCCCGTACAAGTGCAAAATGCACTCTTCTCTAGGCCGGTTGTGGTTCTTTTGGAGGAAAATCAAATTTTGTAATGGTGATCATGGTGTGGTGGTTACTTGGTTGTGGGTAGTTATTGCAACTCCTACTTTCATCCTAGCCTTCCATCTTACAACCAACCAATTGATCCTAGCCCTCCATTCTCTTTGATTTTTAGTATAAATACCCCCCCCCCCCCATGGCTAGTTAATCTTGTGTAAAATTATTCTCTTTCAAACCTATAGTCTAAATTGCATTATCTAGTAGTGTTTTTGTGAGTTGAAAGATTGAGAGTGTGTGGGATTTTGCTTGCACCAAGGAGAGGAGGTCGGCTACCACTAGAAGGAGGAGCTCGGGTGTGCTTGGGAGGCTTGTGTGCATGTGTTCAAGGAGGAGCAATTCGTCGCAAGGACTTTCGTTTAGGAGTTGCTAATTGTGTTTGTCTCTCCATTTGAGGTGGGTAGATTCTCCATATTTCTAACTTATAAATGCATGTTAATTATGAATGAATGAAGCATGAAAGAAATTAAGAAGAGTACACTTTAATAATCTATTGAATGATTGAATGTGGATATGCAATTTTATATGTGGTTCTATTATTTAAGTTGTATGTGAATTGATTAGAATCATGGATTGATTGATAAAAACACATTTATTATTATCAAGAATTTACACACAAAAGTTAGTAGATTAATAATACCCTTTCATGTGTTAAATAGATCTTTTGTGTTAATATGGGCATGCATAATTTAAAATATGAGTTGTATGTTAGGTAAATGATTAAGGACAGAGAATTAAGGTGAAAATTTATTGATAAAAAAGATTAGAACGCTAAATGCGAAGAAATGTCGAAAAGAGAAGAAATGTAGTATTATAATGTAGAATTTGAATTAGTTGTATGAAAATATGTTTTAATTGTTACAAAAATTATTTTGCTCATACTGGTATGTGAATTATGTGAGGAAGAATTAATCTGGAGTTATACAGTAATTTTCATGAAAGCAGAATGAAATGAGGACTAGTTGAACATCAAGACATTTTAACAACAGAGAAAATTGGTTCAAAAAGAGTTTAAATTGTACTGTGACAACCTAAGCATGTAGCTCAAGTGGTCAGAGAGCGCGGTTGGGTTCCCTGTGGTGACCGATTCGAATCCCGTGGGCAACATTATTTCGTTTGTTTTTTTAAAACAAATTTAACAGCGGGCCGAGAGCGGCCGAGAGCATTTAATGCTCTCCGCCATGTTTATGCCGCTTAGCACGTTCGGTCTGTTGGCCTGTGCTTTCGGTCGTGTCTCTGGGGAGCTGGGTTCGAATCTTGCCCTCGGCAAGATTGAAAAATCAATTTTTTTTAGGGTTTTTAATTGTCCAAAAATTATGGAAAAAAATATGACTATTCTCCTAAAAATATATGGGACTTTATAAAAATAATTTGGAAATTATTTGCATGAAATAAACTATGATTTGAGAATAAAATGCATAAATAGAACTATGGTTCTATATGTATACTTTGTGAAAAATTATACCTTGCAAAAAGAATTTGAAATGAAGGATTAGAAGATTAATATAGTCGAGAAAGAAATTTTATTTTGTGATGGTTATGAATTATTCTCATATGTGAATAGTGCGAAAAATATTAAATGCGAATATTCGTAGTGAAGTGAAATTTTGATGTGAAGTTGATAATCGATAAAGCATATGAATTTCATGTATAGTTATGGACTATTTGAACGAATTAGAAATCATGATTTGAAAAGAAATATACTTTTGAGTATGATGACTCAACATGGAAATTTATGAATTGGAAATGCTCATTTTGGAAATTATGAATTGAAAATTGAAACAAAAAGAGTAGCTAAGTCTCCCCCGGCATTTGGAAATAAATGAAATGATAATTTGAAATGAAAGACCAAGGTTGGTCATGTTTGAATGAATGAATAAGTTCGGTTTAGTGGAGAGGCTAACTCTAGAGATTTGATTTTTGTTCATGATTTTGATAAAAACTAAGGATTAGTACGTAGTGGAGACGTGATGAAAGTAGGAGAAAAACACGAGTATGAGGGCCATCGGATTAGCGGTGTGAGAGTGATCCACAGGCTGCCTGCTTGATGCGTCAAGACATGGCATGGGCACTACTCCAGAATTATCGTCCCGGTGGCGACGCTTGTAGGATGTTCGAGTGGCTATGGGTGGTGCCATTGTTCCATGGCGGAGGCTGAATTGTCCATAGGTTGCCTGCTCAATGCGTCGTGTCAGTGCGTGGGATTCCCCTCCAGGCTGCCTGGACATGGGCTCGTAGATCATAGGACATCTAAGATACCTACCGTAGTTACAGTAGTAGATTAAGTCATGGCGAGGGATTGAACCCTACAAAGATAAAGAACGATTAAGGGCTTGCCCTCGGACCTATGTAGTATGGGATGCATAGTATCCGAACAAGTGCGCATTAGTGTCATGTAAAATAAATAAATACATTAAGGACTAAGTGCACAATCACAACACGACATCAATAGGGTAGCCCCTTTAGTTTGAAATGTGACAAGTTTGTGTTTGCTAAATATGGAAAATTAAGTTATACTATTTCCGGCATAGAGAGGATGGCCGTGTATAATGATCGTCGGTTGAATAAACTGACGTACCCACAGTCTTATATGCAGGTAAATGGCTTGATACAGATTAAAGAGGAACAAATGCTTAAAGATTATTCAATGTTGTTGTACATTCGTTTCATTGTTGTAAAGTTTACTTCCGCTGTGCAGTGTAAATTGTAATGTATTCATGTAAACTCTGATGTAAAGTGAAAAGTTCAAATTTCCTTGTAAAATTGTACTAAAGGAAGCGAAAAGATCCTGTAGAATATCTCGAATTCAGTGTATTTGGGATTCGGGGCGTTACACTTACAATCAAAACCAAAATATGTAGTTCAAATTATTGAACTACAAAAAGTGAAAGAGAATACTTTCACTGTCAAATTTAGGCAAAAATGCTACTAACTGAAATGAAACAATACTCATGAGATATTGAAACCAGAACATAAATTCAAACAGGATTATTTCATCACTAGTCACTCCTCTGTAAATCATAGTATGCAACTTCAGTTACATAATCCAACTCATCATCACTTACAAGCCTTAAAAATACTCTGCTACTCTGACGCTCTAGTCGACTTATATCTCTTTTACAGTCGACTGGACAGAAGAAAATTTTCAATTCCGCAATTATTTTTTATACAACACTATTCACTCCCCCTCTAGTATTTCTTACCTTGCCTACAGGATCCAACACTTGGTATCAGGGCAAGGTTGAGTGCAAGGGCAACTACTTCTAATGCAAATCAATACCATGAAGGCCAATCTACACAAAGGCCACCCCTCTTTGATGGAACCAATTACAACTATTGGAAGTGTAGAATGAAGATCTACCTTCAGTCCATTAACTATGAGATATAGAACATGACGGAGACCGAGTACACCGCTCCTACCATTCCATATGCACAATGGAACGATGACATGAAGAACCAAACAATGAACAATGCAAAGGCGATGAACGCGCTATTTTGTGCCCTTACAAAAGAGGAGTTCAACCGTGTGTCCATTGCAACAACCGCACATCAAATTTGGCACACACTCGAGGTAACTCATGAAGGAACAAATACAGTAAAAGAATCTAAAATATCTATTCTTGTTCACAGGTTTGAAATGTTCCGCATGAAGAAGAATGAGAATGTGTCTAAGATGATTAAATGGTTCACTGACATTACCAATTCACTTGTGGCACTTGGAAAGACGTACACTCTAGTCGAGATGGTGAGGAAGGTACTTCGTGCACTAACCCCCGAATGGGAGAAGAAGACCACTGCCATAGAAGAGGCCAACGATTTAACACAACTTTCTCTTGAGAATATTGTGGGAAATCTTATGGCATATGTGGTACAACTTGAAGAGCACAAGAAGGATCAAGAAACTCAACTATCCAAGAAGAAGACACTAGCATTCAAGGCCATATCGGATTCTGAGGATGAAGAAGAAGATGAGGAAGAGATTGCCATGTTCATGAGAAAGTTCAAAAAGTTCCTAAGGAAAGGTAAGTTTAATTCAAAATCTAAGGAATCTAATGAACCTCTAACTTGTTTCAGGTGTAACAAAATAGACCATATGAAGAAGGATTGCCCACTAGAGAACGTGAAATCTTAAAGAAAGGCGTCCAACTTCAAGAAGGGCAAGTACACAAAGAACAAGTTCATGAAGAACAAAAAGGCCTATCAAGCAACTTGGGATGATAGCGTTTCTTCATTGGAAGAAGAAAATAAAGATACAAACGAGGTTGCTAATGTGTGTTTTATGGCATCTCAAAATCAAGTATGTAATGACTATGACTCTAGCGTTTTACTTGATGCTTTCAATAAGATTTTTCAAGAACTAAAAAAGGAAAAAATTAGAGTTAAGAACTTGAAGAAAGTTAATCAAACACTTTCTCAAGAGAATCTTAACCTCAATAAAGAAGTGAAATCTTTAAATTCTCGTCTTTCTAGTTTAGATATAGATCTTGTGTCTCTAAAGAAAGATTATGAAGAGATATCCAAGAACGTATCTAAATTTAATAAAGGAAAGGAGAATTTAAATGATGTTCTTTAAAATCAAGTTCAATCCAATAAAAGGTTTGGACTTGGTTTTCAAAAATCTCTTGAAAAATCTCATGCTTCTAAGAACACTAGAGTAAATAAAACTGCATCTATTTCCAGTGTTAAGCATAAACTGTATGAGTTTTTTAAAAAGCCTAAAACAGTAAGTTTTCATGATAAAGGAAAATCTATAGTTCAGACCAGTCGACTGAACCCACTCATAAGTCGCCTGTCCAGAGGTACTAAGTCTCATTCAACGAGATAAACACCTCAGATAAGTTGACCTATACTACCTCACAGTCGACTGCATATTAGTCACAGTCGACTGAAAGGTATATTAAAGTCGATTGGACAGAGCAAAAATGTATGGGTTCCAGTCAACCTGAGTCCGAAAGATGGAATTGCCTATATTAATTCATTTATGCTTACTGTATGTAATTCTGCTAATTATATTTCTAATGGTGGAAAATCAAACTCTTCTTGGGCTTGGCTTCTAAAAAACTAATCTATGTTGAACCCAATGAAAAGGGTACCATATTCACATTTAATATTTTATAGGTACCTAAGAGAGATTGTTGGATAGTTGACAGCGGATGCTCGAAGCACATGACTGGTCATGCCAACCTCCTATCTTCCATTCAAGATATTGATGAAGGAACATTCACATTTGGTGACAATAACAAAGGAAAAGTCATTGGAATTGGTATGGTCGGTAAGTACACTAATCCTTCTATAGAAGACGTTTTATTAGTTAGTGGACTTAAGCATAACTTTTTGAGTATTAGCCAACTATGTGATAAGGGTTATAAAATCTTGTTTGAAAAAGATGCATGCTTAATTTATGATTCTACCATGCAAAATATAATTTTCAAGGATTTAGGAAACATAACATTTATGAACTATGATTAACGGCATATGATTTTTCGAATGATTTTTGGTTAGTAGCTTCTAATAATGATTCTTGGCTATGGCATAAACGTTTTGGCCATGTGAATATGAAAAATCTCTCTAAATTGTCTAAGTACAACCTAGTTAAAGGGCTGCCAAGACTATCTTTTAAAAAGGATAAGTTATGTGATGCATGTCAACTAGCTAAACAAATTAAATCTACTTTTAAAACAAAAGAAGTAATTTCTACTAGTAGGCCGGTCGAATTAATCTACATGGATTTATTTGGGCCTACTAGAGTTGCTTCTTTAAATAAAAGTAGGTATGTATTTGTTTTAGTAGACGATTTTCCACGATTCACTTGGACTTTCTTTTTAAAACATAAGAATGATGCTTTTGTAGAATTTGCTAATTTTTGTAAACGAATTCAAAATCAAAAGTCTCTAACCATAGTCACTATTAGAAGTGATCATGGTGGAGAATTTGAAAATGAAATGTTTGCAGAATATTGCAACAAGAATGGTATAACTCATTCGTTTGCATTTCCTAGAGCTTCACCACAAAATAGAGTGATTGAAAGGAAGAATAGGAATTTGCAAGTATGTGCACGTACCATGCTTGTTGAAAGCAATTTACCTAATATTTTTGGGCTGAAACCGTTGCTACAGCTTGTAATGTTTTAAATAGAATTTTGATTAGGCCTAAGCTAAAGAAAACATGTTATGAGCTATTTTTTGATAGAATTCCTAAGGTCTCTTACTTCAAAATATTTGGATGTAAGTGTTTTATTCTGAACACTAAGGATAATTTAGATAAGTTTGATCCTAGCTCTAATGAGGGTATCTTTATAGGATACTCAGATAGGAATAAGGCATATAGGATCTTCAACAAGCCAACAATGACTTCTGAAGAATCCATGCGTATTGCATTTGATGAATCTCTGTCTTCATCGACTTTAATTGAAGATGATGAAACTGATTCATCACCTTTAAATAAAGTAATTACATCTTTAGAGCAAACTATCCTCGCGGATAAGTCAACCGATAAGGAAGTCAAGTCGAATGCTATAAATCAGTCGATTGATGAACTGGTCAAGTCGACTAATACTGTTGTGATGTCTCCAACATTACCAAAATCTTTTGTTGAAGTTAGAGATCATCCTCATGACTTAATAATTGGTGACATTTCACATGGTATTCAGACAAGATAACATGTCACGCAGCTTTTTTGTCGGATTTTGAGCCGAAGAATATACAAGAAGCTTGTGAGAATGAGTTTTGGATAAATGCCATGCAAGATGAGTTAAACCAATTTATAAGGAATGATGTATGGGATTTAGTTCCACGACCTCCCGATCATACAATAATTGGTACCAAATGGATATTCAAGAATAAGTTAGATGAATCAGGACAAGTTGTTAGGAACAAAGCTATACTAGTTGCTCAAGGGTATAATCAAGAAGAAGGCATAGATTTTGATGAAACATATGCTCCTGTTGCTAGATTAGAATCAATCCGTATCTTGTTATCTTTTGCATGTTTTATGAATTCTACACTCTTTCAAATGGATGTTAAAAGTGTTTTTCTTAATGGGTTTATAAAGGAAGATGTTTATGATAAGCAACCACCAGGTTTCGAACATGAACAATTCCTAAACCACGTTTTTAAGTTAAAAAAGTCATTAAGCGGTCTTAAACAAGCACCACGTGCTTGGTATGATCGATTGAAGACTTTTCTTTTAAGTAAAGTAAACACTACCCTGTTTATTAGGAAAATAGAGACAGATATCTTGATCATACAAATATATGTAGATGACATAATTTTTAGTTCTACTAACAGTAATCTTTGTCAAGAGTTTGCTAACACCATGAAAAACGAGTTTGAGATGAGTCACATGGGTGAACTCAACTATTTCCTTGGACTACAAATTAAACAATCACCAAATGGCATATTTATTAATCAAGAAAAATATGCTAAGAAATTACTCAAGCAGTTTAACATGGATAGCACGAGTAGTAAGACCACACCTATGTCTACTACCACTACCCTTGACAAAGATGAATTAGGTAAGAGTGTCGATCAAAAACTCTATCGAGGTATGATTGGCTCACTCCTATATATAACTGCTAGTAGACCGGACATTATATTTAGTGTATGTTTTCGTGCTAAATATTAGTCAAGTCTTAAAGAGTCTCACTTAAAAGTTGTGAAACGGATTTTAAGATACCTTAAAGGCACGTCTGAATATGGTCTATTTTATCCACGCATCGATAACTTTCAACTTTTGTCATATAGTGATGCAGATTTTACTTGTAGTAAAACTGACCGTAAGAGCACTAGTGGGACATGTCACTTTTTGGGACATTCACTAGTCTCTTGGTGCAGTAAGAAGCAAAATTCGGTATCCCTATCTACTACAGAAGCTGAATATATCGCTGCAAGTTTGGCTTGTGCCCAAATTTTGTGGATGAAACAAACCCTATTAGACTATGGTATTTTATTTGAAAAACCTTCAATAATGTGTGATAATACCAGTGCCATTAACTTATTTAAAAATTCGGTTCAACACTCACGTAAGAAACATATTGATATTCGACATCATTTTCTAAGTGATCATGTTTTAAAGGGGGATATTTCTTTAGACTTTATTTCTACTGATAAACAGATAGCTGACATCTTTACCAAACCTCTTAAGGAAGACACATTTATCACCTTAAGGAGAGAACTAGGGATTTGTAGTTTTCATGATGACTTTTGATTTTTTCTCTGGTAAGTCGACTTATAAGTATTGTTCAGTCTACTGCCAAGTATCTTTATTTTTCTAAGTTTTTGTCTGAGTTTTATGCTCTAGACAATCGACTGTGCACAGTACCCAATCGACTAACTAGTTGTATTAGTGCTATGTTTGTTTTTTTTTTTTAATTTTTATTTTGCTCTTGACTAAGTCGATTGCCCTCTAAGAACATTCAACTGTTGCGAATCAGTTTTCTTCAAATTCGAATTTTGGCACATCATTTGAGGCGACTGTTCACTTTTTTACTGTTCTTTGACCATATCTGAGCTGTTTCTATCCCTCTCCTTGATCTTAGCCATACATTCCTGTGTAAAACCCCTAAACCTACCCCATTTCTTTCACTTTTACCTTCTCCTTGTCTCCAAGATCTGAAGAAGATAAGTCGACTGGTGCTGCTGCTGCTGCTGTCAATTTCAAGTCATTTGAAGCTCCAACTCCTCTGATTTCTTGTGGTGTTCAAGTCCACTTGAAGATCTTTTGATTCTTCTAGAGTCTCTTTGTTGGTATACTTCCTTTCCTCTTTTTGTTTGTAGTCTTTATTCATGGCTCCAAAGAGGTCTAAAATCTCTCATGCAGAGGGTGAGAAATCTTCCCGAGACTATCTCCAACATCTTAGAAGTCCTGACCTTGTTGAAAAATGGTACATTATGTATTCCATTATGATTTTTCTGGGTCGTTTTGTTAATTTTTCGGATCTTGATAGGTTTACTCTCATCCCATTGTTTCAACAATGTAGATTATATGAGTTTTTGTCCTTAGTAAATCAACCCGTACTACTACCCTCAACTCATCTATTTGTTTTATACAAATATGAGAGTGGTTCAATCGGATAATGGTAGTGAGATTTTTGTCTATACTTCTGTCAAAAATATAAAGATGAAACTCACCTCCGAAAGAATCAATCTCATTTTGGGTTTGAATGATGAAGGGCTTGATTTAGGAGAAATTGAGATGGATGATGCCACCACTTTATCTAAAATTTCTTTGCCGAATCATGGGCCTCCTATGTCCAATAGGTCCATTACCCCTGTTGCTAACCTCGTTGCACGCATACTATCATATAATATTATTCCCAAAACATGGAGTTATGATCGGTATTCCATGGAGTTGCAACAAGACGTTTATGCAATATTCGGCAAAACTAATATCAATTGGGGTCGTGTCATCTTCTCTAGGCTTCATAAGGCTCATACTTCATTTCTTCCTTTTGGTGCCCTTCTTACTCGCATCTTTTGTGCTTATGGCGTTGATCTCGATGCTGAGACAAATGTAGTAAAGCACTATGAGTCTTTTGATCGTGCAAGTTTAGCACGCTTGAAACTTCTCTCTTCTCCACCTAGGTCTCCTTCTAGGACTTCCCCTCCTGTCCCTTTAGCTACTTCAGCCCGTCCGTCCAGCCTCTAGTTCCTCTCGTCCTAGAGCAGATTTTGATGATCCTCGCAGTATTTATCATGCTGTTAATTACCTCATAGATCGTGAAGATGTTATTGAGATGAATGTCTCTCATCTTACCCACCTGTTCACCACTCAGTTTCCTCCTCCCTCTTATGGTGGCCAAGATGAAAATGAAGAAGATTGATGAGCTATTTTTTCTATTTTAATGTATTTTCTACCTTTATGTAATCTTTTGAACTTTGTCTTTTAAGTTTCTATGTATAAACTTGGTTTAGTTTTACTCTATGTCTAAATCTGGGCTTTGTTTGTAATCTTTTGTTCTCTTGCATTACTATATATTTTTTCCCTCCTATTTTGTTTTTATTTTTGTTGATGACAAAGGGGGAGAAAAAGCGCTAGTATGTGTAGCATATCTTTGTGCATGTTGAGTAGCATATCTTTATGTTTGTTATGTGTTGTTTTTGTTTTGAGTAGCATATCTTTGTGCATATTTTTTAAACCTATGCATGTTGTACATTTGATAGGGGGAGCATGTATAATATTTATTTCTATTATTGTAAGCGATTGTGTTGTCATCATCTAAAAGGGGGAGAATGTTGATTCTTGATTTTGATGATTACAACACAATGCAAAATTTGTTGTGCTATTTCTCATATATTACAGGTTGTATCAAAGCTTATCTTGTATGATACACAAAGGCCTCACAGCAAATTGATCAAGCAAGTCACAATGTTCTAAAGCTGAAGAATGATCAAGCAAAGCTTCATACAAAGACAATGGCTAAAGCTTCACTTAAGACTCAAGACTCAAGTCAAGACCAAAACTTCAATATCTTATATTTTGTGTCTTGTAAAAACAAATATAATTTTTCTCCTTGTTGAGTCTTAGGTTAATGTACAGCCTTGTCACACACACACATAATTTTATAACTGTGTGTTTTACAAAATCTAAAGGTCGAAACAGCTTGAACTAGATCAGCTGTTGAGTAGCAGTCGACTGCCGTTAAGGACCAGTCGACTGAATATGTACAAAACTGTCTGATCTTTTTCAAACTTTGGCCAGTCGACTCATAACGGAAACCCAGTTGACTGTTCAAGTCGTTTCGACAGTTTACTGATTTCAAAACATGATTTTTCGAATTCAAAAGATTTATTTCTGTTGGTTGACAGTTGGTACAACTGTTTCCCAACATCCAGTGATTCTAACTCTATAAATAGAGTGTAGAAATCACTTGGAAAAGGTTACACTCTTTTTTATATGCTTTCAAGTCCTTATTTTCAAAAAGAGAATAAGAGTTCAAAATCTTTCAAATTCTCTAAGTCTTGGTTCTCTGATTTCAGTCCAGCATAACACCGAATTCGTTTTGGACTGATTTTAGAAGTTGACCAAATAGCCACTTGCAAAATCACAAACACTACAAGGCTATAGGTTGATTGTAAACAACTTTATTGTTTTCTTTTACTCTCGGTTGTGTGAGTGGGTCCTCTCGGTTGGAAAGTAGGACTCTAGGGTGTAGAGTCAGTTTTTCACTCTTGGTAAAAGAGTGGGTTTGCTCTCTCCAGTGGTGAGAGAGGACTATGGGTTGGACAAGGTTGTTGTCTAACGTCGTAGGGTATCTTGTACATTTTCAAGAATAGTGGAAAATCTGAAGTGGGTTGCTCGGGGACTGGATGTAGGTCGGGAGGACTGAACCAGGATACATCGTGTGTACTCTGTGATTGGTATCTCGGTGGTTGTATCTCTTTGAACCCTTTTCATTACTTGCATTTCAGTTTACTCGAAATTTTTCTAATAAGTCGACTGGATCTACATCCGAAGTCGACTGATCAGACTGGTATAACAATCGTCTTAAAAACTCTTTTGGCAAGTCGACTGTCTCTCCTATTTCAGTCGACTTATCAGACAAGTCTCAAAAAAACTCTTCTACTCTGACGCTCCAGTCGACGTATATCTCTTTTAGAGTCGACTGGATAGAAGAAAACTTTCAATTCCACAATTATTTTTTATACAACACTATTCAACCCCCCTAGTGTTTCTTGCCTTGTCTACAGGATCCAACAGGAGTGATGTAACAACCCGGATTTCATACGATATGTATGATTTGTTAAGCACTAAAATACTATATTTATTTATTTATTCTTCTTTTTGAAGCTTTTAGTATGGAATTAACTCTGTAACCCCTGTTTCCCCATAAATACATTTTTGTGTATTTTCTATATTTAAAATTTTAGCAAATTATTATTATTATTATCATTTTTCTTTTTTTCAGTTTTCAAATTCTTTTGTCAAATTTTATTATTGGATCTCCTACTAAAATCTGTTTTCGATCAATAACTTTATTTGTAAATATTTTCTATGATTTTTATATTGAAACACAATTCATATTTTTATTGTTATTATTACACTTATTATTACTGTTGTTTTAATCCTAACATTATTATTGTTATTATTATTAGTAGTATAAAATCCTAATTATATATTTTATTGGTTATTGTACTTTCCTAAACCCATTATACCCTATTCTAATTAAATAAACCCAAACCCAATTAACTTATACCCTTTTTTAATTAACCCTACCCATTTCCCCATTAATTTAAAATCCAAATACCCATCTGTTTATAACCTAATACCCTAATCAATACCCAATACCCATTTTAAAACCCCTTCATATATATCCTAATATCCATTACCTATTTTATATCTTATACTATACTATTTTTTTTATAAATCTAACCCACTAAATTAATCACCTTATATATATACCCAGACTGTAGAAATCTTTTACTAATCACCTATTAAATCTTTCATACCTACTTCTTATCCTAATCTAATGCAAACCAACCCATTATTCCATCCGAATTACCATACCCGAACCCAACCAAGACTTAACACTACCCATGTGCACAAGTGTAACCCGACCCATTCCTTTTCCTGGAGCCGCTAGATGTGCACTCCTCCTTCTTCTAAACCCTACATATATAAATATATATCCTTAGATATTATCAACCGCATGCTGCATATTCTTTTCCCTGACCATTGTGCATATTCTTGTGCTTTATCTCTCTCCTGTGTCTCTCCATCCGCTGTCTCGCGCTCTCTTGCTCTTGGAGTTTTCTTGCGTATGCTCGAGTGCACGTGTAGATCGTTCGTGAGTTCGTAGATTTTCGTTCGTGGGTTTTGCTCATACTTTTGAGTTCATCGTTCTTTATCCCGATTTAAGGCAAGTAACTTGTACTCCAATTCATTTGTTTGATACAAGTCAAAAAGTTCACCTATAGTGTAGTTGGGTCTAGAGACTACTCTTGTTTGTGATATGCTTGATGGGTTTTGTCTCTATTGTGAAAATTTGACCATAGATGACTTACGACACAAAATTTGACATGAAACAACCCTACGTTTTGACCGTTCTTGATATGAGATATATGTGAAACAATTATGAGAATTCGTGTTTGGGTTGAGACCCATGTGAAATTCTTGGCGTGGACATGTGGGATACCCTAAATTATGATGTTTAGACACTTGTTAGACTCGATTTCATGTTTGGGTATGTTTGGATCAATTTTCTTGAATCTATGTTGATTTTGTTTTTAAGTGAAAATTTTGTATTTTGTCGCTGTTCTGTTTTGTTTGCTGTTTTGGACTATCTTAAATTCAGTATCTTGATTTCGGTATAAAACATAAGTTTTAGATAATTTCGTCTATCTTCAAACCCCTCTGACCTTGCTCGATTTTGATTTCGTATGACTGAGTTATGAATGTTTTAGTACAGATGTGTCGACCTTTTCCAGATTCTGTTTTTTGGTAATTTTTTATGACAAACCATTTTAAAGAACTATGCTACATATATTATTTTGACCCAAAACTTTGGTTAGTGTTTCTTTATCTAGTTAGGGATTACCCAGAATTTTGGTGAATTTTATTAATAAGCTTTATGTGTTGTTTCATGCTCGTTCATGAAATCTATACTTGCTGTATTTTGCTAGTTGATTTGTAAAGAACCTTATTTTCACTATGATTCCTTTTACTGTATGAAAAATGTTTTTGAAATGTGAAAGTTAATATATTTTATCTATTTTCACCTCTCTTTGGCGGATTTGGATTTCGTTTCACTGGTTCTGAGATACTTCAGTTTTCGTACAGCATTGTTGGGACTTCCAGATTTTCCAAAGTGTCGTTTTTTGATGTTTTCTTATTTTTGATGACTAAACTAATTTTACTGGAATATTATGAAACTTTATATTTTGATTCTAGACATATAGGGGAATACCCCAGATTTTTTCTGGATTTAATTGAGAGGTTTTGATGCTGTTTTTCTGACTGAGAATTCGTGTTCCTGATTTCTGACTGAATATGTTTTCTGGATTCGAACCTGATTTGAGTTATGATTTTGTGAATTACTATGTGACTTATTTATATTCTCTGGATTCGTGTGGAAGTCTAATTTCCATATCCTTCGACGAATCCAGATTTGGATGTTTTTAGTACCGGGAATCACTATTTTAATACTGTACTGTCATGCTGTCCTGAATATGAACATGTTTTGCTCGTTTATGTGACTGTCTATAATCTATGCGTGTTTATTTGTCACCCTAGACCTGATACTGATTATACTATGTTAGTTTGACATGGTTTCATGCTTATACCTGCCTATTTGAGAATAATAATAAATAATCAAGCCGGAGTTTTTAATGGGAAAGATCTAGTAGTGGATAGTGCAGAAACGTGTATTCGAAAGGAGACTTGTGTTTCCTGTATGACATGTTACCGATCAAGTTTATCGATCAAGTTTACCGATCAAGTTACCGATCAAGTTACCGATCAAGTTTACCGATCAAGTTACCGATCAAGTTTACCGATCAAGTTAATATTCTGTTACCGATCAAGTTACCGATCAAGTTTACCGACCAAGTTCTGTGATTCTGTGAATACCTGAGTACACTGCCCTGTATGGTCCCCTACGAAATCTAAAACAAAACTGTTTGTTGTAGCAACCATGTGTTATAATATGGGGCGCATGAAGTGCTACCTAGATAGTAATATAACAAGACTTGACATGACATAATCTGATTTCCTGTATACCTGATCATCCTGTTACATAATTACCTGTTTACCTGTTACCTGTATACCTGTTACCTGATACATGATACATGCTTGCTTGCCACTTGACTACATGATACATGGGACTTGTTTACTTGAGACTTGAAACTTGACACTTGATGCATGATTACATGATACTTGACACTTGATGCATGTTTACATGATACTTGATTACTTGACACTTGATTCATGCCATTTTTACTTGTTCACTTTGCCATGATAGGTTGTTATTTAGATTTTCCTATCCCATGTACTTGTATCCTACATTATAAGTAGCCCGTAACTTGTAATTGACGGGTACTTGTTTTTCTCTTTTCCTCTTTCCTGCATTTGTTGAATTGCAGATTTTGGAGAACAGGTTCCAGATGGTATCGGTGACATAAAGTATTAGTGATGGATCTTGTTATTATTATTTCTTGTAGGTTGCTTGAATAATAATTGTATTCATGTATTTAGATTTATTCTTGTATTTAGGCAATGTGACCCAGGATTTATTGTGTATTTCAGATCATAATTATTTGAGATTAATATATTTTATTTCAAGTATTCTTGTTGGTATTTGGTTCATATGTGCATGTGGTTGACTTTTCTGGCTTCCGACTCTGATTTTATTGTGATATGTTGTAAAGATTCTTGAACAACTTATGGATGATGAAAATTATTCGCTGGGCTTTTGTCGTGTATCCGTATTCCGTATTCTTTTTGGGAAGCAGGGCATGCCAAACTCTTAAGCTTCAACTAGACCCGATTAAACCCGAGTTAACCCTGGTTTAACTCAACACTTAGGGTACCATGGCATGTAACAAAAAAAAAAAGACTTGTGCGCATGCACAAGCCCTAGGCCGGCCAAGATTTGAAAGGGAAAAGAAAGGGAGGGAAAACAAGTTAGGGTTAGGGTTTTATTGTTTGAACATATTTGACTCATGATGAGTCTTTTTCCTCTCCCACACTCCACCTCCCTCATATCCCAATCTCATGCCTGATGAGATGTTTCCCCTAGCCCCATGGCCTTAGAATTCGGCCAAACCCCTCCATCTCCCTCTTCTCTTTTGTTTTAAAGCCCCCTCTCAACTCCACTTCTCATTTACAACTCCTACACTTTTCTAAACCTCAAAACCTCACTCTCTACACTC
This sequence comes from Hemerocallis citrina, assembly GCA_017893485.1. Taxonomy (NCBI): domain Eukaryota; kingdom Viridiplantae; phylum Streptophyta; class Magnoliopsida; order Asparagales; family Asphodelaceae; genus Hemerocallis; species Hemerocallis citrina. The sequence continues at coordinate 77,771,244 of CM030363.1, read as the reverse complement.
TTTCTATTGATTTGGAGTAAGAAGAAGAAAAAAAAGCCAACGAGAAGAAAAGAGGAGGCCAAAATAAGGAGGAGAAGTAAAGAGCTCAAGTTGGAGTCACGAAGGAAGACCAACAAGCAAGGAGCTAGAAGGAGATCAAACTACAAGCAAAGGTGGGTGATTCTAATCTCTTTGTTTCGTTTCGATTGTTGAATTATGGTTGTAGTGACTGAAAAATGACTCGCATGCTCTTGAATGAACTTAAATAACTCGTTTTGTGCTAAGAAACCCAAAACAGAAAATCCTGTTAAAAAGCTGAATTTTTGCTGTTAGTTCGTAGCTCATATCTTGAACACTACTTCTTGGATTAACTTGAAACATTTACACAATGTGCATTTATTTGTTGTACACCTTCAGTAATGTTTCCAGATTTTTATGACTTCTTATGCAATTAAAATAAAATGCCAATCTGTATGCTGGTCAGAATAGAAAGAAACAGTTTTTGTTGTTACTGTTGTGAGAAAAATGACTTGTATCTTGATGCATGCTTATGGGAATAATCTGAAATTTTAGTATGTCATTGTTAATTGTATCTAAGACGTATGTGTCAAATTTCATGATATTTGGACCACCGTAGCTATGTTAATAAAATCATGCAATTTTAGTTAGTTATTTTGGTAAACAGAACTGTGGCTGTTATTGCTCTGTTTTTTATGATACTCAAAGAGACGTAATTGAAAACCTACTTGGTAGAATCACTTGATTTTTGGAAGTGCTGTCACGTCATGTCTCAGGAGCTAGAATCTAAAATTTTACAATGTTCTGACACTATTTACTAGTTTAATCTGATTTTACCCCATGACTGTGTTATTATGATGTGCTGTTCTGAGAATCTGTACACTTATCAAAGATGGGACCATAAGAGCTTGTAAACGACCTTATATGAAGAAACTTGAAACTAAGAAGTTTTATTAGACACTTAGAACATTCTGAAATGACTGAGAAATCATGATTTGAATAAGTGTGCGATTTTATATAATTTTTACAAGTGACGACAGAAACACAGTAAATCTTAGAGCTTACTGTTTTGCACCATGTTCATTGAGATGAGTTTAAAATTCTATCTTGTTGGCTTAGAGTTACTGTTTGAGGTCAAGACTCATGTTATAGTGTACTTGGGTTAGGACTTAGATTACCTAAAGTTCCTTGCTAAGAGTAGCTCATAGTTGCTTATAGACCCCAAAATAGACAACGTTGTTCACTGTTTCGAAGTGAAAATTGTATTGGATGTTGGGGTAGTGTGGTTGACCATTTTGGGATGAAATCCATGCCCAAAGTGGGCTATTACTTGTTGTCTACCTTGAGTAGATGCATGGGAGCACCCGATTGCGATTCCTCAAAGAATCGAGACTGGGAATGACTCCGTTGTGGCATAAACGGCAAATGTGTACTTGCTGTTTGTTTTATAAATTGTCAATTTTAGGGCTCTTAGAACCCCTATTAGGGTATTCGTTTGTTAGGACTTACTCCTAGGATGGTGTATCATGTTGGGGTACATTGGATTGAGTATTGGTACTCTAGGACTAAGTCTTGTGGCAAACCTAGGTAGGTAGAATAATACTTGTGTCGCATCGAACATGTTGGAGAAGATGACTCGTGCGCCGACATACTCGCCGTGCATGGATGGATTACATAGTTTGTGTTTGGAGCAACCACTTGTCGAGGACCGTGGAGCGTTAAGTTTAGCGAGAGCTACTTGTTGGTCTGGCTGAGGTTGCAATCGAACTCCAAGTATAGATGGCGGTTGCCGCAATCAACGGGGTCGATTCATCGTTGGTTCGTGCCAAGTGTAGGTCGAGGCAGGCCAACTCTTGGACCGGACTTGAGGGCTAGTTGAGTCATAGTGTGGGATGGGTTGAGATCCATTAATGATAAAGGGGACTAAATAGAAATAGTCTACAAGTAGAACTCAACTAGTTGCTCATAACAAGCTAAGTTGATTACAAAGTTAGGGATTGGATATGGTAAATAGATCGCCTAACTAAGGGAATGGATAATATGAAATAGCTCGCCTAGAGGTTCATACTTCTAATAAGAAAATGAAAGAGAATCAGAGTTTGGCTAGAGTGATGGCTTTTAGTAATCGGTTGATAAAAGAAATACTAGTAATCGTGTAATTAGCCTTACCTTTAGTCTTGAAGTGGGGTAGCAAGGATACCTTGGTAGGACTAGATCGAGTCTTGGTTGAGTGTAAGGACAGGTACTAGCGAGGGTGTTCGCTTGTCAGGGGGACGCATGGCGTCACCATGCCTGGCCAAATCCTAGGTTTGTTTAACGTGGACAGGGACCCCGAGGCCGCCCTGTAATGGAGTCGGGAAGACTCTGTTGGGGTTCCGCTATTTCGGCAAAATTGTCTTTATGTCTGTAACAACCTTTAAGGAGGTCTGGAGTGTTGACGTCATCTCGACTTCATGTTCTGTTCTAGTGTAAGGACGAGTGTTGTGGAATTAGGAAAACCCTATATCCTTCAGGTCCTTTGCTGATCAATGCGGGCAGGAGGTTTAGAGAAAGGCCCGGTGAGCGAGTCTCTACGGAAAAGGCTCTAAGTCCTCTGTCGGGGAGCCTTGGTGTCTGTATATCAGCTTTTGGTGAGTTCTGGGGAGACGTAAATACAGCAACATACCATGGGTATAGTCATGACCCAGCCGTGAAGGAGTAAGCCTACGGCTGGGATCTCGGGCATAGTGGATAAAACACGAGGATTGGACACCACTAATGACAGTAGTGATGGGTAAGCCGGACGACTGTAGCCTCACCATCACTGGAATCAGAAATAGGAGAGAGCACAAGAGTAGGATGCATAGCGGGGGATCGAGCCCCATCAAACTAAAGAACATCGTTTGGTTGGGGGTGTGTAGTATGAGATGCATATCTTTCAACCAAGCATGCATTATCTTTAGGAGCATGTGTGCATAGTGTGCATTAGATTAGGTCATGGCATTCACCGACACTTGCTTGACACCACCTTTTTCTTTGCATCAAATATTATTTTTGATTGTTGAGGTTGGAATCGCTATGTCATGGGGTAGAGAGGATATCCGAATATAGCATTTTGTCAGTTGTAATCAGCTGCCGTGCCCACAGTTATCAGTGCAGGATTGCCGACTTGGGATTGCGGGAAAGCTCTAGCAGGGGAAAGGGTCCAAGTGAAAGTACTGTCCAAATTTATTGTACATTCTTGTTGTAACAATTAATTTGTAATTGTTGTAAATCATGGACTTTTTAATAATAATTTTGATGTAATAAAAGTTTTAAATTTCTTGTGATTTTTGTCATGTTGTGACTCATTTGAAGAAAGATCCTGGAGTGTGTCACGAGTTCCTATGTTAGAAATTCGGGGCGCTACAGATATCTCCTTACCCCCTAGGTCTTCAAGTTGATGAGCCATTAGGCAAACAACTTGGTAGACCTTGCCTGGACTTTCCTGTTTTGGAGTGAGCCTCACATTGTTTTGCATAGAGAGTGGGAGATCTTCGAATTTGTCAATGTGTTTAAAAGAATATTTCTTTCCGTTGAATGAGCGGAGTGGCTTTGGACAGGGGATTCAAGCATGTCGTAGTGTTCAGATGAGGACAAACTTGAACCTGATGGGGGATGATTTGGCAGATTTGGAAGTTCTCAGCAAGATTGTCTGGTGATTTCTGGCAGTAACTCTATGGCGTCGAGGGGGAGAACTGAGCATCCAATTATAGCGGTGTAGCATTCTAGTGCTACTTGTTGAATCTCTATAACTTGGCCTCCACTTGTTGCTGAAGATGGAACTACATAGAAGGCCGCTAGGCCGAGACATCCAAATATTGCATTGTATGCAGCTTTGACATCAACTACAATAAAGTCCAGTGCTTCCGTTCGAATAGTGGGGGCTTTCCTACTGTCACATCGAGTGTGAAGAGTCCTTCAACCTGAACGGGGACATCAGAGAATCAGTGGAGTGTATAGCCGGCTGACTTGAGCTGGCCCTGGGAGAGCTTGAGGCCGTTGAAAGTATTCATGAAAAGGATGTTTACCGAGCAGTCGTTGTCCACCAGGATGCGACGTACCTCAAGACTTACCATGCAAAGGTTTATGACCATTGTGTCGCATTGAGGTGCTCGAAGACCTTCTATGTCTTTGTCAGAGAAAGATATCGGGACCCCGGTGCTCTTGGCATGCGAGAAAATATGTAATGAGTTGACTTCCCTGAAAAATGCTTTGTGGGAGGAATTGAAATATCCCTCCATAGGGCCTCCATGAATGGAGTAGAGAATAGTCATATGTTCTAAGTCTCGTGATTCAGAGGGTCTCTCTTGACGCTTATTATCCCCCCGTGTCGAAGGGATTTTGGAATTGTTATTTTGTTGAACAAACTGAACGAGATAACCCCGGTGAATCAGGCCTTCAAGTTCGTCTTTGAGGACTCGGCAGTTGTCAGTGGTGTGTCCATGGTCTCTGTGAAACCCGCACCACTTGTTCTTGTCTCTTCTTTTACAAGCTGTGGACATCTTAGGAGGAGGGCGCATTATTCCATCTTTCTTAACTTCGTGAGGATGGCTGATACGCTTGCAATGAGAGGAATGAAGTTGTCAAAGCATGGTGCTGGAGGAGGACGATGTTGACATGCGTCGTCTTTCTGAAACTTCTTGGATCCTTCCTCGCTTTCATTCTTCCATATGTTCCCGGAAGGTGAATCGTTCTTGCCTTGAGGATAAAGGGCTTCCTCTACTCTGAAGTACTTGTAACACCATTGCAAGAGCTCAGTATAATCTTTAGGATGCTTCTTCGTGAGGGAAGTTTTCAGTTCTTTGTGAGTGACATTGTGGTGGAATGCGGCAGCCGCTACTAATGAGTCTAAGGAAGAAATGGACTTACTTTGGTTGTGAAGTGCTTGACAAAGTCTTTCAGCAGTTCTCTGCCTGTTTGCTTCCATTCCAATAGGGAAGCACTTATTTTAGCCTTGCGGCTAGTAACGAAGTGCGCTATGAAGAGCTATTCGAGCTGGTCGAAGGAGATTATTGACAATGAAGTTAGGCGTGAGTACCATTCCCTTGATGATCCTTTCAAAGTTGTAGGGAATGTTCAACACATGAGCACATCGGTGGCATTGTAGACCATCATGAGAGTTTTAAAACTCTTAATATGGTCCTCTGGGTCAGATTCACCATCGTATGACTTGAATTGAGGAGTTTTGAAGTTCTTTGGAATGTGTGCATTGAGGATGGACTTGTTTAATGGGGGTCGACTAGGACGGTAAGCCCTGCTAGAGCGGTTCCCCTCATTCCTTATCTTTTTCAGGCGATCTTCTACTTCTAGGATGTGACGAAGGACTTGGTTGTCCTTCTTCTTGGTTCTAGTTGAGTTGCTAGATTCTTCTTCTCTTGTGCGTCGACCCAGATCTTAACTGCCTTGCATGGCTCGAAGGATGTCAAGCTTGAAGTTTTTTGAGTTCGACTCTAGTGATTTGGGCCTCTTCTTCTTTATTTCTCTCAAAATGGTTTCGACTCTCACGAGTCGGTCTTCTTTCTGCAGTACGCCCCTAGTGATATTGAAAGAGAGTTTGAGAGAGAAATTGTCAATTACCTTCTGACTGAGAAGGGGGGATCGTATTTATAGGTCTGGAAAATAGTTTAGGAGATTGAGATTAATCTGTTTGATTGAAATGAATTCCTTATCTCTTGTTGATTCTCCCCCTTAAGAGATAAGACTCTCTTGTCTAGGGATAAGAGATTTAACTTACAACCTTCATGGTCTGGGTGTCTCTCCTAATGGGCCTAATATGTCACTTTTAGTGGGCTTGAAAGCGGCCCACATCTTGTGGAGGAGCCTGACCGGACCTGTTAGAGAGGCACGTTATGACTAATCTGCCTTTAGAATCTTTGAGATCTGTGTTGGAATCGTACGACCCTGATTTGCTATGGTTTTTACCATTATCAGTCAAGAACGATGGCGAGTTGAGGGTTTCAAAATGAAGGGAATGGAGATGTGTACCATCCCTCATGTTATGTTTGCAGATAACTTTGGCGAGTATTTGGGAAAGCTACAATGCACTAAGTGATACTTTTTTCTAGGATTCTGAAAAACTACTTCAACTTAATATTGGTGATCAACTTTCTTGGTAAAAAAAATTCAACCATTGATTAAGTGCGCCTGTGGTGATTCAAATAGGATTACCCTCAGAAATTGTAAACAATTCCCATCTCAAAGATCCTTGGGATCCGGGGAAGTCGTAAATATGGAGAATCTATTACCACTTGTGGTGCTAATTGCGAAACACGCACCACAAGAAACATAAACACCCAAGAACTAGATACCCTAAGCAACCATAATAATCGCAAGATATCACAATTTCAAGTACACAATAATATGCAAAGATAACCAGTATTTCTTATTCATCAAGAAATACAAAGATTACAAAGAGATCACAAACTCTCAATATATCTCTCACCTTTGAAGCACTCGGCACTCACCGCTCTTGAAGTTGTATATGATAACGGCTCACCAATTTTCTCTTTTCTAAAATCTATAGCCCTAGAGTTCACATCTATTGCTATATATATAGCCCACAAGCAAACCCTAAAAGATATACAAAAATACATCTTATTGGACCTAAAAAACCGTCATCCCAAATAACATACAGTGCCGCAGCGGTCGACTGCTGTTGCGGTCGACTGCAATAAGCCTCGCCAGGACCAGAGCTTCGGGCAGTCGGTCGACTGCATGTGACAGTCAACTGTCCCCTCCTCTATCTGATGTTTTCTCTTGTTGTCACTACTGCCTCTCTCTGCTCTTGGTGTCTTCTCTTCTTCTTTTCCAACTACAACTTTTTGCCTAGGTGTATTGAGACCACACTCCTAACAATCGCCCACTTGGACCAAATACATAATGCTTCAAAGTTTTGCATATTTACCTCGCATTATCTCTGCTAGTATCCCACAACTCAAGAAAGATCAAAGTACTTCTTACTCTGTTGAAGAGCACCTCCGCCACTCCACCACGTGGAATGCACCAACCACCCATCATGGACTCATGAAGGATGTTCCCCACCAATCGCATAAGACACGAATAACAGAGAAATAGCCTCCCATGACATGGTTCAAATCCTCTCAATGCACCCTCTGCTCTATAAGTCTCCGTGGACGGCACCTCAACAAAATCCTCAGACTACTCAACCACCGCATCCTCATTTCAGTTACACTCATCGACATCACCCTGCATATCGTACAAGTACTCTCTATCTTACAAGAGTGACTTGAAGCTTCTTCTGCCATATCACAAAGAACCTTCATCGCAGTAATGTCTTGATCTCTAGGATCCCTCTTATGGCCAGCTGCTCCCACTAAATATGCAACCTCCTCTGAATCTGCCACACAACTGAAAGAACTCAGTTGCACCCTACATAATCTACTACTCGTTCTCGGTTGAGAGTCAATTACAGGAGAAATGCCCCTCACATTTCAAAGAAAATACAGTGTTTCCGCACGCTTCCCTCTTGCTATCACCCTTGAACCTGTAGCTATGCACGATTCCTCACTACCACATGTAGTTGACAAATCCTCCTTTTCTAGCATTCCTATTGAGATAAGATTTTCCTTCAAGTCGAAAACATGTTTTGTCTCCCGCAAGACAATACTCTGATCATCATTGGCTTTGACGTGAATAGTACCAACTCCACTTACAGGATACATCTGACCGTTTCCCATGATCACATCTCTAAAAGAGCCCTCTCTGTAGTCCTCAAACACCTCTCCCCTCGAAGTTCAATGAAAAGAAGCTCCCAAATCAATACAAAAATCTAGTGAGTCCAACTCCACCCTAGTTGATAAGCATAACTCGTTGTTTTCAATAGACACCACATTGGCTTCCTTTGGTTTGACTTCCTTTGGCTTCTCCTGCTTCTTCTTCATATAGGCCTTACAACCGCGCATCATGTGATCCCGCTTGTGAGAATACTAACACTCAAGTCCATGTCCCCCATCGCTTTCATCAGACCCACTTTCAGACGAACTACTCTAATCCTTTCTTCTTCGACTGCTCTTAGATCTTCCACATCTCTTCTCAACTAAAATATTGAATCCTTAGAAGATGATGATGAAAATCCTATGCTTCTCGCCTTTTCACCTCCTTGTTCAGAATGCTACTCACTGCATACTGTAGAGTCGTCGAATCTGTCATAATGTTTGTATTAGTTTGTTCCACTGTACCATAACTATTGGGCAAAGTAGATATAAGTAACAATAATTGTCCTTCTCTAAAAACTTTAATCATGCAGCTTCCATCTGGTTGTAAACCATACTGTAATTGTTCACATGTTCTGATATTGAACCCCCTTCCCTCAACTTCATATTAATCAACTTCTTCAGATGAAGAATTTGATTAGAGGCCGACGGTTTCTCATACATATTCTTTAGAATATCCATAGCCTTTTTTGTTATCTTTGCCTTCGAGATATGAAACAATGCCTTCCATCTCAGTCCCAACTAAATTTGCCCTAGCGCCGTCTGTTCCAAACAATTCCAATTAGCTAAGATCTTTATATCCTTCTCTGCACCTTTCAGCTTCTCATCAGACAACGGACCATCTAGATCTTTCTGACGGCGACGCTATCATCTTAATATTCCACATCGTGAAGTCACTCCCATCGAACCTCTTAATTTTTGACTTGCTATCGGCCATCACGAAACCTTTTCTCTGATACTACTTGCAGAGAATTTGATACCATTTGTAGTGTTAATAGCAGAACACATACCACAAGAAATAGAAACTCCCAAGAACTAGATGCACTAAGAAAAAGCCACAACAATAATAGCAAGATCTTACAATCACAAGAACACTATAATTTGAAAAAATAACCAATATTTCTTGTTCCCCAAAAAATACAACGATTACAAAGAGATCACAAACTCTCAATCTCTCTCACCTTTGAAGCACTCGGCACTCACCCCTCTTGAAGTTGTACAATGATAATGGCTCACCAATTCTCTCTTTTTTGAGATCTACATCCCTAGATTTTACATCTATTGCTATATATATAGCCCTCAAGTAAATCCTAAAAGATATACACTAATACAACTTATTGGACCCAAAACCAATCAGCCCAAATAACATACAGCGCTGCCGCGATCAACGAGCTTCGCCAGGACCAGAGCGTCGGACAGTCGACTGCATGTGATAGTCGACTATATAGTAGACCATCCCCTCCTCTATCTGTTGTTCTTCTCTTATTTTCGATCTGCCTCTTCTGTTGCTTCGTGTCTTCTCTTTTCCTTCTCCAACTCCAACTCTGTGCCTACTTGTATTTGAGGCCACACTCCTAATAGTTAATGGGACATCGGTTTTAAGAATTGATTGCTTAGATCTTCTGTCATATATAGTACTTCTTTTCGATGCACTACCTATGTTTTTTTCTGCGTTCAGTCCTTTTGAGCAATTGATTGGGATAGGTATGAGGAAGACACAAAAGAAATAACGAAGGGGTTATGAAAGGGACAAGTGGAGAGATGGAGTGGCTGTCATCACAACTACCCTTGCTCTTAGGACGTGTTTGGCTATAAAAATAATAAATTGGGGATAACAAAACTCAAACAATTTAATTTTTTTTTGTTCCACCAATCTATGAAATGTAACTTCTCAATTCTTTAGGTTTTGTTGGAGAAAGATAATGAGTGCATTGATTGGAATAATTATTAAAAGGATGATTTAAAATAATTTATTAAACTATATAGAGTTCTTATATGGTGCAAAGTCATGACTAACTTGATCATTATGCACCTCTGAGGACTCATAGTTGCAAATTCACTTATTTAAGCTATGTGTGAGCTCCTACCTACTCCCTTACCTAAACCGGCACCGACGTCGCCTCCTCCCCCCTCCTTCTCTAACCTCTTCCCCCCTCTCCCAACCCACACAAAATCAAACCTCAAAGCCATGCCCTGTACATATTCCTCCCTTAGTTTAGTGATCTACCTAAATACATTGCGCTGATGGACCTTTTGGAGCTTAAGATGATGGGTTGTGGGTCCAAAGAGATGGTCCACTACTTGAATAATCTTGACAATCCCTCGTCTCCGCCACAGGACAACACCGACAAAATCCACAAAAGGGAGATCGACGTTCACCATCCCCCTTGAAGGGCAAGGAAGAACTTAGAGGCTTGCATGATGGAGTCTGAAGAACTCGAAAACGGCGATCGGACAATGTCCGCTATCGTCATCATCGCTCTCCCTCACCACAGCGAAGTGGACATGCCATACAAAAGGGTTCTCCTACAAGCCACGATGGGCGTAAAAGGAGCCCTCTCTTAGGTCAGTGGACCCCCCTCCCCCCCCCCCACACACACACGCACACACACACACATCAAGAGACTGTGATAAGAGGGGATACAGAGGAGGCCAATTGAGAGGTGTTGATGCTGATAGAAGGAAGAAGGAGACATATAGGGTGTGTTTGGTACCTGATAATGTGCAAGGGAATCCCTGATTTTTCCTTAGATTGCCTTGTTTGGTATGTGGCAAGCATAGTTTTGGAAGGAATGATGGATTACGAAGGAAATCAAAATCCTTCGTTGGGAAGGATTTCCAATCCCCCCCCAAAACCATAGAATTTGAGGATTTCCATGTGATTTCCATAGCAAACAATAAAATAACCAAAAAAACTAGAATAAAAAAATATCCCCCCCCCCCGCCCCTAAAATTATGGGATTTGAAAATTCACATGAGATTTCCATAACAAATAATAAAATAACCCAAAAAAAACTAGAATAAAAAAATACAACAATAAAAGGATTCCCGGGAATGCAATGTACTACACCAAATGCGATAATACAACATTCCCATGAATCTTCATTCCCACCGTCATAATTCGGAAAATCCTCTCATTTATGAAAATCTTCCACAAACGCCCTCATAGAGATTTGTAGGGCTCACCACCAACAACACTGCAAAGGCCCCCCAACAACGCTAAGGAGAGCCCCAATGAACACCATCACCTAGCCAACTCATCACACCAACTAAACTAACAACAACAACAAAACCACAACCTATCTCCTACCCTCCTTCCCCCCCCCCCCCCCCCCAAACAAATCTTCCCACTGTCACCTTCTCGTCAACAGCCACCTAACTCCAACCCACAACTACACCAACATACCAGCAACCTCTCTCCTCTCTACCCACAATGCTCCAACCACCAATAATCACACATGTCTAACCCACAACTACAACAACATGCCAACGTCTCTCCTCCCCACCCACACCACTCCCACCACCAAGCCCTTCTTCCCGGAACACACCACCAAATGGACTGGGCTCCAGATGGGGGCCCAAAGGGCGTCGTAGCTCGGGAGAACCATGGCTCATAGTTCAACACAAATTGAACAAAAACAAAAAGAAAATCGAGAAGATGGTGGTGAATGGTATAGTTAAGAAATTATGTAAGGGAAAATGAACCTCGATCATGTGTTTCAACTGGGGCAATACGGGGCATGTGTGCGCTGACTGCACGAAAGTAGTGAGGTGCCTCAAGTGCATGAAATGGGAACAAATTTCATACGTATGTATGAATGTTGTCATGAATCCAGAATAGGAGAAGAGAGAAGTACGGATGGGAGGTCGCTGGAGAATTCAGTTCAAATAAAACTCGCAAGTAGCCTCGCATTGATAAAGCAAGAACAACATTGGCTTAAAAAGTGGTGTGCGACACAGAGGATCAAGACGGGTTGTCCATCGAAAAATCAGTTTATGGAGGCACTTAATGGACGATGGCCACTAGGGGAGGGGGGATTTCGAGACTGAATAGTGAAGACGATGTGCCACATGTAATTTTTAGTCTCTTGCCCCTCACCAGAGAAGATGACGATTGTCGAATCAATGGAGCTACTTGGCTTCTGGCATTCTCGGAGACATTCACCCAATTGAAGCCCCAATTTGGGGTAGAGTGACCTCAAGGGGATACATATTGGATCTGGATCCATAACGTCCCCCTTCACTGCTGGAAAAATGAGGTTTGTAATAGTGGTTCAGATCAACCCCAAAACAGTAAGGAAATTGGAGCTAATGTCGATGAGAGTACAAATTTTGAAGCCCTGATATCAAACTTATGCCAAGATTTGCTTACCGCTTCACATACAAGGAGGTGTACCTCATACTCTTCATCTTAGAATCAAAGGTGGAGCATGAAGCGGAGCTAGAGGAGGCAATACCATTAATGGCAAGCTCATCAACTCGAAGGGATGAAAGATATTACAAACAGGTTGCACCTTCAGAGTTGATAGTGGATACAATGATTGACGGAGAGCATGAGATGGAGAGAGCTCACATGGAGGTAATTAGGGTAGCAGAAGACATGGAGGGGCATTGGAGGGCATCGACAGTGGTGAAACCGACCATCCATTCAAAGGATCATGATCTGATCTCCAAGAACAGATCTAATGACCAAGAAGCAGTGAAGGAAGACAGCCTTCACAAAAACATCAATGGTCGAGATGGTACCATGTCACCCAACAGTCCACACAAACCGCTAACTGAGAAAGCAAGCTTGAACAACTCTCTCAGAGGCAAAGGGAAAAACTACGCTTTCGAGCTTTTGAATAGAGAAGGTGGAAAAAGTGTAAATGGAAGGTTACTTTTGAACATAGCCACACATGAGGATGATAGGGACAGATCTGAGTAGGTAGAGGTGGTTGGAAAGGGGAAAGAAATTGGCTCTACATCAAAAGAAATCCATGGATCTGGTTTAGATTAGAGAGGAAAGGTCAAATAAGAACTTCACAAAAGTGGAAAAGGAGAAGCAAATTGTGAAGAAAGAAGAAATGCAAGAGAAGAAGAGGCAGAGTTAGAAGTAGAGCACCCTCATGTGCCTCAAGTGAGGACGGTGGCATCACCCAATCGAGGGAAGCCATGTGGCAGCATCAACAGCAACGAGGTAGCAACCATAAGGCAACCGCAGCACTCTCGAAGCATCGCTTCGATTCCCACACAGTGATGACAAACAAAATAGGATAATGGACATTGAGTTTGGGCTTGTTAGCTGTAATTTATATACTGCGCCCAAGAATGGTTCCAGTGAGGGGGTTTTTGACACCAATGTATATTTACTTAGTGGGCTGGATTTTGGGATTTTTAGTATAAATGCAAGCAGGCCTGAGAGTAAGTCCAACAAGGAATTAGGGGTTTCCCAATATTCTCACTCCTCGTGAGTCCGTTCAAGGATCCAATGCAACTCCTACAAATATTTCTCCAATCCCGAGTCAAATTCCATCCTTAATCCCCACACCAATCCCCTCATTTACTACCAACAGTGGTGAAGACAAGGAACCGTGCCTAACTTCGAGGAAGATTCAAAATTTTAGGGGGAGATGGTTGATGACACACAGCTGTGTTTGGCAAAAGATAGTTATCCTGATTTTGTTATGTCTACCTTCCCATCGTCCATGACTAGCTCACAAGCTGATCCTATACTCTAACGAAAGTTTCAAGGAATTAAGGTGCACAAAATAGCCAAGAGGCTTATGCAGAGTCCTTAGGAGATTACCTGGAGATAGCAGCGGCTGCCAAAACAGCTAAGATCGACGGTGGAGGTACGCGTATCATTTTAGCTTCCCTTTTTAATTTCATGTATGATACTGACGTCTTTAATCTTGCCAAAACCTGTGGTCTTGCGGTGGGTGATAAGGATTGTAACACGTTACTCCTAAATAAAATTGGAGGTTCGAAATTGGAGAGGGAACCTTAACTTCATGCATAGAGCCCAACCTTACATGTACTTAGCAAATTGTTATTAATGAAAATCCTTTTATGGAATGTTAAAGGATTGGGGGGACGTGGTAAGAGGGAGATGGTTAGAGACATTATTAATTTTTCCAAAGCTGATAGTTGACCTTCAAGAAACCAAACTCGCTCATGTGACAAGATTTAGGCGCCTTGATGGAAATAGGATTAAAGAATGGGGAATCCATCCCTCCACTGAGGCATCAAGAGGTATCATTGTAGTTTTTAAGCATGATATATTCACCTGCTTAGATGAATTCCACTAGGAATTCTTGCTTTCAGTCAGGATTTTGCGTCGGACTGATAATTGGACTCAATCGGTAACAGTGATTTAAGGCCCAAATCGCTCGTCCGCTAGATCTGCCTTTTGGACATAACTCCACACTATCAAAATGTGGTGGCAATCCCCTTGGCTATGGGAGGAGACTTTAATATCACGAGGTTCACTTTTGAACATCGGGGTAGTGGTATGAACGATGCCGAAAGGGAAGCTGATCGTTACGGATGTGAAACTAATGGACATTCCAATTTCATATAGGCTGTTCTACTAGTCGAATATGCAAGCGTCCCCGATCATGGCGAGGCTAGATGAACTGCTAGTCTCCTTGGATTGGGAAGCTAAATTTCCTTTAGCAAATGCCAAATATTTGCCGAGACCAACATGTGACAATGTCCCCATATTTTAACTTCTAGAGAGCGGAATGCTAGAAAGCCAAGGAAGTTCATGTTCGAGAAAGCTTGGCTTGAAATTCAAGGTTTTCATCATATGCTGATAGAAAGTTGGCACTTTCAACCATGGGAATGAGGTGGCGGCAATATGGTGTGAACAAATCCACAGGCTTTAGGCCAGATTAGGAAAATGGAATCGCACGAGATTTGTAACTTTCTGGTGAGCCAAAGAACCAAAAGAAGCCACATTCATGTCCCTGGCTTTGATCATTCTGAATGGGTCCTCTTATTATCGACAATAATCTAGAACTAGCACTGGTACAAAAACCAGATACCCAAACCCGACATTGGACTGGAACCGACCCGTTCTATTCGGGTGCGGGTCCGCTTAAAATTTCCTGGACCTGTACCCGATACCGGATCCCCCCCTCCCCCAAAAAAAAAGAAAATAATAATAATAATAATAATAATAATAATAATAATAATAATAATAATAATAATAATAATAATAAAACCTATATAAATATCCTAAGTCCCTAACCTTCCTTCCCCTTCCTTAGGGTTTGCGCCGCCTGTAAAGAACCCCTCTCTCTCTTCATTAGTTCATTCATTCCCTCCATTTTTTTTGGCAAAAGATCCCTAACTTTTGTTCAATTCCCTTTTTTGCAGGTTGATTAGGAGATGGGGCATGATGATGGTCGGGTCTCAAGTTATTTTCCTGACCTGGACATGGCCCCGACCCGCTTCCCACGGGTCCGGGTCCAACATTTGAACCCGTACAATAACAGGTCCGAGTAGTGCACTACCCGGACCAATAGGACCCGTTACCAGTGCTATATATAACTTTAAGTAAGAACTTTAAGTTATATATATATATATATATACCCTATATAAATATCTTAAGTCCCTAACCTTCCTTCCCCTTTCCTAGGGTTTGCGCCGCCTATAAAGAACCTTTCTCTCTTCATTAGTTCACTCAGTCCCTCCATTTTCTTGCAAAAGATCCCTAACTTTTGTTCAATTTCCCTTTTTGCAGGCGGATTAGGAGATGGGGCATGATGATGGTCGGGTATCAAGTTATTTTCCTGACCCGGACATGGCCTCGACCCGGTTCTCACGGGTTGGGGTCCAGGTCCAACATTTGAACTCGTACAATAACAGTTCCGAGTCCGAGTCCGAGTAGAACATTACCCGGACCAATAGGACCCGATACCAGTGCTATATAGAACTTTAAGTTAGAACTTTAAGTTATTTTAAAATAAAAAAAAAGAAAGAAAATGAAAAAAAAAAAAACCAAAAAAAACCCAATATAAATATCCTAAGTCCCTAACCTTCCTTCCCCTTCCCTAGGGTTTGCACCGCCTGTGAAGAACCCCTCTCTCTTCATTAGTTCACTCATTCCCTCCATTTTTTTGCAATAGATCCCTAACTTTTGTTCAATTTCCCTTTTTGCAGGCTGATTTGGAGATGGGGCATGATGATGGTTGGGTCTCAAGTTATTTTCCTGACCCGGACATGGCCCCGACCCCGTTCTCATGGGTCCGGGTCCAGGTCCAACATTTGAACCCGCCCGTACAATAACAGTTCCGAGTCCGGGTCCGAGTAGTGCATTACCCGGACCAATAGGACCCGATACCAGTGCTATATAAAACTTTAAGATCGATCTCATCCATGTCCGACATGTAATTAAAATGCCCAAACCAGATATGAATCAAACAACATTCAAAGTGGAGCCAAAAAGTAGTGTATACATGCAACAGCTTCCATTCCTTTTTTACGAAGTGAAATGTGGAAAAAATCGTTGGGATAATAGTATATGATGTTAGAATATGACGTCCAATCCATTTTGAAGGATATCACTGGTTTAAACAATATTGATTATAATTCCGGTGCATTTTAGGCTCCTCCCCTATAATCACTTCTTAACACGCCCCACAGACAACACTAAACAGACACTCCAAATTTTCATAATATTAGTTTTTTTTTCATATGTTCCTTAACACCTTCTGCAGTTCATCAAACTAATAACGCGAGTATTGACAAGGACAGTTTTCTTCTTAAAAAATTTCATAAGCATATTAAGTATGACTAAAGATACTCTACAAAAAAAAATGACGATTTAGCAAGGGTTTTTCTCCTCCTAAAAAAACAATTAAGCATGGGAAGGCGTAGTATAGAAAACTGGGCTCTATAAAGTTCAACAGTAGCCATAGCCATTACATTTCATTCTAGTTTTTGTATTTCACTCATCATATATTCACGTTTAATTATATTTTATGTATGTCATTGTACACAAAGTTAATATCCATCCAATAAGCACAAATCTTTGATATTGTAACTCAAAGAGCGTGATTACATAGCCGACAACACATTTAGCTCTTTTAAACACTATTCCTCACTCGGTGCACGGCCACGTGTCCATATGGTCACCACATTCTCACCAGTATAACCAATCAAAAAATTACTGTTTGGAAAAAAAATTTTAAAAAATGAGTTCTAAAAAAGTATTTGTTCGGATTTAATTTTAATGTACTACTATATAATAGAGAAAAAGAAAATAGTAAAAAAATAATTAAGAGAAGTAGGTGAAGTTGTTTTACTGGATAACTAGATTTGCCCGTGACCACTCTTCAGAATGATACAACATATAAAAAGCCTTGTAAACAGTAAATCAACAATTTTGTAGCGGAAATTTGATTAGCATGATAATAATTAGTTGTAAATAAAAGTCCATGTTTCAATTAGTTTATGGTGAAAAATAATTTCAAATTGGGGTATAAAAGTCCATGTTTCCACACACACACATGTACAGAGAGAGAGAGAGAGAGAGAGATATAATAAAATAAATAAATGAGTTTTTTTTTTTTTTTTTTTTTGCTTGGGGGGGGATTTGAATTTAAGTTCTAGAGGAAAAACTTTTGAAGAAAAATGTGTTTTGTGAGATTAGATCTGGACCTTCAATTTTAGGAGAACTGAAGGAGAGCCACTTGATAGCTTTCTTTGTATTTTATTATATAGATGTGAAAAGAGAGATGAAACCAGGATCATAATAAAATAATTATAAATTCTTGAATAGTGGTGCAACTCATTTTCCTACTTTTGGCTGAAAAACAATGTGCCAAAAGCACCTGAATTTGCTACAGTACCCTAGTACTGAAAAGTTCTTGAATTGCATTTTTATCTTGAAACAACACAATGAATAGTGTTGTTTCAATGAAATTAGTTTTCAACTGTGAAGTTAATAGTTATCAAACCAGCTCTATTGCTTAGAGCATCCACAGTCGTTTTCTATTTCTCCCATTTTTTCATATTATAGCAAACGGTGCGCTGCACTCGTTTGCTATAATTGTCATTTTTTCCATTCGTCTCAAATCTGTTTCTCAAATTTGAGAAACGAAAGTAAGAATTCTCAAATATAGAAGACGGGGAATCATATACCGTCCGAAGGATATAATAATTTTTTAATCGTATCAGACGGACGATCATATACCGTCTCTCCTATTTTATTAATTTTTTTTTTTTTAAAAGGTCGGACGGGGAATGATACCCCGGACGGGGTATCAAACCCCGTCTCTCCCGTTTTTTTTTATTTGTTTTATTATTATTATTTTTTTTAATAAAACGAACGGCCACGATGTAAGCGATAGGAAAAAAAATAAAATAGTGTGGGACGGGGACACATACCCCGTCCAGATTTTCAGGAAGCATTTAAAGCTGGCATTAGTTAGTGTGGTACTTTTAGTTAGTATATTAGGATTAGTTAGTATATTAATAGGTTAAGTTAGTATATTAATTAGGTTTAGTTAGTTTTATATTATTTAATTTAGTTAATTAATATAGTTTAATAGTTAATAAGTAATTAACTTTTTTTAATTTATTTGAAACGATCGGACGGGGTATGATACCCCGTCTCTCTAAAAAATAGAAAAAATATAGCAAACGACGACTGCAGTGAACGATTGTATTTGCTATTACTGTAGATGCCATATTATACCAAATGAGAAAAACAACTGTGGATGCTCTTATATCAAATCCAAACCAGACTTTATAGTTGATGAAAATGACTCTTAACTCACCAATGGAATACAGAATTATTGTGACAATAATGTATGCATTAAACATGGTCAAAACCATTGTTGAAACTTTTCTCCGAGTCCAGTAACTCCCTAGTGGCCTAGGCCAAAACTATTCTTCCTTATGCTACTTTTCAACCATACTATGTAACCCTCTAACCAAGACATGATTAATGGAAACCCACGAGGAAACCCCATCACATCCATCTCCTTCACCCTAAACTCCTCTACCTTGCTTTATGTCTTCCTCTTCTTTCTTAGCCTACCATAGTCACTCTTCTATCCTCAACCCCCCACCCAACCATCTACCACCATTTACTTCTTTACTGCTCTCTTCCATGAGCACTCTCAAACTTGAGATGCCCCCCCCCCCCCCAATTGCTGATACTAGTTGAAGAAGCCCACGAAGTCATCACTGACGATTGCCATCCATTCAAGGAAAGGAAGAGCTCAGAAGAGGTTCCTTGTCTAAGATTAGGCCTCACAGGGATCTTCATTGTTGGTCTCATAAGGTTACTCATCATCATTATCATCATCAACGCTCAACCTTTTCGCCTACAGGACGGGCTCCTAGAGGGGATGGGTCCTACTACAGGTCTGGTGTGGCGTAAAAGAACCCCCCCCCTGCGATCGCTGGTGATCTTCCCCTCCTCATACAGTGTATGCGAAAGGAGTTACTTCAAGTGGCTTAACAGTAGCTGTTGACAATGGGAGAAAAGAGTTGAAGAAGAGCAGAACTTTTCAACACAAACTGTCATGCCCCGCTTCCCAAAATACGGAAATACGGGCGCGAGACTAAGGCCCAGCGAATGGTGCGAACACACCATTCATAAGCTGTACAAGTAAACTCAACAACAAGATAATAAAATAATCCACGCAGGCATGTAAATCACAATTTGATAATGAAAATTCATGACATAGTCCATAAAAATAACCAACAACTGGGAATTACAAATTATTGTGGGTCAAACAAGCCCGAATTACAATAAAGAGTTTTATGAAATAAAACACAAATTTAAGATAACATAAAAATAATAAGCTAGAACACTTGGTCAGCGACACCTTCTGGTAACTCTCCATTTGAGCCTGCAAGTATATTATAACAAAAGAAAGGAAAAGGGAAACAAGGAGACCCGTTAATACAAGTTACGGGCCGCAAGGGGAGTACAAGCTAAGGGAACAGATGTAAAACAAAACAACAGAAAAATTGGGAAGAATAAGGAATCGATAATTACGAAATAGGAACAAAATGCAACTTATAAACATGATATGAACATGGTGTTACGAAACAAGTGACATATAAAACAATAATCAGGTATCGAATCAACATGAACATGTAACATATAGTTGGATCATGAAAATGCACGTGTTAATCTTATGTCTAATGTCTTGATTCTATCTAGGTAGCACTTCATGCACCCCATATTTTTATTACATGGTTGCTACAGTCAATTCAATTTCGTTTAGATTTAGTGGTGGGTTTTATAGGTCACGTACTCGGGAAACATATCATTCAATATTGTACCGAAGTACGTGCAAACATATAACGTGGAACATATCGAGTCAAACATAGTGTAAACATATAACGTGAAACATATAAACATATCATTCGCAATCTTGCAATTTGTAATTGCAACTTGCATCGGGAAACCACGAGCTCCCGTCCGAGTACGCTCTTCTATATTGCCCACTACTTAAATTTTTCCCTTAAACCCTGGCTTATTACTTTTATTTTAATTTAATCAACAAGAACAAAATGTCATTTTCGCATTTAACTACTGTCTCGGTGAAACATTCCTGCACAAAAACATGTATAATCCTAAGAGTACATTTGTCTGTATTTATTTGTGTTCGTGTCATGCTTAGGGTAACAAAATATTCACGATCATATGTGAATACAGGATCGACGGATTAGGAATGTAAACGGGTGTCAATTCGACTTATGGATGCGAATTGGAGTCAAAAGAATAATATACTTGCGGTATTTTGTCAAATGGCTTGTACTAGAAAAATAAAGTGGTACAAGAGATACTTGCCTTTTTGACGAAAATCACGCGCGAAAATACGTGCAATAAAATCCAGCAGCTTAACAAAACTCCACACAAGATCAGATCCAAACAGCAAACAGGAACTCTCGATCCGGCGCGGCAAAACAGCACACAGCGATTCTCGTCCAATCAGATCGCTCCTCACACCGGATCTGGGCCAGAACACGGAACAGCCTCTGTCGGATCTGTTGGGGGTGAACACACAACAGCGAAATCAACTAATCACCGACCGTCTCCTTCCTCACGACAGCTGCGAGCGGGAGAGCGATCGGGACAGCGGCGCAGGCAGGCACGACGACGGCGCGTGGTCGGGGACACGACGGAAGGGGTTTGCGGCGGCGACTGGTGGCGGAAATGGAGGCGCGACGTCGAGAAGCGACGACGCTCTGTTTCGGGGTTCGAACAGGGGATGTGCGAAGGTGGGGGATGGGTTCGGATGTGTGGCGACGCAAGCGGAGGCGAATGCTGGGGCGGTGACGACGGGGCGACGGCGAAGGCGATGGTAATGGCTTCGAGGTGGGTTGAGAGGGTGGAGGTCGAGAGTTTGATAATGGAGGTTTTGGGTATTGGCGATGGAGATGGGAGGTGATGGTGCAGTGGGGTCGACGAAGAGGACGGAAATGGGGTGGCGAGGCGATGGGGATGAGAGGGTATTGGGTTCGGGCGATTGGGGAAGCAGGAAGAGGGAGAGCGGCAATGGCGATGGGTCGAGCGATGATGGTGACGGGTTGTTGCGGTGTGGATCTTGCTTGAGCTCCGAACAGAGAGGGGGAGTGAGCGAGAGGAAGGAGATGAGTTGGGTTTGATTTGTTCTGGTTTTGTTTTTGTTTGTTTGGTGTTGTTTGGTTTTTGAATCAGAGAAGAAGGAGAGAGGAAGTACGGGAGAGAGAGAATAGGGGTATATTATAATAATATGTATAGAAATAATTGTTAAATTAAGGGGGGTAGAGTGATTGTAGGGAGGGAGTTACGGGATTACACAATGAGGGGAATTAATAGGCTCATAATTAGGGATAGAGATTAGGGGGGGTTACAGGAGAGATTTTGGGGGTTTAATTTGAGGATTAAAAGAGGTAGGAAAGATTAGGTGAGATATAGAAGGAATTTGTTGATCTGGTCAACAAGGAGGGTTTGGGTTTGGGTTAGCGGATCAAGACCCAATAGGGTGGGCTTGGTCCTTGGGCTTAAATCAATTAATATAGAATTGGGCTCAAATAAATAATTAGACTATTGGGTTTAATTAAATTTACTGGGCTTGTAATAAAAATTGGGTTTAAATTATTTCACATAATAATAAAATAGTTGAATAATCAATTATTGGCTTCACAAAAAAATAGTTTGAATAACATATTAAATTAAAAGAGAATATTTTAATTTAAAATGCGGTAAAATACTTGAAAATACAATTTAACGAAAACAGGGGTTACACAAACACCCCACAATACCTGATCCCCAACAACATATCCCCACAAACACCTCAAAGATAATCTAAAACAGAACTATCCCCACCAAAACTACAATCACAAGCCTTTCCCAATCCCTGCATCAACTCATCACCATCGCCATTCTACTTCCACAAATCTCTCTCACCCTTATATCAATCATACTCACCTACAACAACTTCACCACCTTACTTCTTCCCTTACCTCCACCATCCAACAACACCTTCAACAACAACCCCTATAGGCACATCAAAACCAACCACAACCTATCTCCCAGATGTGGCAAGTTCATCAAATCGAGCCTCCCCCAGCAGCTGCTAGGGCTCCAGAAGGGAGTCCAGCCTCGCTAATCGAGGTCCACGACTCAAATGGTGTCAATTTGGGCCAAATTGCTTCTACTGATGAACAATGGGTGAAAGTGGAGAGCAAAACAGCAAGAAGATATACTAAGAAGAAGAATTCTAATGGAGTCATGAAGAAGGGAAAAGGAAACTTGTACTTTGCTTCAATTGTGGCGACTTAGGCCATATTCAAGCTGATTGCACGAAAGAGGCTCGGTGCTTAAAGTGTTTAAAATGGGGATACATGTCATGTCTTCCAACTCTGAAGATGATAAAAGAGTAGTCTTAAGGGGGAGATCACTAGAGAATCCTCCACATAAAAAATTGGTGAACAATCTTTCCATTGTCAAACAGGAACAACAATGGCTCCGCAAATGGTGTGGGTTTGCTCGAATTAAGTCCGACAGGCCATTGGAAAACCATCTATTATATGCATTTAATTCTCAATGGCCAATGAGGGGTCACTAAGAGTGGGTAGTTAAGAAAATTATCATTTAGAATTCCTAATATCTTTGCCCTCTCCGGAGCTGATGTGATTACTATGGATGTGGTGGACTTCGGCCACTTCACAGCTTAATTCTCAGAATGGCCTCCTCATTTTTGTGCCGAACTACCGCATGGAGAAGCCTATTGGGTTTGGATTCACAATATCCCCTTAATTGTTGGAGGTAGGAAGCTATCCAAGAGATTTGTAACAACCCGAATTCCAAATAAGTTTGAATTCGAAGTTCCACAGGATCTTTACACTTCACTGTGTACAATTTTACAAGGAATTTAAAACTTTTTATAAAACAATATTTTACATCAGTGCAGTGAAATTATAATTACAACATGATACACGAAATCAATAACAATTTGAACATTTCTTTAAGCAACATTCATTCTTTAGTCATTTCATTCAATTTATCCTGCATAGAAACTGTAGGCACGTCATGTAATACCCTGAATTTTATGAATGTGAAATTGTAGATTTTGCGTGTTGTGTACGAGCAAAATTTTGTATAAATATTCTCTTATGAAATAATTTTCTATAACATGAACAAATAATTATTTTATCTTTTCTTATTTCTTTAAGCCCATTCTTTTCTCTTAGGGAGCCTAAGTTTGTTTTCTAAACTAAGACCAACTTAATAAATTAAGTATTTCTTTTCTAAAAGCCCACTATTTTTCTTTTAAAAATCTCATGAATTAACTACTTTTAATTAACTTCTCATGTAGACACATATTTTTGTAGACAATTAATTAATTTTTTAATGTACAACTTTAATTAGGGGGACACTAGTTGGGACACGTGTTTGCACGTGTGTGTGCATTGCACACTCCATCCTTGGCCGGATAGTAGGCGAGGGAGAGTGGGAGGTGTGGACTAGTGGAGAGGTGGTTTGTGTGTCATGGGTGGTTGCTACAAATTCCTATCTTATCCTAGCCATTCATCTACAACCATCTAGTGTAATCCTAGCCCTCCATTCTATCCTAAATCTAGTATAAATACCCCCTCCCTTCATGCATATAACACTAAGAAAATAATTGAAAGAAAGAAACTATAGGAGAGTAAAAGATTGAGTGCATTAGTGTGTGTGTGTGTTCCCTACCTCGGAGATCGGCTACTTCACATCCACGGCAAGAGAGGGCTCGGTTTCACCAAGTGCAAGGAGAAGGATCATTGTGGTGGCTCATTCTAAGAGGAGAATGACCAATCGTGTTCAAGGAGATCGTAGGAGCTTTGTAGTATTTTCTTCAATTAGGTGGGTGATTTTCTATACTTCTAATATTAGATATCAATCTAGGGAATTTGTGATATTTATGCATGCTAAAAGAACTAATAAGATAATCACTTGTAGACTCTAAAAAGAACTTGCTAAACGAATGAGTAAATGCTTGATGAATTGTGTGCTACTGGTTATAATTCATGATTAATGTAATTAAAATTTACTTATTGCCATGAAGTTGTAGAATTGGAACCATGTAATTGTAGAAAAGGTTCATGTGTTGATTAGCGAATGAATTATTAATTTTTGCGCTTATGGTGTAGCGCCCCGCCCCAATGCTCAGACGACCTATAAATACTATGTAGTTCCACCGCCCACCACAGGCTGCCTCTCAAAAGGTGGTTAACCAATTAGGTGACTCTTGATCTTCGGCAATAGTATTTATACTCTGATTGTCCTCGCAAATTCCCGATATGGGACTATATTTCACAATCCTCTCACAAATCTCACAGACCAGTCGACTGCTGGCAGTACTAGTCGACTGTCCTCTATCAGTCGACTGCTGGCAGTACCAGTCGACTGATCTGGGGTATTACATACACCCCCCCCTTAGGAATTAGCGTCCTCGCTGAGCACAGGGCACACCTCAGTGTAGGACCGTCCTTTCTAGCCGATGTAGTACAGTCCCTTAGACCGGTGATCAGTCACTCCCAACACCGCAGATCCCGGATACCAACACCGGTTCGGAGATCAATGACTCCCAGCACCGCAGATCGTAGGCCCTCTACTACACCCGGGGTCGAAAGTCGGCTCTGATACCATTTTGTAACGCCCCGCCCCAATGCTCAGACAAATTATAAATACTATATAGTTCCACTGCCCACCACAGGCGGCCTCTCAAAAGGTGGTTAACCAATTAGGTGACTCTTGATCTTCGGCAATAGTATTTATACTCTGATTGTCCTCGCAAATTCCCGATATGAGACTATATTTCACAATCCTCTCACAAATCTCACAGACCAGTCAACTGCTGGCAGTACCAGTCGACTGTCCTCTATCAGTCGACTGCTGGCAGTACCAGTCGACTGATCTGGGGTATTACATATGGAACCCTGGTATTATTTTGCTCAAAAATACAACTTGGATTTTAAGCATTATGAATAAAGAGGGAAAACAGGATTTTACAACTTTTAACAAAATCCTAATGCAAGAAATTGAGTAGCAAATTTGTTAAAGTGATTTCTTTGCAATATTGTAAACATAGAACATAAATTAGAGTGAAAATACTTGTTTTAATGTCAAAAAATTATTTTAAAATCACTTATTTATTAAATGTATGTAAATTCAGTATTCTGGAAATTTTTAGAAGTTTTTGTAAAGAAGGAACTAAGTTACGATCATTTGAAAAATAGAATATTTCAAATAAACAGAGACTCAACTTAAATTTATTTTGAACCAATTCTATATCAGTTAATTCCTATGGCCATACTGGTTATAGGGCGGCTTTAGTTGCATTACTGTAGCAACCTGTGACTGAGTGTGTGTGGGTTCGAGTCTCGGCAGAGGCTTTTTATTTCCAAAAATTTGATTTTTCTCCAACTACCGAGAATCAAACCCAAAACCCTCCCACTCCTCCTTTGTGACAGTTGGGTGCCTTGTCCCTTTCGGCTAGCGCGTGGGGCCTTTGGGTCTCGGTGACTGTGCACTGTGTGTGTGTGTGTTGTGCGGTTCGAATCTGGCTGTGACCAAATTTTTTTGGGAAAAAAATATTTTCTTTTTTTTTTATTTTACTTTGACTAATGTGAATCTTACCAAAAAAAAGTATATAAAAAAAGGAATAGGGAGAAAATATTAAAAAATACTTGAGTTTATAAACTTCAAAAAAATAATACTATTTTGGAATTATGGACCCTTAAAAACAGAAATATAATTTTTCTTAAGAGTGAAAAGTTCACTTTAGTTTGGATCTTTTGAGTTTCTAAAATAAAGAAAGTGAAAATCTTGAGTATGGAAATGATTGCAAAGAGGTGAATTGGGACTTTTATTAAGTAGAATCAAATAAAAAAAAAATTGAATATGCAAATTGTGCATAGAAAAGTGTGGAGAATGTGTTGAAATGTGAAAATTTGTGGACATGTTTCAATGATTGTGAAATGAGGGCTTATACTAGAACGTGGCTAAGACTCTACATCGGCAAGCATGAAAAGTACTTAAAAGGAGAATTTATGAAATTTTGTTGACCAAGTTTGGGTCGTTGATAATGAATGTTGTTGAAAGAACCGATGTAGGAGTAATGATAGATTCTAGAATAGTAACCTCAGATTATACATAAGAATGAGATACATAGTGAAGATGTGATGAACGTAAGAGACAAACATGAGTATGAGGGCCATTGGATTGGCGGCGTGAGAGTGTCCACAGGATGTCCCATGATGCATCATGATTAGGACGTGGATACTACTTCAGAGTATCGTCACGGTGGCGACGCTTATGGGGTGATCTAATAACTGCGGGTGGTATCACATTTATGGTAGGAGGTGAATTACCACAGGATGCCTACATGATGAGTCATGTGTCAGTGCTGTTAGGATTCTCTCCAGGGTGCCTAGACGTGAGTTCGTAGTTCATAGAATGCTTAAGATACTTACCGTAGTTACAGTACTAGATTAAGTCATGGCGAGAGACTGAACCCTACAAGATGAAGAATGATTAAGGGCTTGCCCTCGGACCTATATAGTATGGGCTACATAGACTCTGAACAAGTACGCATTAGTATCATATAATGTAAACAGCTGCATTAAAGACTAAGTGCACATCACAACACAACATCAATAGGATAGTCCCTTGTAGTTTGTCTTGTGATCAAGTTTGTGGTTGTTTAAGTATGGAAAATCGTTATACTGTTTCCGGCATAGAGAGGATGGCCGTATATAATATTTCGTCAGTGAATAAACTAACGCGCCCACAGTTTCATATGCAAGAAAAAGAGGTTGACAGATTGAAGTATACATGCTGCTCCAAGATTGATTTAAATGTGTATATTTTCATGTAATTACTGTAAATTGCTTCCGCTGTATAAATATAAATGTGTAATGTAACTCTGATGTAACAAATATTTTATTTTTTTTATAAAATTGCACGAAAGAAGTGTAAAGATCCTGTATAACTTCGAATTCAGTTGTATTTTAGAATTCGGGGTGTTACACGTCAGTTCCATACAACTGACGCTAGGATATAATACATCAATTTCTTTTACTTGGAAAGCACACACTTGTTCATAAACAAAGCTAAGGGGGACTATCTTATTGATGTCGTGTGTGAATATGCACTTAGTCTTAATGCAATTATTTATTATTTCATGACACTAATGCACACTTGTTCGAACTTATGCATCCCATTCAACATAAATCCGAGGGCAAGCCCTTAACTGCTCTTCATCTTGTAGGGTTGGATCCCTCGTTATGAGTTAAACTACTACGGTAACTACGATAAGTATCCTAAGTGTTCTAAGAGTTGCGAGCCCATGTTCAGACAGCCTAGAGGAGAATCTCACGTCATGACATAACGCATCATGTAGACAACCTATGGACAATTCGCCTCCGTCATGGGACAATGACACTACGTAGTCACGAAGCACCCCACTAACGTCACCACGGTCCCGATAATTTCGGAGATATATTCACGTCATGACATGATGCATCATGTAGACAGCCTGCGAACACTCTCACACCGTAGATCCGAGGCCCTCATACTTTTGTTTTTCTCTTAGTTTCATCACATCTTCACTATGTGTCTAATCCTTAGATAATTGAATCATGAATAAAATTAATATCCTAGAGTTAATGTTACCTCTACACCGGTCTTTAAACATCAATTATTTACCACGACCCAATCTTGGTCTTTTATTAACACATTTCTCTTTCAAAATTTCATTCATGCCGATGTAAGGACTTGCTAAACTCTAGTTTTCAACCTCTTTTCTTGTTCACCAAAGATGAGTGTTCATACTCACAAATTTTCACATTTCATCATGATATTTGTATTTCACTTTCCATGCACATTTGCATAATTTAAACAACAAATTTCATTTATTAACTTGCTCACTTCTTTTTTTTTTATGTCAAAAATCTCAAGTTTAATCTTTACAAAAAATTTCTTTACATTCGAAATATTCGTTTTCTTTAGTTAATAAAAATCATATTCTAAAAAAATTATCAAGTTTTTCTTCCCAAAAATTAGTTCTAATTCTCATTGTAATAAGTCAAATATTGTAGAAACAATTTTCAAGAAGTCTAGGTAATTTTGGAAGAATTCTAGTATTTTTTCTCAATTTTTATACTCTTAAAATACTCCAAAAAATCAAAATAAGAAGAAAAGAAAATCAAAATTACAAACAAAAGGCCAGGGCCGGATTCGAACCCCTACCAACGCCCCCGCCTATGAATAGTAACCGACCCAAAGCGCACCCAGAGACCAGTAGGTCTGAGTGACTAACCGATATGAAAGGAACTCAGATTGTACTTAAGGTCTGGTTTCGGGATTTGATTAAAAATCGAATTTTCAGTAAAACAGAGCCCCTTGCAAGACTCGAACCCAAGACCAGAGTCTCCGCTTAGCTACAGTAACATACCCAAAATGCACCCAAAGACCAGTAGGTCTTGAGTGACTAACCAATATAAGGTCTGGTTAAATACTTTTTGTATGGACTGTACTGTATCTAGTTCTTCCTTTAATAAACTTGATTTTTTTCAATCAATTGTACTTATAAAACTTTAAATATTTTTCTAGAATGTATTTCTTTGAAAACAGTATATTATATTTTCTTAGATTTTAAAAATTCTCATTTTTAACCACATAGAAGAATATTTCTCTTATTTCGTTTGAAAAGTGGAACATTAATACATTTCTCGACATTGAAAATTTTCTTTTCTAGATGAATCTTTTTATCTACTTGTTCCCCATTTGTTCACAATATATTTGTACAATTTTTCTTCATTTTTAACATAGTTAAAGCCCTCAAATTAATTTTATCTTTTATAAAACTCACTCATTTCTTATGATTCAAGAGATAACATATTTGACAATCAAGTGAATGTAAACTTACTCATACAATACAATTAAAATTCAACAATTATTGTAACTTTTCCATGCTAATCAATTTATTTCACAAATCATGGGTGTTAATTTGCATTCTACAATCCATTCACAAGCACAATTTCATACAAGCATGATTTATCATATTTATATGTACTCTAGCATGAAAATATAGTAATAAAGCATCATGACGACTCTTATCTAACACAATCTAACATTTTCATGTAGATAAACTAGAGCTTCCTCTCTTTTTTACTAGTCTCTTCAAGAAAGTATATGGCAACTTTTCTACTTGTTTCTAACATATTGAAAAATTAAAATCCTAGCATGGCATCTATATTAGAAGTAGAGAAATCACCCACCTTTTGATGAATCAAATGAAAAACTCCTAAAGAACTCCTTGAAAGCACGATCGTCTCCCCAAGTTGCGAGCCTTCTCCTCCAAGCTAGCGAACCCCGAGCCCGTCCTCCTTGCTAGTGTACTCCGGTTTCCTTCTCCACCTTGATGGCCGGCCTCCAAGATGCAAGAGCACACACACACACAAACACTCAAATCTTTTTCTCACACAACTCTTTCTTTCGCTTACACAAATGTCTTTCTTTCACTTTGAAAATTCTAAGTGTAAAGAGAAATGAAAGACTAATGGGGCTATTTATACACAACTCAAGCCCAAATGAAGGATTGGGATGAGTTTGGATGGAGGGTTTAGCTGCATTTGGGATTTAGAAGAACCACCCACCGTCACATAACCACTTCTCCACTCTCTCCATCTCTTCCACTCCAAGTCCAAGGCCGGCCAAGTCTTGTAGTCCCATTGCACGTGCATGTGCAATGCATGTGCCACCACATGCACACTAGTTTAAGTTGTACAATTATTAATTGTTCATTTATTTGTTACATGATCAAGTCTACAATACAAGTTGTATTAATTATTAATAAAATTAACTAGTGGGCTAATTAGTTGGGCTAAAATCCCTGGGCTCTTTTAATTAATTAATTAATTAATTTAAGTGGGCTAGAATTACACTATTAGGCCTAAAGATTAATAATAAATAAAAATAGGATTTTTACAAGAGAAAAAAATATTTGTTTATGACATCAAAATAATTTTTAAAGCCAAAAACATACATCAATTTTGCACGTGCGAAACACGCAAAAACAAATGAAAATTTTATATTTAATTATTTGAAAATTCAGGATGTTACAAAATTATTATGGAATTCGGGATAGTGATGTAAATTGACACCAAAATAGTAAAGCGGTCGAAGCTTATTTCTGCTATAGTTCTCATAAGGAGCCCAATATACATCTCATGCCTATATTTGTTAAGTTCTACATTTATGAAGATGCCTATTTGATTCAATTAATTCTACAGATGGCAGGGCCTATAGAAAAGGTCCAACCAATGGACAAATATAAGACTCCAAATCTAAGTTCACCTAGAGCTGGACACATTTACAAACAGGTGGCCCTCTTCTGAGATTGATATGGCAATTGATGGCTCCCATGAGTTTGAAAAAGCCCCCACCAGGAACTCTTTCGAGTGGCATTGGTGAACGAAGAGAACCAGCTTCGTCGGGCACAAACTCCAAAACACCCAAGAAATCAGATTTACCGTTGGATCTCAGCAACGACCAAGATGATCAGCAAAAAGCTAGCCAACATTGCGCTTGTCAGACTCAAGCCAGAGGAAATCTGACTGAGCACATGAAGTCATGGGTGTGATCCGTTAGACATAGATCCAATTTTTCCAATTTTTGGATTCTGAGGGGGTGATGGTATAGTCAAATCTGCATCTAGAGAAGGGCAAAGAGAGTTTCCTCTTTAAGCTTTTGAGAATAGACGAAAGGGGATGCAAGATCTTGGACTGTTGCTCAAAATAGCTAGCTAGCGACTTGGGTGTTCAGGGAAAAGAGCCTTCGATGTTTGGGCTTTCACATTTGGAGAAAAGTCAGCTTCTGGGAAAGAAGAACAATAAAGAAAAAAATGATAATGAAGAATGTAGCGCCCTGAATTTTCAATATGATATCTTAGAAATACGTGGCACAATTTCTAGCATTAACTTCAATTGCAATAGTAAACATAGCCAAAAACACAGATAATTTTTATTTCAACTTTTATTGCAACAATTGTTTACAAAATACAACGGAATACAAAACATTTTGAATTACAATCTTTCTATACAACACTTTCTTTTACAATTTACACACGCTCTATAACATCATTCTATCTTAAGCATCCAAATCCCAAGCTATAAGCACCTACTTGTAAAACATGAGGCTAGAGATAATCCTAACCCCCAAAACTATAGGGGTCAGCCATAACGGTGTGAGTGACATAAAAGAAAACAACATAAATAAAACATAAGGCATAGAGTCATCAATAACATGTTTTAACAGCAAGAATAAATGAAATGAGAAATGAAAATAAGTAATGCATGAAAACATCAAGGAATATAAGATAGTAAATAGTAATATATGAAAACATCAAGGAATATAAGATAGTAAATAGTAATACATGAAAACATCAAGTGAATTTAGACTAAGTGTCAAGTGTAGGAAAAAACAGGAAAACATAGGCATAAACCAAGTCAGGAAAACACAATCGCTATATGCTGACTCTCTAATGCATACTTGTCGGATTCTATGCATTCCATAGTACATGGGTCTGGTGCAAACCCTTAATGATCTCCACTTTATAGGGTTAAACCCCTCGTTATGCAACTAATCCTACTACGGTGATGGAAAACATGATCCAGAATCCTCCGCGAATAGGCACCACAGCCCTCGACGCACAAGCATCATGTAAGAATAGCTCTAAAACTGGAGAATCACCTCCCAACCGTGTACCCCACGAATAGGCTTGCAAGGCCCTCGACGTGCAAATACACCAGGTACATTCCGTGAATAGGCTTGCCGACCCTTCACACTGCGAATGCACCCTGCATACTCTGTGAATAGGCCTGCAGACCCTCGACACGCGAATATACGAATGTCCTCTCGAGACAAAACACAAATAGTCCTGGAACGCATCCGTTGGACTAAACAGACCAAGAGCATATACTCACGTTTTCCAAGTTCCATCACATCTCCACTAGTGCCTGTTCTTAAGTTGGTTATTATTAAAACACAAAAAATCCCCATCTAGAGTTTGTGTATCCTACCGGACTTAAATACTCAACAACAACCGCAGGACCCAACTGGTCTAAATCAACAAATCCTAACTGCCGGTTCAAAGGACTCCCACTCAACTCCTAGAGATATCATCAAGACCAAAACTCACAAATTTATCGTCAAAACGATCATATGAAGAAACTTCTCCAATCAACAAAATCCAATCTTTTATAAAATTCCAGAATCGAAACCCAGCAATAAAATATCTAAAAAACGTATGTTCTGCAGAAAGGATAATATTTAGAATAGTAAGTTATAGATCCAAAAACTTTTAAAGAGTCAATTGTTTAAAAAATATCAAAATAACTAAAGAAAACAATAGTAACAGTCGATTGTAAACTGGAGTCGGTCGACTGTCCAGCGCCAAAAACCAGCACTTCAAGAAATAAAAATCTAAGTAGTAGCAGTCGACTGTAAAAAGTCATCAGTCGACTGTTCCGCGTAAAATCCAAAACTTTAAGAAAACATAAATCAGAGCAGACCAGTCGATTGTGTAAAGTGGTCAGTCGACTGTCCCGCCTGAAAATCCAATACATCATGAAAACACAAATCTGAGCAGTGACAGTCGACTGTCCCGCAGGAAAATCCAACACTTAAAGAAAACATTAATTCAGAGCAGAGACAGTCGACTGTATAAGAAAGCCAGTCGAATGTTCAAGAAAATACTTCAGCCAAGACCCCGACAGTCGACTGTCGACTTTGGTCGGTCGACTATCAGTCCTCCAGACTGCAGTTTTAGTTGTGAACATTTCAACCGACATGGAGTTTTACTTTATAAAAACCAAATCTATAAAAGGTACAATTCTGATATGTTCAAATACGACTTGTAGAGTATATAAGAGTCCATAAAACCAATTAAAACCACTTTGAATTGATAAAAATAGCTTTTTGATGAATTTCTTCAAAATAAAACATCAATGTGTGCATATATCAAAACTAGAGTTTTTAAGAACCAATCATATATCAAATAATTTCGTATTATGTTTCAAACCATATCAATGCCGAAATAATTAAGATTCAAACAAAATTCTACAAAACAAACAAAAATTCAATTTCTTCAAAACAATGAAATAAGATATCTATGTACAAATGTTTGTGCGCCAAGAAAACTTCAAAACTCATCAATTAGAAATAGTAAAATATTTAGATTTAATCTCAATACTAAAACCAATCATATCTGATTGACAACTTCTCAAAACTTCACAAAATCACAAAATCCCCCAAATTGATCATAATGCATAAATCCAAATCTAAACTCCTTTTCCTCAAAACTCCAAGACTTAATTCTTAGATCCAATAGCCATTAAATTCATCCACAATCATTCACAATAATTATCCATGCATATAAGCATTATAACAATCATTAATCAAGTTTCTACTCAACGAAAAGCCCCCAAATAGAGTTTATGCATTTATACACAAGTAAAGGTAATATTTTTATCCATTTTTATGCAATACCATCATACAACACATCATGATAAGTTAAAAAAGCAAGTATATGAAGGAAAGCATCCTACTCATGATTTCTATTCAGTTCTTTTACAATCTCAAGCCAACAAATTAGGGTTTCAATTATCAATAATATAGTTTCAAGAAAGGATTTACTTTTAATTCATCTACTCATCAAAATATCATATATCATCATACAAACTCTAGCATGCTTTCTAATCTATAGATCATCACATACAATATACATAAAACAAAACAAAATAAAACATGTCACTCACCTTATCGAATAGATCAAACGATGATAATAAAGCAATACGAAAATCCCTCCTTAGCAAGAAATCCAAGATCTTCTCTTTAAATCTCCAGAAAATACTAATAATAAAATCCTTTGTGTTGTGCAGCGAAAGACGGCTGCACTCTACCTTTTAAATAGACCGGAAATCAAGAGAATTAGGGTTTTGAACATATTTGCAAAATACTCATTTTAAATATAACTTTACATATATAGATCCATATACTTGGAAACTTGATAAAACCAATTTATTTGAGATTTAAAAATCAAAATGGCCTCTTTTAATATCAGCCAGCACTATTTGAAAAACTCAGAATTACGAATTTGTATTTTCACCCCTCTAAAAGGCAATTTTGCAAAAAATATCCTCTTTTCAAAACTTGTAAAATAAATCAAATTCATCAAAAAAAATTAAAATTTTTAACTCTGAGTTGACTAGGCATTATACCCAGCCCAAAAATTCAACAATCTGGAGTTTTTACTCCAATTGGTGATTTTGCACAAAAGTCCTTTTTTCGTAATATTTGCAAATAGGTCCAATAAATATCAGAAAAATCCAGAAAATTCAAAAATAATATCTAATAATAAATAATCAATTTTCACAAAATAGTTTTTGACATTGAACCTCCCAAAAAAATATTTGCACATGTTTTGCACGTGTAAAAAGATAAATCTTCAGAAAAATATTTATTAAATCACCAAAAATCATTTTAATTTATTTTCAACTCTTAAAAATAATATTTAACAATTCGGGGTACTACAGAGAAGATGAAATCGAGGAGATCGGGTACAAAATGAGGCATGTGATTTACAAAAGTGGTGAGGGAGAAGAGGATGGAGAGCTATTGGGGTTCGAGCGTTCACAAATGAGGAAAGAAACTTTTTTGGGGAAAAGAAGAAAAGTAAAAAAGAAGATAAACGATGGTGATGAAGAAGAAAAGATGGAGGACCTCGTGCTTATCGAGAGGCAAGTTCTCGAGGAGCACATGAAGCTGGTTGCACCCACCAATGAGCAAAGGACTCGTGGCAAACACAGTAATAGAGATGAGGCAGTATTCGATGAGGCAGTATTCGATGAGCTTGGGCTGCAACGTTCATATGGGCCCAAGTTGGGGTCTTATTCAAATACAAATTTAAATATTGGGGTTTTGAATAATGGGCTGAGTATATTATCTCAGTCTCCAGTTGGTTCAAATTTGGTTGATAGAAATGATGAGGTCGAGAAGGTATGCCTGGATTTTGAGGACGATGACCTTTATTAGGATGAAAACTTAGATATATAGTTTGTAGCAGACTCACAACCTAGATTTTGTCCTGTCTACCATTCCATCATCGTTGACTGTTTCACAAGAAAAATTTGATCACAAAATAAATTCACAAGGTTTTAAGGTCAAAAATACTGCTAAAAGGGATCATGTGGAATCTTTGGAGGGCTATTTTGAGATAGCAGCTGCTGCTAAGTCTGCTAAGTTTGATGATGGAGGTATGCATTTTATTTTAGCTTCCATTTTGAATTTCATGTATGATGATGAGGTTTTTAATTTATCCGAAACTTGTGGTCTTGAGGTAGGCGATATAGAGCGTAATGCTCTCCCTTTGAATAAAATTAGTGGGTGGAAAATTGAGAGAATAAACTTAGCCATGAATCAAGTACCCCTTACCATGTAACCCCTGCCCTATCTTTAATGAAGATTCTTTTATGGAATATAAGGGGTTTGGGGAGACAGAGCAAGCAGGAGAAGGTTAGAGATATTATCAACACTTCTAAATCTGACATTGTTGGTCTCCAAGAGACCAAACTCTCTCTTATAGCTGGACTCAAAAGAGTTGGAGGAA
Source organism: Hemerocallis citrina (assembly GCA_017893485.1). NCBI lineage: Eukaryota > Viridiplantae > Streptophyta > Magnoliopsida > Asparagales > Asphodelaceae > Hemerocallis > Hemerocallis citrina. The sequence goes on along the minus strand of CM030363.1, from coordinate 77,735,342 downwards.
TATGATCTCTGAATGGAAGATATTTCTCGCTGCTGGGGCATCGGGTGGGATTGCTATTGGATTTAACCTTAATATTTTTTCTTGCCTGAATGAGTTTTGAGGGAAATTCTCGTTGTCTGTTTTGCTCCAGCATCGTATCGGTAAGGCTATCTCGGTTGTCTATGACCCAAATCTAGCTTCTTCCAGACCTATGTTCTAGACTGAACTCCAATCAATCCAAATGCGTTGGCATCACCCTTAGCTAGTGGGAGATGATTTTAACATCACTAGTTTTGCCTTCGAAAATAGGGGTAGAGGATCGAGCGATGCTAAGAGAGAGGCGTTCAACTAAGTTATTACTTTCCTAAAGGTGAAACCGTAAGAATACTTGGTCAAAAAGATCTCACAAGTTTCAGGAAGACAGTGAAAAATCAGGGTTCAACATAAAAAGCGATCTAAACATGATGAACTTCAATTCAATAGTTAAGAAATCTTATGTTCAGCATGGTAAACACAATAACATGGTAAACACAATGAAGAAAACATCCATACACTAGTTTAACATCAACGAGGCATCAATCAATCGTTTAAGCACAACAACCTAAAAATCAATTCTACAATAGTTTATTTGTGTGGTATCATGTATGAATAACCTCTATTATCAATACTACATGAATGTATGAAAGATTCAATATTTAAGAGTCAATAATGCGACAAAGTCAAGAATATCTTGGGTTAGCTCGTGTAAACCCTCAATATACTCAACAGAAGATAGACAGTATAAGAATACGATAAATAATCAGGATCTACTTGCGGAGTTTCAATGAAAACCTTGAATTTCACACAATATGCAATTGATGAGGGAAGTGACTTGTTTGACACAATATGCAATTGAAGAGGGAAGTGACTTGCCTTTAGACGATTATCCGGAATAATAGAATAAAGGCATTAGGATCCTGACGGTGCAGCACATGCAATGCATGTACCCACAAAAGCACGTGCTAACACTACAAGCAAAGCAACCCAATAGAACGTGCCAACACGTGCACATAAATCAACAGCAAGAGCTGCAATCGGCAGAATGCAATGGCAGCGACAATGGGGGTTCAGATGAAAGTTCGAATTGCGGGAGAGACTGGCCATTCAGGTTCGAGGAAAGCACAACAAGGAGGAGCGAGGTGTTGGCGATGTCTGCGGGGCGGCCGGAGTGCAGGGATGGTCGACGGCAGTGAGGGAATGCAGAGCGCTCTGTTTCGGGAGGAAACAGAGGAAGAGAGAAAGAGGATGAACAGAGGGGTTAGAGGCGGCTACTGTGGTGGTGAGGCTCGTGGTGGAAAAGGTGAAGAAGATGAAGGTAAGGATGGGGTTGATGGAGGATGAGCGACTGCAATGGCATCGACGAGGAGACGGGTTCGGTCGATGAGGAGGTGGGGCTCGTTTCACCGGGGTGGAAGAGGATGATCGGAGGTTGAGGAGGTGCAAGTAACGGGAGGTTGAAGATGAATAGGGTACGAGTGCAGTGGCTGACGAGGGGATCGATGGAGGGCTGGAGGTCGAGTGGCGGAGCTTCGACGAAGACTGGAGATTAGTCGGGGGTGGCTTACTGGCGATGAGTGATGAAGTCGATGGGTTCGAAGGCAGTCGTTGATGGCTGCGATGACGGTGCGGGGTGATGGTGGGTTGAGCAGTTGGGTTTCGGAGCAGACGCGAGGAGGAAGATGATGAGTTGGGGGAATTAGGAGGTGGCTGTAGATGAAGGATTAAGAGGGTGATTAGGGTTTAATGAAAAATTAGTATTGATATGGCTAAAAATGGGGTTAAATCGGAACCATTCAAAGTGGTCACGAATCTTAAAGTCCCAGGGGCAAGATGGTCATTTCACCTACAGACGGGTCCTGAATTGGGAATCGGGTTCCTCCTTTGGACCCGCTAATCCATGAACGGATCTGTTCAGTTGAGAACGGGTCTCAACCCGTTAGGGGCCAGCACAACAGGATTGGAGGAAATCATGGCTCCCCTTGATCTTGAGGAGGTGGTTATGACCACCCCTATCCAGCCTCACCGGGAAGTAGGGATTCACTCTTATCCTGAAAAATATCCCTATGGCAAATATAAATACCCCCTTACCTCTTACTGTCATAGGTGATCACTCTTTGTGCCCTTGAGCTCTTTTCCTTTACTTTTTCTGGTATTGACAAGAGCGTCGGAAGGTTCATCGCCGGGATCCATCCTGGTGTTTCGAACGCATGTGCAGGTCAGCGGGAGCACCAAGGAGTCAACTCATCAACAAGGAAGAAGTAGGATTCTGCCCGTTCGAGTTCCTACGAACCTACAAATTCTGTCTATTTCCCCCACACCAAATTCAGCGACAACAGATTGGTGCCATCTGTGGGAACACACTCGATAAGCAACCCCATCTTCCTCCTTCAGCCCAAGCTACTCCTAGCCATGTCTCCCAAGAGGAAGCCCGCAACATCCAACCTAAGAAAAACCTCTTCTCCTCCTCCTCCTCCTCCTCCTCCTCCTCTGGAGCATCTCCCTCCACCCGGCCAGCAGACCCTGCAGCTCGAGCAGCAGGCTCCCTAGTCTATCCAGCATCCTATAGGGTCCCAGGCATATGTGGGGGGAGCCCTCTAGACGGAGCCGCCACAAGCAACCTGTACATCAAGTTCGGGTGTCCATCCACAATGCCTCCATGGATTCAATGGCCTCCCATAGTCCTCCTACCCTAAAGGATCTGCGGGACGTGCTCAACAATCGGCAGACCGAGCCAGGGCTCGACCTTTGGACTCACCTAGAGGAGAGGTGGACCCGCGAGGCAAACCCTCGTCGAGAGCACCCGAGTGATCGGTCACCATGCCGATTAGATCGCAGGGGGTCCAACTCCCCCCGGAGGCAGCAGGATTCACCCCGCATCGCCCAAGGCGAAGCCGCTCCCCGGCTGGTCATCCAGCAGCTCGAGTTGACCACGAGTAGGAGGCCCCCGTCACAAGGGCAGAATTTTAGCAATTCCAGGAGGCAGTCCTTTGAGCGCTCCACGCCGCCCTCAACAATGGTCCTCGGGCACCCAGCCTCGGCTAGCTCCTCGTCATCCTTGCTGCTCCTGGAGCCCCAGGCCGGTTCCGAGCCATCTTCGTCACTCCCGGAGCCCCAGGCCGGCTCCGATCCATCCTCGCCTTTCTCCCGATCACCACCGCCGCTCCCAAACTCTGCGTCCTACTCCGAGTCACCCCCGGCAGTCGGTCAGTCCACCACCGACTCTGAGCCATCACCGTCGCAGCCCCAGCCCTCCTCGACATGAGGACGAGTCTCGGGGCTTAGCCAGGCAAGAACGAAAGGAGGACTCGGTCTACCGCCATCTTCACGAGATGGAGAGGCACCTCGGCTAGCTCGACCGAGACGAAGAGCAACGAGCGAGGGACCTCTGCCCAAGCAGGCCCCCATTCTCCCGTGCCATCATGGAGGCCCCAGTTCCCGACAACTTCAAGCCTCCACACTTCGAGACCTACACTGGGAGACCGACCCTGCGGATCACATTAAGAGTTTCAAAACCCTAATGATGATCCACCAAGCATCCGACGCCCTCCTCTGAAAGACCTTCCCGACCACTCTCAAGGGGTCGACACGGGAGTGGAATTCCCGACTTGCCCCGGCATCTATCTTCTCCTTTGACCAATTCAAGGGACTCTTCCTTATGCACTTCGTGAGCAGTCGCCGCACGGAGAAGACAAGCGCCTCGCTATTGTTCCTCAGCCAAAAGAAGGGCGAATGGTTGAGGGACTACATTAAGCGTTTCATTGCCGAGGCAATATCTATCGCCTCCTTGGAGCCCTCGGTGATCACGGTCGCCTTCCAGTCCAACGTCCTCAATGCGGATCTCAGAGCGTCCCTCGCCAAGAAGCCCCCTCGGAACTTCTCAGAGCTCCTACTCCGGAGTGAGAAGTACATCCGAGCACAAGAAGCCATCCACCGCCCTACCTTCGAGGCGTCGACTTCTGGGAATAAGCAGAAGGGCGCAGAAGAAGGAGCTAAGAAGCTCGAGAAGGATAATGGAGGTCGACGGTGTCCTCTCCCCAGCTTTGAGAAATTTACTCCGCTTAATGCGAGTGTATCCGCCATCCTAATGGAGATCGGGAACGAAGGTCTCCTGCCGTCACCTCCGAAGATGAACACTCCCGGGAAGAAGAGAAACCGGGAAAAGTGGTGTCGTTTCCACTGGGACCATGGGCACGACACCGATGATTGTCGGGCCTTGAAGGATGAAATCGAGGCCTTCATCCACAGAGGGCAGCTCACGCAGTTTTTGAGAAAGGATCGAGCCGATCCGCCTCCGCCGCCTAGGGGGCTAACAGGTGGATTGAGCAGTGCACAGAGACTCCGGAGGTCGAAGTAGAAGGCATCTTACACCTGATACACGGAGGCCCAATGGTAAGAGATTCCAACTCCTCCCGAAAAGCCTTCGTCGGGGAGGTCAATTCCGTGCAGAGCCATCCTCCCCCAACGGCCTAGGAGTCCCGGTGACATTCTCCGATAGGGACCTGGAGGGCGTCTGCACACCCCACTGCAATGCCCTCGTCATCAATCTCCGAAGGGCAAACTTTGACGTTCGTCGAATCTTGGTGGATGACGGTAGCTCCTTCAACATCCTTTTCTTGGAGGCTTTCAAGGGCCTCCAGCTATCGAGGGACTGGCTCAAGCCCGCAGGCTACACTCTTCATGGGTTCACTGGGGTTCCGGTTACGATCGAGGGAGTTATAACCCTCAACGTAATGGCAGGAAAGGCCCCGGTAACTCGCACAGAGCCAATGGACTTCATGGTGGTGGATGTCAGGGCCGCCTATAATGTTATCCTTGGTCGACCAGGTTTGGCCGCGCTTCAAGCTATTCCGTCGGCCTACCACATGAAGATGAAGTTCCCCATGCCCTCAGGAGTGGGAGAAGTGAAGGGAAGTCAAGAAGCAGCTCGAAAGTGCTATATGACCTCGATGGGGGGTCAGTTCTCTTTTGAAAGCGCTCGAACTTCCTTAGGAAGGCGGTCAAACTATCTCCGAGCCCGTGGACGAATTGGAGGAAGTGGCCTTTTCCGAAGAAGACACCACTAAGACGTTCCGCATCAGCAAGGCTCTCTTCCCCTACGTTAAGGAAGACATCTCCCGGTGCATACGGGAGAACCACGACCTCTTCATCTGGACTGTAGCCGATATGCCCGGGACCTCAGAGGAGCTCTCAATGCACCTTCTGAGTGTCATCCCTGGGTTCAAGCCTGTCCAACAGAAGAGGCAAAAGTTTGCTCCCAAGCGTCAACAGGCGATCAAGGAGGAGGTTGAGAAACTCTTCAATGCGCGCTTTATTCAGGAGGTAAACTACCCTGAGTGGCTCTCCAATGTGGTGACGGTGAAGAAGGCCAACGGGAGCTGGAGGATATGCATTGACTTCACCGACCTCAGTAAGGCATGCTCGAAGGATTCTTTTCCCCTTTCCAGCATCGACGCCCTGATCGATGTAACCTCCGGGCATGAGCTCCTCAGTTTTATGGATGCCTTCTCAGGGTACAACCAAACCCAGATGTTCCCTCCTGACATCCCGAAGACCTCGTTCGTGACGGAACAATGCCTCTATTGCTACAGTATTATGCCATTCAGCTTGAAAAACACGAAAGCTACCTATCAGCGCCTTGTGAACAGGGTCTTCCGTGACCAGATTTGTCAAAACATGGAGGTCTACGTCGACGACATGTTGGTCAAGAGCACCTGAGGGCGAGAGCACGCTCTCAACCTTCAAGAAGCCTTTGGGGTGCTCATGAGGCACAATATGAGACTAAACCCGAACAAGTGTGCATTCGGTGTCTCATCGGGCAAATTCCTAGGGTTTATGGTCAGCCAGAGGGGCATAGAGGCCAACCCCAAAAAGGTCCAAGCCATTCTCAAAATGGCTCTCCCCCTCCAACATCAAAGAAGTACAGAGGCTCACGGGACGCCTCGCCGTGATTGGGCGATTCCTCTCCAAGTCCAGGGAAAAATGCCTCCCATTCTTCAAGGCCCTCAGAGGGGCTAAAGGCGTCGAATGGGGACAATAGCAACAGGAGTTCTTCGACAAGCTTAAGGAATATTTAGCTAACCCCCCGCTCCTGAGAAAGCCGGCACCTAGGGAGGTCCTCTACCTCTATCTCGCAGCTTCAGAGTAGACGCTCAGTGTGGTCCTTGTAAGGGAAAAGGATAAGATGCAGAAGCCCATCTATTATGTGAGTAAGGTGCTCTGCGATGTCGAACTACGTTAGCCGAAGCTGGAGAAGATGGCTCTCGCCTTGGACTTGGCGGCCTGAAAGCTCCGCCCCTACTTCCAATCTCATTCGGTGGTCATCCTTACCGACCAGCCGCTGAAACAAGTTTTCCACAAGCCCGAGACCTCTGGGCGGCTCATGAAGTGGTCCATCGAGCTGAGTCAGCATGACATCAGCTACCAGCCCAGAACGGTAATAAAGGCCCAAGCTCTGGCCGAATTCATTATGGTAAACACCATCCCTAACTCACGTGAATCGTCTTCTGACCCGTTGATCTGGACCGTTTATGTAGACAGGTCCTCTTGCACCGATGGAAGCGGGGCTAGCATCATCTTAACTGGTCCTGACACTTTCGTCCTCCAGTACTCCCTCCGCCTGAATTTCCTGGCATCGAACAATGAGGCAATATGAAGCCCTCATAGTGGGGCTCTGCATGGCTCGTAAGGCAGGCACAGAGCGCGTAACGGCCTTCAGCGACTCTCAGCTAGTCGTTAACCAAGTGTCTAGGGAATATGAGGCTAGGGACAAGCATATGGCCCAGTATTTGGCAAAAGTTAGGGAGCTCCTAGCCCTCTTCGATGACGTCTAACTCCAGCGCCTCCCTCGGGAGGAAAACGCGCAGGCGGATGCCCTCTCTAAGCTCGCCTCTTCCTCCCTCCAAGGTCTAGAGAAGACCGTCCTGATAGAAGTCCTTCTCAGACCGAGTATCGATGAAGCTGGCCCGGAGCCAATGGAAGCCTACCCCCTAACACTTGGAGAAAACTTGATGAAGCCCCTCCTCGAGTACCTCCGAGACGAAGTCCTCTGCGATGACCCGAAAAAGGCAAGGAGGATCAGGACACGAGCCGAGCGGTACACACTCCTGGATGGGGACATGTACAAATGCTCCTACACCCAGATAGACGGGTGGCCCTATCTGAGGTGCCTCTCCCCAGAGGAAGCACTCTACGCCCTAAAGAAGGCCCATGATGGTCTATGTGGTGTACACTTGGGAGCGAGATCCCTCGCCCGGAACTCTTGAACTATGGCTACTTCTGGCCCACATTGCTAAGTGACTCCGAGGAGTATGTCTGCCAGTGTGACTTCTGCCACAAATTTGCCCCAATCTGTCGACTGCCCCAAGCACAACTATTTTCCTTGGCGAGTCCAATTCCCTTCGCAATGTGGGGAATGGATTTGCTCCGCCCCTTCCCTCCAGCACTAGGCCAACTATAGTTCCTAGTAGTAGCAATATACTACTTCTCAAAATGAATCGAAGCCGAACCTCTCTTGACAATCACCGAGCACAAGGTCCAGAAGTTCTTTTGGAAAAACATCGTCTGGCGGTTTGGGGTACCCCGCATCCTCGTAACCGACAACGGAACTCAGTTCACAGGGGGCGTACTTTCGTGACTTTTGCACCGACCTCGGCATTCAGCAGCGGTTCTCTTCGGTAGCACACCCCCAGTCCAATGGCCAAGCCGAGAATGCAAACTGACAAATCCTCTCCGGCTTGAAGAAGAGGCTTGACAAGTCCACTAATGGGCTATGGGTCGAACAACTCCCCAATGTGCTTTGGAACTATCGCACCACCAAAAGTTCTCCAACGGGAGAGTCCCCTTTCAACCTCACGTACAGATCCAAAGCTCTCATCCCTTTGGAGGTGGGCCTGCCTTCACCTTGACTCATGGCTTACATTGAAGCGCAGAATGCGAACCAGCTTCGCAACTGCCTAGACCTCATTGACGAGGTCCGCGAGAGAGCCACGATTCGACAAGAGACCTACGTGGTAGGATCACCCAGGCTTACAATAAGAGGGTACGGCCTGCCAACCTAAAAGAAGGTGACTTAGTGCTCAGAAAGTTATCGATCTCCGATCCAAGCAAAAGAGGAAAGTTGGCACCCAATTGGGAAGGACCATATAGGGTCTCCAGAGTTATTCGCCCAGGAGTGTATCAACTCGAAGACCCTGGGGGCAGAAAGATACCGAGGACATGGAATGCGGAGCACTTAATGAAGTACCAAGAGGGTGTCTAAACACCGCTCCAAGTAACTTCCCCAAGAGAGCTCCAAAAGACATGTCCAAACTCCCTACTTGTATTTTCTCTTTATCAAAGTGTAAAGGCGGCTCGCAACTTAGAAGCGGCCACCCAGTTGTTTGCAATAAAAAGAAATCTTTCCCGATAACTTTTTTATCTTTTGAGTAGTCTAACTCTACCTCTCAAGTTTTTTACTTCGTGAATGGTCTAACTCTACTTAGAAAACTCTCTATTTTGGAGTAGTCTAACTCTACCTACAAAAAAAAATCATTAAAACGACATGCTCGGAGTCCAACACTTGGTTCGACTCCGTTTCAACTACTTGCTTCTAAGAGAGTACGAAGCGGATCACCATTCGGAATTGCTCCTACAGCTGTTGATATCTTCAAAATGACCTGCTTGGAGTCCAACACTTGGTTTGACTCTGCTTCAACTACTTACTTCTAAGCCAGTAAAGAGCGGGTTACCATTCGAAATTGCTCCTACAACCGTTGGTACCCTCTAAACAACAAGTTCAGAGTCTAACACTTGGTTTGACGCAACTATTTGCTGCTCGTGAATGAGTAACTGCCAAGCGTCCTACCATTCGAGATTTCTCCTACAACTGTTGACAATTACAAATGCTAGCAAAACACACAAGTGTGAAAAACAAGTATTATTTCATTAAAGTCTGAGGAACAAGTCTAATTACAAGACCAACTACTCATCTTTACAACGAGATACAAAACTTGTGAAACCTAAAGCACAAGAAAATAGAGATCTACTTCAACGCCTCTTAGGCGTGGGGATACTTCGGTTGAGAGACACCCGGGGGCGACGAATGTTGTACTGCCGATGCCCCCCCTCGGCGCTCGTCTCTAAGCTGGCGAGCCGAGAAGCATCATCGGCACCTGTTCTAATGGTGGGCCCAATAGATGCCCTGCTTGACGAAGCTACCACCCCACTTTGTGCATCGCCCGGGCTTCGATACATTGGTGGCGAGCGATGCGCAAGCTCGTAGAAAGTTGTCCCTCTATCACGCTCTTCCCGAGTGCAGGAAGTGGATCTGACATTGCTCCACTCGCATCACGATTGAAGACGAGCGACCTCTTGCCTCGAGCTCGACAATTTGCTCTTTGAGTGAGTCATCTCTCACCTTTATCATCAGACGAGGCAGTCGCACCGAGCCTGCCCCTCGAGAGCCTTCGGTGATTGTCCGTCGAAGGTGAGCAACTTCCATGCTCTTGCCGAGGGTCTCCTTTTTCAGCTCGTCCCTCTCCGCTGTAACCTTAGATAGAGAGTCGCGAAGGCACTTAAGCTTCAGGCCGAGGTTTGCTTCTGAAGATGAGCCCACGTCATCACCTTTGGGGGTCTTCTCATTGATCTGCTCCTCTAATCACCTCCTCTCTATGTTTCGGTGAACTAGGGTCGACCTCAAGTGATTCAGCTCATACCTCACCTCGCAGAGATTCGACTCTGCTTCAAGATGACGCTCTTGGTTCCTTGCGAGCCCCAATCTCGTCGCCCCTAGACTAGCCTTGAGACGAGCCACTTTGGCTATCCGAGGCACTTCGGCGATCTGTAGCGCTTCGACAATCTGAAAAGAGCCAGAGCTCGGAGCTATTGAGTTTTCACGACTCCAACACTTAGCCAAAAAGAGTTCAAATACAACACTCAGACAAAAGCGAGCTCGAAGATTTCTACAACACTTAGCCAAAAAAGAGTTCAAAATTTTTTTGACACTTAGACAAAAGAGATAGAATTTTATTCAGTTCAAAATAAAAGCGGTGGCCAGTCCGCAGTTCGACAATACATGGGGGAGAAGAAAAAGAGAAGAAGAAAAGGCGACTAAGTCAGGGAGCAACCTTGAAGCGTTGCTACGAGGTGCTTTCGCTCGGCAAGGTCACGAGCGCCCCCTCGGGATTAGCCTCCTCCTTGCCGTCACCGTCGGCTTCATCGCTTTCCCCTTCGGGCTCGATCTCCGCTAGCGGAACGAACTCCTCATCCTCCACCGGGTCGTAGAAGTAGTACCCCGAGCTGTCGAAGTTCGAGAGACGAGCTACTACATGCTTTAAAGCCCAAGCGTAGGCCTCCTCCATGTTCGTCATCATGTGGGCCTCCGCCTCGTCCTGAACGGCTTTCCTCGCCTCGTCTACCTTCGCCTCCTGCTCCTTCAGCGCCTCCACGGACGCCTTCAGAGCCTTCATCAGCTCCTCCTCGAGCCGGACCTTCTCCTTCTCCAGAGCATCGACCTTAGCCGCCTCAGTCACCGAGCGCTCGAGTGCCTCTGCAAGCTTAGTCTCGAGGGCCCCAATGTAATATCCCGCCCTGTGCAATAATAAATATTTTTATTTTTATTTTATTTTTATTATTATTTTATTTTTATTTTTCAGAAATGAAATATTTTTGGATATTACTTAGTTTAAATTATTAACCATCATCTGTATATATATACCCGTCCATATGTATGTACGATATACTGTTTTGGTACTGGAAACTCCCGACCCGATGATAAAATTTATTTTTATAGAATCAATTTATTTTTATACAGATTGTGCAGTTTTACAAACAAAAATTATCGGTACGCTTATTAATCTACACGTGCGCTTATTGTATCGATTTCATACATTCATATAAATTATGTAGTATGTGTTTTGGACACACAAAAAATATCTTTTGTCATGATGGCTAGAATTTAATTAAAGGTTTAAGCCTAGAGTTGAGATTAATTAGAACTACATAAGGGATTAAGAAAACTTCTACTAGAAGGCTCCACTTCCACCTCACCATGCCACCTCACCCTCCTTCCCTTGAGATAGGGCCGGCCATACTAGTCCCCAAGGGGGATTTTGCAAAATGCCAATGTGCATTTTTCACTCTCCACCCTCTCCTCCCTCCTATAAATAACCCCTCCCCCCCCCCCCCCTCACCCCTTGCCTCATTTACCATTTCCTGAGAGAAAAAGAAAGAGAGGAAAACCCTAGAGTTCTCTTGTAGGTTTGAAGCTTTCAAAGAAAAACAAGGAGGAAGGAGAAGGTTGCTAGGCTAGTCCTTCCTAATTGAAAAGAAAAGGTGGGGGTTTCTCTACTTTCTTATGTGTTGTTTTGTTTAGATTTGTTCTCTACTTATGCCTAAATATGTGTATGTATGCTTTATGTTGCCTAAAACAACTTGGACTAAACCATGTGCATATAAGTAGTAATATGGATCAACAGGATCCTATGAAGAGTATGAATGGTAGAACTTGAGAAAATAACATAAAGATGAGATCTTTTCGCTTATTTTTGGTTATGTTGTCTCTATGGTTAACTCACAAAAAGTTCATAAAAATGGGACCTTGAACTTGTTATGTTGTGGTTGTTATTTTTGGTTACCTTGTCAAACATAAAGTTAACAACTTGGACTAAATACTATGTGCATATGAGGCTAAGTGAGTAAGAATGGTCACATACCCATTTTGGTGGTGGTAGAACTTAACATGCTAATCAAAGACAAATCCCTTGTTGTATGTAGTTTCCTACTTTATTAAAGATCATGTCTTTACTAACTTTTGTTCATAAAAAGGTAAGTTTTCTTGATGTAGGAATTGTAGGATTGAAGGAAAGTAAGTTTATTTATAACTTAATAAGAGTTGATTATTGTTTATGTAGGAACATGTAATTTGGTAAAGTTAGTTCATTGTAATAAATGGGGCATGTAATCCCTAAGGGAAATAGGTTTGTAATAAGTAGTAACTTATCATGCTTGAGTTCGTATGTAGGACTACCATGCTTGAGTTATATTAGATCATGCTTGAGTTGTTGTCTATGTCAAAAAGAAACCCATTCATGCTATGTGACATTTTAGTAACTTACCATGCTTGAGTTAGTAAGTAGGACTACCATGCTTGAGTTGTTGTCTATGTCAAAAAGGAACCCATTCATGCTATGTGACATTCTATTAACTTACCATGCTTGAGTTAGTAAGTAGGACTACTATGCTTGAGTTGTTGTCTATGTCAAAAGAGAACCCATTCATGCTATGTGACATTCTAGTAACTTATCATGCTTGAGTCAGTAAGTAGGACTACCATGCTTGAGTTGTTGTCTATGTCAAAAGAGAACCCATTCATGCTATGTGACATTCTAGTAACTTACCATGCTTGAGTTAGTAAGTAGGACTACCATGCTTGAGTTGTTGTCTATGTCAAAAAGGAACCCATTCATGCTATGTGACATTCTAGTAACTTACCATGCTTGAGTTAGTAAGTAGGACTACCATGCTTGAGTTGTTGTCTATGTCAAAAAGGAACCCATTCATGCTATGTGACATTCTAGTAACTTACCATGCTTGAGTTAGTAAGTAGGACTACCATGCTTGAGTTGTTGTCTATATCAAAAGAGAACCCATTCATGCTATGTGACATTCTAGTAACTTATCATGCTTGAGTTAGTAAGTAGGACTACCATGCTTGAGTTGTTGTCTATGTCAAAAGAGAACCCATTCATGCTATGTGACATTCTAGTAACTTATCATGCTTGAGTTAGTAAATAGGACTGCCATGCTTGAGTTGTACTGAATCATGCTTGAGTTGTTGTCTATGTCAAAAGAGAACCCATTCATGCCATGTGACATTCTAGTTAACTTATCATGCTTGAGTTAGTAAGTAGGACTACCATGCTTGAGTTGTGTTAAATCATGCTTGAGTTGTTGTCTATGTCAAAGAGGAACCCATTCATGCTATGTGACATTCTAGTTAACTTATCATGCTTGAGTTAGTAAGTAGGACTACCATGCTTGAGTTGTGTTAAATCATACTTGAGTTGTTGTCTATATCAAAAAGGAACCCATTCATGCTATGTGACTTTCTAGTTAACTCATCATGCTTGAGTTAGTATGTAGGACTACCATGCTTGAGTTATATTAGATCATGCTTGAGTTTGTGTGCTATGTCAAAAAGAGAACTACCATGCTAAAGATTTGTTGTAGTTAATGATTCTAAGAGATGAACCAATGCTCCATGGTTGTTCTAGCCAACTCTTAAAAAGAAACCCATGAAACTAGCTCCATGATGGTTCTAGCTAATTTGATAAGAACCCATTCACGTAGGTTCTAGGTGATTCTAGCTCAACTTGAGAAAGAACTCATGAATCTAGTGTATGTAGTTCTAGTTCAATTTCGGGCAAAAGGAACCCATGAGTTCTAGTAGTGTGAGGTTCTAATTAAAGTTGGAGCCTATCATGAGAACATTCTTCATCTTCCTTGTATGTGAAATTAATGGATTGAGAAAGTTACTAGTGTGGATAGCTTGGTAAAAGCTTGTCTAGGGTCTTGTAGCTACCCTAGGGGTCATTGATCATCAAGACTCGCATCTTACCGCCTTGGGAACTAGGATAAAATCTCACCTTGGGCACCGACGGATCTTAACTGGTGTGGGTTGATCGCAGGCCGAGGGTGTTGACGAGATCCAAGTTAGGGGTAGTGATGAGTAAGGGAGATCTCGTCGCTAATGTCTTGGATCAATAGGCCATAGGGTGGGACCATGATAAAATCAAGAATTTCTTAGTTAAAGTCTCGTAGGTCGTTTAGGTTATTGACAATGTTAGGTTAGTAACGCATAAAGATCATTACTTAACCATTTTGCCAGAAGGAGAGGAGTTGGCAGTAGGGGGTACCTTACGACCAACTCGTCCTCGGGGCCGACCTTAGGTGGTGTTATTGGGTTGTACCTTCCCGTCAAAGGGATACGTACGGTGCCTTCTTACGAGTTGGGAGCACGGGTTGCGTATCGCACACTGTTAATTCCTGAAGTGCCATGATAAGGCGGGAGGAGCTAGGGGGATGGACCCCGGAACTTCGTCGGGTCCTTGGCCAGGGGGAAGCGAACGGGCCATAGATCACGGTCTATGAGTTATGGGTGACACAGGATAGGCTTTATGCTATACTGCGCTCGGAAGACCCTGTGTTCGTCTGGTTTTTGAGTGAGGTCCGGTGTACCGGGTAGTAGTGGCAAACATAGACACCATGAGCCTACTGCAATGGTGGAACTTGACCACATGTGCAACCTCATCAGTCATGTAGTATCTGTCAGGAACAGGTTGTGTACAATTAGAAATTCATAACGCGGGTTCAAATCCCTATATTTGGAGAAACGGCTTGAGATGGGGCGTATGTAGTATGGGATGCATACTGTTCCGGAGACTCGCTTGCATTAGAATAGGAGCATCCTAGATAAGTTGACATTGCATTAGATTCTAGTCATTGCACTCACGAACACTTAAACTACACCGACATATTTTACCATGTTTTATATGTTTGTTTTTGGAGATTCGCTGTTTAATTATCAGCCCTTAAGCGTCAGTGAATACTGACGTCCCCACTTCAATAGGTATCGCAGTGTAGAAGTACAGGTAATGGATCGTAGTCGTGGATACAGGATCACCAACCGGGAGGACTCCAGTAAAGGCATGGTTTACAAATGAAGTGCCTGATATTGTCATCTTTCATTCTTATCTACTCTGATGTAATGTGGAATCAATGGAACCACTCGGTCTGTAATATTGTAGTAGTAAAAAAAGTTTTAAAATTCTCCACAAATCTGTGTATTATGACTAATTGAATGTAAAGGTCCTGGCTCATGTCTTGAATTCTCCATATAGGAAGTTCGGGGCGTTACACCCAACCTCGGTAGCTCGCGACGCCAAGAGCTGTTGTTCAGCCTCGAACAACTTCACCGCCTTGGCATGCTCCGCTTGCTCACGTTCGTACGTTTCCTTCATCTCCTTCTCCTTCTTGGCGAACTGCTTGAGCATATAGCTAAAGTGGTAGAGGGTCTGAAAGCAAAAGAAGAAGAACGTAAGAACCTAAAATTGCTCACTCCAAAACTTAAGAGGGCAGAGTAGGATTACTTACCGACATTGTTGATCGGGCGATCTCCAATGCGTCATCGCCGACCGTGCCAGCCTTCAATGTCGTGCGATCCTTCGGGGTCAGCAAGTGGCACACGGCCTGCATGCACATCCGCGCATCGCTGAGGAAGCCGTCGAGCTTCATCACCCTCCAATCTGGGACGAAGAGCTTCTTGTGCTCTTCGGTGAGGATGGCTTCCGCTTCGGCCGTGAGTGGCGGCACCTCGAGGGCTAGAGCAGCACCGGCCGAGAACGCTCCCACTCGAAGATCCGGGGGCATCGGCCGAGGGGAGCGTGACCTGTGGTGCCGAGGGGGAGTCACCGACCAAGTCAACGACAGCCGCAGGAGCTGAGGGCGCCTGAACTACTCGGCTTGAAAGGGGCCCCGTAGTCGTCCTCTTCCTCTTCGTGCTGTCCACCCCCTTCGCCGCGACTGTAGGCCTCTTCACCATAAGAGCTTGGTAGTCCATACCGGGGGCTTCTGAACAACAAAAAGTCGAGGAAAAGAGTTAGTGAAATAAATGCAAACACTAAAAACAAACACATATATACTAAAGAAAAAGAAGTAACAGAGCGTACTGGGGTCGATCAGACTGAGACCCCCACTGAACAGTACCTCAGTGATATCTTTCCAACCGAGGGTTGGAAGACCGAGGATCTTCGTCACGACCTCCTCTTCTTCCTTGGTGAGCACCGGCCCGGCCTTCGTCCACTTCGAAACCTCCTCCTTCCACGTCGTCGGAAAGCCCCACGGCTTGGGACCTCGGATCAGAAAGTACTTCTCCCTCCAATGTTTGATGGATCTGGGTTCTCGATCAACTTGACCCCCTTCCCTGGCGATAGGTAATACCTGTACTCCATCTTTCTCATTCAGCAGATCTGGTAAAGACTACGGAGAATGACGAGCTGTGGCTGCACGCCAACCGCTTGACACTGGAGGATGAAGGCAATGATGTGCCACCACATGTTCGGCATGAACTACACCGGGCTCAAGCCATACCACTGCAGCACCTCGATCACGAAGGGCGGCAGGGGTAGCCGAAGTCCGGCATTTAGTGCGTCGTACGGAAAATGCATGTATCTGGTGACGTCCCCGTGCACGCTCGGAAGCTAGGATCGGGGAGGAGCAGGGTGTACTCCATCGGGATGCGGAACCCCTTCCTAATCCGGTGTAGATCTGCCTCGGTCATGATCGAAGGATTCTCGTCTACCTCGGACTGTTCTCCTCATAGGCGACCGATCTCCCCTGCACCGCCTTTGCCAAAATGTCATCGGAGTAGCTTCTGACCTTTCCGAGGCTCGATAAGGGCGATGGTAGCCGACCCAGTGCTCCATCTCCCTTCACCTTCTCCACTATCGTCTCTACAACAACTGACTTCGCCACTTCCTTCCCTTGCTCGGGAGGACCACTAGAGCTCGGTCAGTCTCTTGGTCCGAGGTGGAGGTCTCATTCCCCGACAACGCTCTAGACAATTCGAGTTAAGATGAGATAATTTACCTTGAAGTGACGTCTACGGTCGGAATAGTTCGCTGGAGATCAAAAATGCCTGGCCACGAATGCTAGCAGTGCTGCTCGAGAGCAAAAGTGACATGTAGAAAATGAAGTTAAGATGAAAGAGTAAGAAATGAGGGGAAAGAGAGGCGGTGAAAATTTATAAGTGTTAAGGCGGATTCGGGGGGCCTTCGAGTGCTCTAGGCCCCCACAGCGGCCCACCAGATGCCTAAAACGCCAGAATCAGAAGCCTAAGCACCAAAGTCCTCGCAATCCTCGTACGATCTTCATCAGAAGGTCCAGATTGCGCCATGTCCCTTGGAAACCAAATCCGAGCAACTTGCATTCCGAGCTGCGAATTGGAGAAAAACGACTTTCTCCTCGTGATTCGCACCGAATCGTCATCAGACGGCTCAGATCATACTGCATCAACCAAAATCATGTTTTCTCGTAATCCACGCCATCATGCCTCGTGCCTAATCTTCATCAGACGGTCCAGATCATGCCACGTCGCTCGGAAACCAAATCCGAGCAACTTGCATTCCGAGCTGCGAATTGGAGAAAAATGACTTTCTCCTTGTGATTCGCACCGGATTGTCATCAGATGGCTCAGATCATGCCGCGTCGACCAAAATCATGTTTCTCATGATCCACGCCGTCATGCCTCGTGATCCGCGCCTGATCTTCATCAGACGGTCCAGATCGTGCCACGTCGCTCGGAAACCAAATCCAAGCAACTTGCAATCTGAGCTGCTCATGCGGAGAAAAATGTCACCGAGCTATGAGAGTCGTCTGATCGTCTCAAAATTCGTGATGTGACCTGATGGATGCCTATGAATCAGCCACGCCGACCAAGATCACATTTTCTCATGATCCACGTCGTCGTGCCTCGTGATTTGCGCCTGATCTTCATCAGACGGTCCAGATTGTGCCACATCGCTCGGAAACCAAATCCGAGCGACTTGCATTCCGAGCTGCTCACACGGAAAAAATGTCGCCGAGCTAAAAGAGCCGTTTGATCACCTCGAAATTCACGTTGCGACCTGATCGACGTCCTCGATTCAGCCACATGTCCAAATGCAAGATCTACCGTTAAATTACCTCAAAATTAGTGCCGCATCCAGATGGACGTCCCAGATTATGCCACGTCACTCGGAATTCCAATCCAAGCAACAGACATTCCAAGCTGCTCATATGAGGAAAACATCACCGAACAATAGGAGCTGTCAGATCACCTCTGAATTCGCGCCGCAACCCGATCCAGGCACCAGATGCGCCCACGTCGCTCGGCACCATCCCTCCGTCGGATCACTCAGAATACCGCACTAAAGGTTGATGGACGATCGAGATTTCGCCACGTCATAATTAGGTAATTTAAATTATATTTTATTTATAAATTCGAATTATTTATTTAAAAATTGTGAAAAAATGATTAAAAACACGGGAAAATAATTAAAAAATCTAGAAAAT
Source organism: Hemerocallis citrina (assembly GCA_017893485.1). Classification (NCBI taxonomy): domain Eukaryota; kingdom Viridiplantae; phylum Streptophyta; class Magnoliopsida; order Asparagales; family Asphodelaceae; genus Hemerocallis; species Hemerocallis citrina. The sequence continues at coordinate 77,717,237 of CM030363.1, read as the reverse complement.
AATTATAAATTCAGGAGAGCAAATCATCGCTTTGCAAAATTGAATAAATGGTTCAAAAAATAAAATAAAATTGAAAAAAATCACCAAAAATCCAGAAGGGCCTGAGAGTAATCTTGGGCATGTTACCAGCTCAAAAAAGCACCATCACCCCTCAGACGAGATTCGAACACCCTTTGAGAACCCCGATAAAATCATATACGCCATTAAGACAACAAAACTACTCCCAAAGGCCGTAACACACAGTCTTTGGGAGTAGGGGCTCATGATATGACTAAAAATAGGGTTCAATCGGAACCATTCAAAGTGGACACGAATCTTAAAGTACCAGGGGCAAGATGGTCATTTCACCTACAGACGGGTCCGAATTGGGAATCGGGTTCCTCCTCTTGGACCTGCTAACCCATGAACGGATCTGTTCAGTTGAGAACGGGTCTCAACCCCCTAGGGGCCTGCTCAACAGGATTGGAGGAAATCCTGGCTCCCCCTGATCTTGAGGAGGTGGTTATAACCACCCCTATCCAGCCTTACTGGAAGTAGGGATTCACTCTTATCCTAAAAAAAATTCCCAATGGCGACTATAAATACCTCCCTACCTCCAACTGTCACAGGTGATCACTCTTTGTGCACTTGAGCTCTTTTCCTTTACTTTTTCTGGTATTGATAAGAGCATCGGAGGGTTCGTTACCGGGATCCATCCCGGTGTTTCAAATGCTTGTGCAGGTCAGCGGGAGCACCAAGGAGTCAATTCATCAACAAGGAAGAAGTAGGATTCTGCACGTTCGAGTTCCTACGAACCTACAAATTCTGTCTATTGCCCCCACACCAGATTCAGTGGCAACAAGTATATATAGAGAGAAATATTAGGTTGGGTTATTGGGTAATGGGTTTTGGGTAACGTGTTAGGATTCAATAAGAGAGGGCTGTAGGGTTTAGGGTTGGGTTTAAATCCAATAGGGAAAAAGAATATGATTTAGATTAAAAATTAAACAAATAAATCAACAGTAGTATAATATAACAATTAAATTAAAAGCATTACATTAATACTCAACTTCTAATAAATGCAATAGAATGTATGAATTCACAAAATAAAGAAGATTGGATTTGATTTGACTAACATATAATAAATAGCAATATAGTTGTACATATTAATCAATTAAATCAAATAGTATACATAAAATCCATACTCCAATAATAATAAAATGTAGAATAAGTTCGATAGGCTTTCATAAATTAATAAATAGCAAAAGATGTATTTTTAATAAATAAACAATCAAAACTATTAATAATAATAATAATGATAATAACAGTAATAATAACAATAACAACAATAATAATAATAGTAGTAATAATAAGATTATATAACAAAATAGGAATTGGGTTTAACAAATTCATTAAAATAATCCAAATAGTAATAATACATTTAATTTGGGCTAAAATATAAATAGTCGATCAGTTGGGAATAGAAAATAAATATAATTTTCGATTAGAAAAGAATTTGATAGAATATCTAAAATGAATTTAAAACGAAATGAAGTTATAAATAATCAAAATACAGAAAATACTCCGAAATATGTATTTGCGAGAACGGGGGTTACACTATTTATAATAACGACATCGGGTATTTAGATATCTTTGTTTTAAATAACGACTGTTGAGATAAAGAATTCCACAGAGTAAAGGTTTGTTTAAAAAAAACATAGCCTGATGTCGTTGATTCTAATAATGGCTTAATTGTAACTGTTGTCGTTGTTTTGAATAACGACATCAGTTATAATGAAAATTGTCTAGATTCTAACAAGAATGGGATTAAGGCATGCACTAAGGCCGCTATTAGAGATAATGTTACAGGTAAATGAAGTCGTCATCCCAGAGAGCGGCATCAGTTATTCCATATTTTTAACCAGAACATGCGCAACATGCATGCAGGCCCTCGACCGCTCGCCCTTGCTCTGTCAGCCACCGCCTTTAGCTCCTCCTCCTCTGCCACATACCTCAATAGGTTGCCAAAATGAAGTATTCTGCGAGAAGAGAATAATTGGATGTCACAACAGGAAAAGAAAACCACTACGCTGTGAAAGAACTAACGCATGAAAGGAACTATAAAGACATACCAAAAAAGTGGCTCCAAACATCTCCAAGGCAGAATAGCCAATAGTTCCCGCAACCATCGCAACCCTATCCTTGGGGTCGCGAGATGATGAATTGCCTGCATGCAAATCGCTGAATCCCCTAGGAAGTTATCGTGCCTCCTAACCTGCCAATCTGGAAAAAATATCTTCTAAAGCTCGTTGACAAGGATTGCGTCGGCTTCAACGGTGAGCGGAGAAGCCTCAAGCGCTAAAGCCAAAGACAAAGAGAATCCATCAGTATCAGGAGTAGTCAAAGAAGCGAGTGGAGATCCTAAGCCATTTACTGGGGTAGCCTGCTGAACTCCTATTAATCTTCAAAGGCACGGGCCTCGTGACTATTTTCTTCCACTTCTTATCATCGAGGATCTTGCCACTCAACACTGACTGCCTCGCCACAATCGCATCAGAATCCATGACGGCCCCCTCTGCAATAAGAAATACCAAGTGGGATGATAACAGAAGGAAAAAGGAGATAGCTAAAGCAGCAAAAGCTAAATACAATACAAAAAAATACATGTGTAACACCCCGCAAAATTGGAATTACAATTTTGCCCTCGTGTGTTACGCACGTGTATTTTGTAACGTGTTTTCATCCCGTATTTTGATTACCAACTATTTATACATTTTCCGAGTCAACAAAAATATAATATTTCAATCCTTGTATTCTACGTGCTTTTTACGTATTTTTTAATGCACGTATTAATTACATATTTTTTACCGCCACGGGTGATAATTACTGGGTTTTAATTATTTATTTTATGTTTTCAAATATATTTTTATAAAACGGAAACTTATTTCCCCCTAATTTTGATCAAAATGCAACACAAATATAAATCACTTACATTTAAATCTCTATAGACTGAAACTCACATTCTAGTGTCTGCAGGAATAATATTGTAACTACTCAATAAGGTGTCACGGGTTCTAGACTATAGTTAATGATCTTACTACTCTTCCTAAATAAAACTTTAGTCTATCAAGTTCTGATTTACTTGGGTTAGCTATAAGAGTCGGTTCCCAGCTAGTGGTGGTCCGAAGACGCTTAAATACCGTGTCGCTTAGGGCTGTTTACACCCGGTTGACAGAATGACTCTTTTGGCTTGTTCCCAAATTTATCGTCCCTTTTTATCGTTCCTTATAAACTTGTACTACTTGTGAAGCAAGCTCTGATACCATCTGTAACACCCCGAATTTTAAATAAGGATAAATTCGAGATTTCACAGGATCTTTACTTCACTTCGTACAATTTTACAAGGAATTTTAAAACTTTTTATTCACAATACATCAGAGTTTCTTTACACGTGGTTTTTACACAGCGGAAGACTAAAAGATAATGAAAAACAACTTGTACAACTTTAACATCATTTGCAACATCTTTAACTTCTAAACAGCAACAGCATATCCACTTTATAACTCCATGAATAGTCCATTACCTGCATGTCAGTCTGTGGACACGTCAGTTACTTACAACTGACGAAATGTTATACACGGCTATCCTCTCTATACCGGAAATAGTCTAACGATCTCATACTTTAACAAATCACAAAAAGATTGAATGAACAAGTAAAGTGTCAAGGGTGATTATTCTGAATATAAGTGTATGTCATGCCTTAATGCCTAATGCACACAATTCTACACTAGGATGACACTAATGCACACTTGTTCAGATTCTATGCATCCCATACTACATAGGTCTGAGGGCAAGTGCCTACGTACTCCATATTGAAGGGTTCGATCCCTCGCCATGAGACTACCCAGTAATTAAACAAGTTTTAGAGTTATTTCACAGATACGGATCTCTGCCTCCCTGGCTAGCCTCCCTGGCTATAATAACAGATCCCAGCCTCCCTGGCTATTATATCGTGAGAATAATCCCGTAAATGCCCCTCTAGCCCCGGTATATACATATTCTTTGGAGTATGGTAAACATCCGCCGACTACCCTAAGTCCCGGATAAAATACAGTCCATCTCCTACGGAGCAACCACAGTCCACCAACTGGGTCTATAGCCACGGAGATCCACCGCCGACTATATAGAAGCACCCATTTACGTTTGCACAAGTCTATTACATCTTCACCTAAGTGCCTAATTATTTTTTTAGTTCAAGACATGAATATGTTATCACCCTAGAATCAGTTTTACCTCATACCGGATTTATTCACAAAATACGAGATTGCCCGACGGCATTATCTCAAAATCAAGTCTCAAAATCTTTCTTTCAAAAATTACCGGTAACCGAGGTCTTACTAACTCTAAATCATAAACTTTCATGTACAAGAAACTTGGGTACATATACCCTTTAATAATCATGTCTTAAACTTATATAATTTCATCTTTCAATTCATTTCACAAAAATAATCAAATCTTGTCATCATCCATGATCTAGTCATTTATTCAAGATCTTTATAGTACAAAAAGTAATTCCTTTCATATATACAATTTCTATCATAACCCAAGCTCATGCAATGTCTCATTTAGCATTATATATGAATCTCTTATCATATATTTCATTCACAAATCAACAACAATAATTCTTCTCATATATTCATCTAACCTTACTTAATTTAAGCTCATATAGAAATCAAATATTCAACATGAATGCATAAAGTCATCAAGACAATTTATTTCTCATATCAAAACTTTATTATTTTTCTTCTAAGAATAAAAATCGTGTTTTTAAAATAATTAACTTGAGAATAAAATCTCATTCTATCTCAATGTCTCTTTTATATCTCAAATATGCATAAAAAAAAAATCTCAAAAGCTATTTAAAATAGATTCTCCATCATCTCTTTTTTTTTTATAAATACCAGGATTCTATATATATATATATATATATATATATATATATATATTTTAAAAGCTTCAAACTCATTCAAAAAAATCATTTGAAGTCAAAAAGATAAAAAAAAGCCACTCCTGGGCTTTGAACCCGTGCACGCCCAGACAAAGCCCAAATCCTTCACCGCAAGCCACTAGCCCAAATGGGCTTGGTGTCTAATAGCCAAACCGTACACCTATTAAACTTCTTCCGATTTGAAAAAAGTAGTTTTAAGAAAACAAAAAAAAAAGTTTGAGACGATGAAGTTTCGAACCCGAGCCAATCAGAGAGCCAGAGCAAAGTCATACCACTAGGCCACCTGCGCACAACGTCTAACACGCAACCCGAAGAATTTTGTTCCAATTTCGTATTATTTCATTAATTTCCATAAAACTTAGTTTTTCTCTTTTAATCAAAACTTTCATTAGTCTACAAGTGATTATTTTAAACTGAGATTTATTACCAACAGAAACTTATGGATTATAAAAATTTCATATTTGATAATAGATCTAATTTCGAATTCATTTCTTCTCTTTGATTACAAGAATTTCAATCATTCATTTTAATCAACTAGAAGATTTGTGTTCTCTTGCAACAAATTATTTATAAGCTATGCATGCTCTTTTTAAAAGAAAAATCTCTTCAAAACATTTCTAAAATTACTAGTTTTTAAATTTGTACATTAGCATGCAACTACAATTTCTTTTCTCATTTGCAAGCAACAAGACAAATACTTTGCTCTTTAAACAAATGTTAACATTTCTATCCTTAAACATATATGAAAACATGAATTTATCTTCTAATTTTCATATCAAAATTATACTACTATTTAGGCGTGCAACCCCTACAATTAGAAGGTATAGGATCACCAATTAACACAATGTTAATCTATTTGTCAACATAGCAAGATTCACTATTAATCTCACCACAATCACAGTATAGTTATTCTATTTTATCAAAACCACTCATTCACTTTTATTAGCATGTACATTCTAAAAATTAGAAAGTAGGAAAACGCCTACCTTGATTGAAAGCTTGAACAATTGAAAGGAAGAACACCACTTCTAGCTTCAAGGGCTCCTAGCTCTTCTCCTCCTAGCAATGGCCTCCAAGCACAAAACTCTCTTCTCTCTTTCTTTCTTTCTTTCTTCTCTTTTCTTTTCTCTCTTTCTATTATTTTTCTTTTGTTTTTGGTGTGAAAAGAATGAGAAATGGAGGGTGCTATTTATAGGATTTTGCTAGGGTTCTAATTGCATAATTACACACCTAATAAATTACTAAAATTAATTTCTAACCCTTCACATTTCATAACTCTCAAAACTCCTAAACTCTTCACCTCCTTATAACTCCTATCTCTTTAAAAATACCAACTCCCATAACTCCAATCCCTTCATCTCCCCACTATAAAAAAATCCAGTCATGCACAAGCACAACCGGCCAAAAAGAAAAACATAAGTGTGCACATACACAAGCACACAATACAACATTTGTTTGTGGGCCTCCATTTACACTACCATACTCATTTTATTATTTCCACATATACACCATATGTTCAATCAAAGCATCCTGCCCTTTTCCATACCGTGGGCCCCCACCTTCATGCACAATTCTATTTATAACTATTGTCCATTTGTATACATAACTATATGTGTCATTATTTCATATAAGCATATTGTTTCCAATACATAATACTATTATATTTTCTTTTGAAAATTATGGGATGCTACACACACTCTGAATTTTATTTAGAAAATAAATACGTTCAAATATGCTTGCTGAAAACACGTGTGTCGCACGTAAAAATATGAAAATGCAAAAATCGACTTTATTGATGAAAAGTTATTAAATATAATCGAAAACAATATTGGCAAAATTATATTTACTAATTTACATATATTTCATGATGAAATCACAACATGTAGAAAGCACGTGCATTATACGTGCAGAAAATCAAAAAATGCATTTTAATCAAAATAGGGGGAAATAAGTTCCCGTTTTATAAAAATAGATTTGAAAACATTAAATAAATAATTAAAACCCAAAAATTATCACCCATGGCGGTGAAAAATATGTAATTAATACGTGCATTAAAAATACGTAAAAAGCACGTAGAATACAAGGATTGAAATATTATATTTTTGTTGACTCGGAAAATGTATAAATAGTTGGTAATCAAAATACGAGATGAAAACACGTTACAAAATACACGTGCGTAACACACGAGAGCAAAATTGTAATTCCAATTTTGCGCGGTGTTACACTCTCCCCCACTTAGAGTAGTTCCGTCCCCGGAACTCGCTAAGGTAAAGATTGTATTTTGTACACGCCAAGGAAAATATTATTCTTGTATTTAGGAAACTACAAACTTTAAAATATGCAACGAGGAAAACAAGACAACTCTATATAGGAAAATTATGAATATTCAAATGTTACAAGACATAACAAGAAAAATAGGAAAATAGCATAAGAAATGAAATGTGACAGTAGACAGAATAGTTTGAGAGAAATTTTCGTACAAAAATTGTATTAGGTAAGATATTGGATAAAAGAGAAAAGTTGATTAAGTTGTTAATTTCGAAGTAGTTCGGAAAACAATGTGGCGAAGAAAGCATAGTCACTCAATGTAATAAACTGTAGAAAATTTGCAAAGTGTATAACGTAATTGAATTAACAATTTAAAACGACACCATTGAATAAGAGTTTGGCAAAATAAATGGGAATGAGGCTTAGTTGAACATAAAATGACTTTGTATACCAATTAATAAAATAGTTTGTAAGGTAATTATAATAATTATACATAAAAATTTAAAAATTTAAAATAGAAGACATACATTGAAATACCTTTGAATTGTCAATTAAACCAACATACAAAATTTCATAGGCATAAAAATTTTAGAGTGAGACAACCAATAGTATGACATGAAAGTTACAAATAGTTTGTCGGAGTAAAGCAAACATCATAGGAGGGAAAAGTAGTATTATATTATTGAAATAATGCGAAAACCGATCATATAGAAATAATTTGCAAATTGAAGAAAAAGTATAAATACAAAAATTTATTTTTGTTAGGTGAGTAGACGCCAAAATCTACGATAAGTTAGTGGCAAAATAAATTACGATAAAGCGGTATGAAATATTAGGAAAGAGATAGTTGATATTAAATAGTGATTTACACAAGTAAGATAGAAATCAGTTTAAATAATATAATGTCAAGTTGCAAAGTATTATAAGCTAGTACTAAAATAGAATAAGGATAAGTAAATATTATAGAAAACAAAATAGGATTTATTAAAGTAGGCAATCTACTTCTGGTGTAGGTTCATCTCGTTGGTATCCAACTGCAGACTTGCCTTCTCGATATCAGGTTGCACCAAAATGAAAGACAAAAAGATGTAATCTTTGAATATTGGGCGTTATATTTTGAAATCAGTGATATATAAGGAAATGAAAAAGTTGTAAATGAAATTGGAAATTATGACGGTAAAACATCAAAATAGATATATATACAAAAATTTGTAGTAATAAAAAAAATTTATAATATTAAGACAAAATAGTGTAAAGCACAAACATGAGATGAAAACACAATTGAAAATAATAATTATGTAGTATAGCAATTTAGGACAATAGACATGAACAAAAGTATTAATGTAATTAGATGAGGGTAAAATGATATGTATACTATTAAAATATATGACATATATAGAAATCATTGGAAAAATATAGGAAATTACTAAGAGTGTAAAGACAGTTAAAATTTGAGAAAAGATAATGTATAAATAGTGAGTATATGCATTATATTAAAGAAACATAAAACTATAAAAGTAATGAATAGCGATTAATAGAAAATGAATTTATCGAAACAAATATGCAATAATAGTACCGAATGTAAACAAATAAAACAATAGTAGGTCACATTTATATAGGTAGAAAATTTCAATCTTGTTAAAAATATATAGGATAAGATAATATAGTATTACAGAAATCAAATCATATGAAATGAGTGCACATAAGAAAATTTCTTAAGAAAAATCCAAAATAATGAAGAAAATAATTGTTGAAATATTAATTTAATAAATGGCAATTTAAAACTTGGCAAAATACGTAAAGTAATAGCAGATATAAACGGGTAAACATAAAGTGACATAAATATATGAAAGACGAAATTTTAAGTTTGAAAAACAAGTTTAAAATATCAAGACTATGGTAGATAGATAAATATAAAATATTTAAATGATTTAATAAGAAAATATTTATTAAAAATTTATACATTGAATATGGAGAAAGTACCATGATAATGATCTACAAAAATAATTTGAGAGGGAAGTGTGTAAGGTATCATGAATGACGGTCCAAGCCAACCACGCTTCCACTGCGCCACTCTGATATCCAGGGGAAAATGTGCTCGCATACACTCTCATATTAATGTATACGAGGAGAACATCATGAATGAAATTGAATGCAAGTTCAATAACAACTTCATTCACGACTCCAGTCATCCAAAAGAAAGAGAAAACATCAGTATATAGAGCAACACAAATGTAAATCACTTACATTTAAATCTCTATAGAGTGAAACTCACACTCTAGTGTCTGCAGGAATAATATTGTAACTACTCAATAAGGTGTCACGGGTTCTAGACTATAGTTAATGATCTTACTACTCTTCCTAAACAAATCTTTAGTCTATCAAGTTCTGATTTACTTGGGTTAGCTGTAAGAGTCGGTTCCCAGCTAGCGGTGGTCCGAAGATGCTTAAATACCGAGTCGCTTAGGGCTGTTTACACCCGGTTGACAGAAAGACACTTTGGGCATGTTCCCAAATTTATCGTCCCTTTTTATCGTTCCTTATAAACTTGTACTACTTGTGAATCAAGCTCTGATACCATCTGTAACACCTCGAATTTTAAATAAGGATAAATTTGAGATTTCACAGGATCTTTACTTCACTTCGTACAATTTTACAAGGAATTTTAAAACTTTTTATTCACAATACATCAGAGTTTCTTTACACTTGGTTTTTACACAGCGGAAGACTAAAAGATAATAAAAAATAACTTGTATAACTTTAACATCATTTGCAACATCTTTAACTTCTAAATAGCAACAGCATATCCACTTTATAACTCCATGAATAGTCCATTACCTGCATGTCAGTCTGTGGGCACGTCAGTTATTTACAACTGACGAAATGTTATACACGGCTATCATCTCTTTGCCGGAAATAGTATAACGATCTCATACTTTAACAAATCACAAAAAGATTGAATGAACAAGTAAAGTGTCAAGGGTGATTATTTTGAATATAAGTGTATGTCATGCCTTAATGCCTAATGCACACAATTCTACACTAGGATGACACTAATGCACACTTGTTCAGATTCTATGCATCCCATACTACATAGGTCTGAGGGCAAGTGCCTACGTACTCCATATTGAAGGGTTCGATCCCTCACCATGAGACTACCTAGTAATTAAACAAGTTTTAGAGTTATTTCACAGATACGGATCTCAGCCTCCCTGGCTAGCCTCCCTGGCTATAATAACAGATCCCAGCCTCCCTGGCTATTATATCATGAGAATAATCCCGTAAATGCCCCTCTAGCCCCGGTATATACATATTCTTTGGAGTATGGTAAACATCCGCCGACTACCCTAAGTCCCGGATAAAATACAGTCCATCTCCTACGGAGCAACCACAGTCCACCAACTGGGTCTATAGCCATGGAGATCCACCGCCGACTATATAGAAGCACCCATTTACGTTTGCACAAGTCTACTACATCTTCACCTAAGTGCCTAATTATTTTTTTAGTTCAAGACATGAATATGTTATCACCCTAGAATTAGTTTTACCTCATACCGGATTTATTCACAAAATACGAGATCGCCCGACGGCATTATCTCAAAATCAAGTCTCAAAATCTTTCTTTCAAAAATTACCGGTAACCGAGGTCTTACTAACTCTAAATCATAAACTTTCATGTACAAGAAACTTGGGTACATATACCCTTTAATAATCATGTCTTAAACTTATATAATTTCATCTTTCAATTCATTTCACAAAAATAATCAAATCTTGTCATCATCCATGATCTAGTCATTTATTCAAGATCTTTATAGTACAAAAAGTAATTCCTTTCATATATACAATTTCTATCATAACCCAAGCTCTTGCAATGTCTCATTTAGCATTATATATGAATCTCTTATCATATATTTCATTCACAAATCAACAACAATAATTCTTCTCATATATTCATCTAACCTTACTTAATTTAAGCTCATATAGAAATCAAATATTCAACATGAATGCATAAAGTCATCAAGACAATTTATTTCTCATATCAAAACTTTATTATTTTTCTTCTAAGAATAAAAATCGTGTTTTTAAAATAATTAACTTGAGAATAAAATCTCATTCTATCTCAATGTCTCTTTTATATCTCAAATATGCATAAAAAAAAATCTCAAAAGCTATTTAAAATAGATTCTCCATCATCTCGTTTTTTTTTTATAAATACCAGGATTCTATATATATATATATATATATATATATATATATATATATATATATATATTTTTTTAAAAGCTTCAAACTCATTCAAAAAAATCATTTGAAGTCAAAAAGATAAAAAAAAGCCACTCCTGGGCTTTGAACCCGCGCACGCCCAGACAAAGCCCAAATCCTTCACCGCAAGCCACTAGCCCAAATGGGCTTGGTGTCTAATAGCCAAACCGTACACCTATTAAACTTCTTCCGATTTGAAAAAAGTAGTTTTAAGAAAACAAAAAAAAAAGTTTGAGACGATGAAGTTTCGAACCCGAGCCAATCAGAGAGCCAGAGCAAAGTCATACCACTAGGCCACCTGCGCACAACGTCTAACACGCAACCCGAAGAATTTTGTTCCAATTTCGTATTATTTCATTAATTTCCATAAAACTTAGTTTTTCTCTTTTAATCAAAACTTTCATTAGTCTACAAGTGATTATTTTAAACTGAGATTTATTACCAACAGAAACTTATGGATTATAAAAATTTCATATTTGATAATAGATCTAATTTCAAATTCATTTCTTCTCTTTGATTACAAGAATTTCAATCATTCATTTTAATCAACTAGAAGATTTGTGTTCTCTTGCAACAAATTATTTATAAGCTATGCATGCTCTTTTTAAAAGAAAAATCTCTTCAAAACATTTCTAAAATTACTAGTTTTTAAATTTGTACATTAGCATGCAACTACAATTTCTCTTCTCATTTGCAAGCAACAAGACAAATACTTTGCTCTTTAAACAAATGTTAACATTTCTATCCTTAAACATATATGAAAACATGAATTTATCTTCTAATTTTCATATCAAAATTATACTACTATTTAGGCGTGCAACCCCTACAATTAGAAGGTATAGGATCACCAATTAACACAATGTTAATCTATTTGTCAACATAGCAAGATTCACTATTAATCTCACCACAATCACAGTATAGTTATTCTATTTTATCAAAACCACTCATTAACTTTTATTAGCATGTACATTCTAAAAATTAGAAAGTAGGAGAATGCCCACCCTTGATTGACAGCTTAAACAATTGAAAGGAAGAACACCACTTCTAGCTTCAAGGGCTCCTAGCTCTTCTCCTCCTAGCAATGGCCTCCAAGCACAAAACTCTCTTCTTTCTTTCTTTCTTTCTTTCTTTCTTCTCTTTTCTTTTCTCTCTTTCTCTTATTTTTCTTTTGTTTTTGGTGTGAAAAGAATGAGAAATGGAGGGTGCTATTTATAGGATTTTGCTAGGGTTCTAATTGCATAATTACACACCTAATAAATTACTAAAATTAATTTCTAAACCTTCACATTTCATAACTCTCAAAACTCCTAAACTCTTCACCTCCTTATAACTCCTACCTCTTTAAAAATTCCAACTCCCATAACTCCAATCTCTTCATCTCCCCACTATAAAAAAATCCAGTCATGCACAAGCACAAACCGGCCAAAAAGAAAAACATAAGTGTGCACATACACAAGCACACAATACAACATTTGTTTGTGGGCCTCCATTTACACTACCATACTCATTTTATTATTTCCACATATACACCATATGTTCAATCAAAGCATCCTGCCCTTTTCCATACCGTGGGCCCCCACCTTCATGCACAATTCTATTTATAACTATTGTCCATTTGTATACATAACTATATGTGTCATTATTTCATATAAGCATATTGTTTCCAATACATAATACTATTATATTTTCTTTTGAAAATTATGGGATGCTACACACACTCTGAATTTTATTTAGAAAATAAATACGTTCAAATATGCTTGCTGAAAACACGTGTGTCGCACGTAAAAATATGAAAATGCGAAAATCGACTTTATTGATGAAAAGTTATTAAATATAATCGAAAACAATATTGGCAAAATTATATTTACTAATTTACATATATTTCATGATGAAATCACAACATGTAGAAAGCACGTGCATTATACGTGCAGAAAATCAAAAAATGCATTTTAATCAAAATAGGGGGAAATAAGTTTCCGTTTTATAAAAATAGATTTGAAAACATAAAATAAATAATTAAAACCCAAAAATTATCACCCGTGGCGGTGAAAAATATGTAATTAATACGTGCATTAAAAATACGTAAAAAGCACGTAGAATACAAGGATTGAAATATTATATTTTTGTTGACTCGGAAAATGTATAAATAGTTGGTAATCAAAATACGGGATGAAAACACGTTACAAAATACACGTGCGTAACACACGAGGGCAAAATTGTAATTCCAATTTTGCGGGGTGTTACAACACGTACTAGGATCGATTGGGCTATGACCCCCGAGAAGAGAACCTCCTCAGTCACCTTTGTCCACCTCATGGCCAACCGTTTCAAAAGAACATCGACCATATTCTCCTCCTCTGGACACAAACTCGGATCTACTCTTACTCTCTTCGCACACTCTCCCTCCAAACCGTAAGAAACCCCCACAACTCACGACTACGAACAATGAAATACTTATCTCTCCTATGCTTGATTGAATTGGGATTGTCGATCAACTTCACACCCTAGCGAGGGGTGAGATACCTGAACTCCATCTTGCTCTTTTGGTGGAGCTTGTAGAGCCCCCTCAACACGTTCAATCGCGGCTCAAACTCCACCGCTTTACAATGCAAAATGAAGTTGTTCACAAGCCTCCACATGTTTGGCATGTAACTGAACAGGACTCGAAGTGTACCACTTAAAACATCTCTAACGAACAAATGAAGAGGAAGGTGGAGCCCCACATGAAAAGCATCAAACGGCAAACAAATGTTGGGGGTATAAAAAAAAATTAAAATGGTAGGGTTTTTTTTCTTCTACTTTTTACCCTATATCTTTAACTAATAGTGTACAGAAAAGAGTAATATATTCAAAACTTTAAATTACAATTGCATTAATAAATAGATGAAAATAGATTTGAGCAAAGATTAAGAATAACCCCATGCATAGAACGGGTCAATGACTAGTGAGTCTACATTTATCCTACACAATTTATTGATTTGTCTTATATATTTTAATGAAGTGAAGAACTTTCAACCAGAAATTGGGAGGTTGTCTTATATATTTTAATGAAGTGAAGAACTTTCAACCAGAAATTGGGAGGTGTGGGGTTGGGGGAGGCTCGTGGCGGCTTGCCTTCTTGTGGACTCTACAGGTTACCTTGTGAGCGGCCTTTGTATCTTCATTCAGCTGTTTTTGATTTAATTAGTTAATGTGTTGACTTTTGTGTGTTGAATATCTACTTGGTTAGGTTTTTATGTATGAGGTACTTGAGGCTTTGATTGGTTGTAATCTATGATTTTGCGATTTTGTTAACAGTTCACTAATGAAACAGATGACCGCTAGTCACCTTTTAATCACAGGAAGAAAAAAATAACAACTAAGTAGAGAATAACATGTGCTGCTTTGTATAATTTAAAATCATTGCTATTCTTATAAACATACACATATTCCAAATGAATCAAACTAACAAAAAGATAGTAAATAATAATAAGAACAGTATATTTGAAGATATATCTTTGGGTTATATATATATATATATATATATATATATATATATATATATATATGTAACACCCCGTAAATTTTCAAAGAGATATATATAAGTATATATATATTATATATGATAAGTATATAGAATTGGCTGTTTGTGTAAGTTGATATGCATGGATATTAATGCATGCATGCTTTGAATGGCTGTTTACATGGTAATATAATGAATGGCCTGATTGAATGATAATTAGATGGTGACATGGGGGGGTTTGATTTCGGAAAAAAGTAAATGGTATGGAATGGAGATAGTACCATATCGGAAGAAAACTATATTAAAATAATATATAAATAATATTGCCAAGGATCAAGAGTCACCTAATCGATTAACCAACTTTTGAGAGGCAGCCTGTGGTGGGCAGTTGTACTACATAGTATCTAATTTGTCTTATAAATTGTATAAATTGTCTGAGCTAGGGGCAGGGGCGTTACAAATGGTATCAGAGCCGACTTTCGACACCGAGTGTGGGTAACAGTGGGTGAGATGTATGCCTGAGAGGGAGCGGGGTTGTGGTCAGGACGCCCGGTAAATCCACGGAGGTGGGCTAGGGGTCTGGACAACACGCAGAATCAGGGTACTCCACTCCACATCGGCTAGAAAGTAGATCCTGCACTGGATTGTGCATGCCCTGTGCTTAGCGAGGACGCTGATTTTCGAAGGGGGGGTGTGTGTAACACCCCGTAAATTTTCAAAGAGATATATATAAGTATATATATATTATATATGATAAGTATATAGAATTGGCTGTTTGTGTAAGTTGATATGCATGGATATTAATGCATGCATGCTTTGAATGACTGTTTACATGGTAATATAATGAATGGCCTGATTGAATGATAATTAGATGGTGACATGGGGGGCTTTGATTTCGGAAAAAAGTAAATGGTATGGAATGGAGATAGTACCATATCGGAAGAAAACTATATTAAAATAATATATAAATAATATTGCCAAGGATCAAGAGTCACCTAATCGGTTAACCAACTTTTGAGAGGCAGCCTGTGGTGGGCAGTTGTACTACATAGTATCTAATTTGTCTTATAAATTGTATAAATTGTCTGAGTTAGGGGCAGGGGCGTTACAATATATATATATATATATATATATATATATATATATATATATATATATATAACCTAACATTTTTTTATAAAAACCCTAACATTTGTTTTGAGTCAAAAGACCACCCACCATTTATAATAGAAAAATTTTATACATTTCTTTTATTAATAATTGCTGACTCAACAAATATTATGGTCTTTTTTAATTTTTTTAAATGTTGGTTTTTTTATTTTTTATTTTTTATGCTTTTTACCCTATAAGGGGAAAGGATAAAATTGTCCGATTGTAAATGGGAGTTTTTTCCCAAAATGACCCTTTTTTGTAAAGTTTTTTCCAAACCGCCCTACTTTTTTTTTAATTCCCAAAGCGCCCCACTCGGTCTTTGAAAGACCGAGTTTAGTACAAATAAGGTCGGTCTTTCAAAGACCGAGTCTTGCGCTTTGAAAAATCAAAGAGCAAGACTCGGTCTTTCAAAAACCGAGCGTATTTGTACTAGACTCGGTCTTTCAAAGATCGAGTCTTGTACTTAGGCATTTTTATTAACGCAGATCCCCTTTCTTCTTCTTCTCTCTCTCTACTTTAACCTACTGTATTTCTCTAACCCATCTTCCTAAATCTAAGGCGACTTCCTACCCACAAAATCTCATCTTAATCTAAATATATTTATCAATTTCTTCCAAACTCTCTAAGCATCTCCACTAAAAAAACCCTAAACCCATCTTTTGAAAGATCCCTATCTTGGATTTTTCCTAAATTTGAAGAGGATAGCAATTTCAACTCTTTTACCCAAATATCTACGGCTCTATCCTTAACGCTTGTGAAGGTACGGTGAATATTGGCCTTTAATTTTCTATCTTTTTTTTATAGATTTTGTTTGTGGTTAGATAATAACTCGCATATCCATATAAATATACGTAGGTATGGATCTTGAGATTCCGATTTGGTTATACTTTGGTGGTGAAATAATTCGTGATCCAAAGATTGGTAGTTGTTACAGTGTGTTGGATCCGGAAATAGTTTGGGTACCTCATACCATAACATTTGCAAAACTAGTTGAGAAAATTTATGAAGTTACTAATTGGGATAGGAATCAATGGAAGGTGAAAATTTTAGCTCGATACGCAGCTGGTAGAGGAGATGGTCAGTATTTTATGACAGTGCCTGTACCTACTGATAATGTGCTGAAGTCATTGATTGCTAGGATATTTGATCCCAATTGTGCTTGGTCTGCATTAGAGCTATACATTCAGCAAATTCAAAATTTGGATACTCAGCCATATGATATTCCCAGTTCAAGCTTCATAAGGGTAGTACCTACACAGCAGATGAGGTCTAACCCCGCTCAACCTTCACAACCAAATCCACTGTCCTCACAAGAAAACACCTCCACAAATACAAGAAACGCTGATTCTACAGATGTTGAGTTGCCACCCCAACCTAGTCCGATTCCTGACTATGTTCCAAATGACAGTGTATTTGAGCTCTTTCAAAATGCAGTGGTTAACAACAGCTTATTAGATGATGATGAAGAAAAGGAAGAAACATACGATGATGAAAGTGTAGAAAATGATGATGGAGAAGAAGATGATGATGTAGCAAATGTAAATCCTATGAACAACAGTTCTAACGAAGTGAGAGCTACTTAACGCTCATGTTACGGAGGAGATGGCTCAAGCTGCTAGAGTCCCCCCATTTCCACAAGAGTCCTCTGGTTCATCCAATGTAGACGAATTTTATGTTGGACAGGAGTTTGTAAGTAAAGAGTCCATTCAGCAAGCTGTGAAGGTGTATTCTATCAAGAAACATCGTGAATTTGTCACATTGAAAACAACACCGTCACTGTACACTGTTAAATGCAAAATGGCACCTAGAAAACGTACAATTGAGGAGATCGTACAAGGTCCCCCAGGAGTAAGTAATGGTGGATGTCCTTGGAGATTACGAGCTATTGTTCCAAAAGGGGGGAGAAATTTTGTGGTGAAGAAGATAGTTGGGCCTCATACTTGTACGAATCCCACGTTGAATCAAGACCACTGTAAAATAGATGCTAACCTTGTTAGTAATTTGATTGTGGGTGTGGTGAAGAAGGATATTGCTTTATCTCCGGGGGCAATTATTGAGATTATGAAAATAGAATATAATTATCAGATTTCATATAAGAAAGCTTGGAAAGCAAAACAAAAGGCAATTGAGAGGTTGTATGGTACCTTCGAAGAAGCATACACGAAGCTGCCTTTTCTACTAACAACAATTCAAGCAGCAAATCCAGGAACCGTTGTCCACCGTGAATTTGGGTACGAAAATATGCACATGTATGAAGTTTCATTTATATCATATTCCCTGTTCTCATGTATTAGCAGCTTGCGCATATCGTGCAATCGATTACAAGTCTTATGTTGATAAATTTTACCTTGTCACGTCATTAGCACAAACTTGGGCTCCTGTGTTCAGTCCTATTCTAGATGAAGCATATTGGCCTACTATCGACGGTCGACGACTGATCGGCAACACGATAACATCTTCCGTAAGGTATCCTTCACCTGATCGGCGATGTTGCTATTCAATATAGTTGCACACTTCTTTGCAATGGACCAAGTCTGGACCAACTGAGAAACATGAAAGGTTGAATGATTAGGTTCTTAGAAATACACATACATATATGAAAACAAATATATATATAAACTTTAACAATTTAAAACGAAGCTTAAAAAACTTACAAAACTCCGAACAGTTGATCCCTTCGGTTGGTACATCGGCAACTTAACGGAATGTTGATCTGCTGGTTCGGTCCCTGGTCGACGGATCGAGACTGCAACTCCAGCAGGAGTCTGCAACGTCGGAGAAATGAAATGTCTAGTGACTCTCTTGTACCAAGCCATGTAGATCCCATGCACCGAGAGGTCAAACGGTGGAATGTCACCGATGACTTCTTCGAAATGGTGAACATTCCATCTCTGAACGTATTCGAAGAAGCAAGCAGCCCAATTGTGCCCGGGGGTACGGCCCATTCCTGTGATGTTGTGCATCTCGGCATTGAATGGTGCGGCAACTGGAATTCCTTAGTGAAGACCAAACTGGCATAACACTCTATCGGGGTAGTAAAACTCGACAACCCAAAAGTTGATTAACGGTGCTGTCGTGAGCCACAAATCACGTCTGTACGTGCAAATAGGCGGCAATCGAATCAGTTGCTCCTCCGTGTAAGGGGACCACACTACACAGTCAGTGGCCAACCTATCGAGCTCATCGCGGTAGTATGTCAAGCACCTGTTGAGGTTGGTTGGCCATGTCAGTTTGCCTATCCAATACACACCGATAGGAGGTAGCATGTCAATATCATCGGGAAGAACTCTCCAATGTTGAGATTGGATCCGTACCACGGGCCGACCTACGTGAATCCACTCCCAACTCCATATCTGCAGTAAAATCAGAGGTCCATTCATCTGGTTCGAACCTATACTGCACAGACACAGACTCCGATACAGTGACGAAAGTACTGCACTGCCCCAACTGTAACGGCTGACCCTACCTAGATCGGCGATTAAGGGCAAGAACATCAATGAGATGCTATTTCTGGTCGAGTTTGGAAACAAGACGGTGCCGAATAGCGTGAGAATATACGCCCTACAGTAGTACTCCACCTCCGCTGCAGTTGAACTGTCATTCAATCTATCTTTAAACGTGTCCTTCAACTACTTTAAATGGATAAATTTTCCATTTATCGCACCGGCTTCTACTTCAACCCCAAAGAACTCCTCCACTATATACACTGGGTCGAAGTCCATCGATCCTGTGACTGCCTCTCTATCGATTGGAAGCTCGGTAAGTATGACAATGTCCTGTAGAGTGACCGTCATCTCCCCAACTGGCAGGTGAAATGAGTGTGTCTCGGGCCTCCATCTTTCAAGCAGTGCTTCTAAAAGTGGACGATCGCACTTGATAGATGTCATCCTGGCAATACCGTAGAACCCACAGTCTCTTAGTATCTCGTGTATACGTGGATGCACAGGTAGCGGATGACCAGTCCTAAAGCGGCACTCCGCAGCCTCACCGTTCCAAATATTCTGCGATCGATGCAATGGCTGGAGAGTGAGGAGTGAAGGGTCGAGTGGTCCGGGGCCTCCAGAAGGGATATATGACGACGAAGGGACTGAAGAAGAAGTGCCCGCCTCATTTGGATTGAATTCAACCTACATAACAATAATATTTACATCAATAGAACGAAATTTAATACAATTCTATTAGAATCAACAATTAGTTACTTACATTAGTACCCTCGGTAGGAGCACGACCACGACCACGACCACGTCCACCGCAAGTACGTACTCTATCGCCACGTGGAGGTCTACTATTTTCTCCTACCTCCATGTTACCCCTTGTGCGTGCCATTTACAATAGACTACAAATCCTACAACTTCAACAAAAATGTTATTAACCACACATAACCTAGATATAAAAAACAACAATCTCGAAACATCTTCACAACCACAACATCTCAACAACAAAAACATCAAAAATCTCGAAACTTATCCACAACCACAACATCTCAACAACAAAAACAATAACAATCTCGAAACATCTCCACAACAACAAATTCTATATAACAATGCCGTTGATTCTCTAATTTTAGCAAATTAGAGAATTTTAACTCTTTCTTAGCAAAATTCTATATGGAATTCTATATAACAAATTCAACTTCAACAAATTCTAAAATTTCTAACTCTTTCTTAATTTTAGCAAAAAACTATATAGAATTCAACAAATCACTACAAGGAATTTGACATATAGTGACAGCAAAAATCCGTGGGTAAAAGGCGAAAAACTGTAGGTATAGCCCGTAAAACCTATACCAACGGACATATTTTTCCGTCGTTTTTAATTAGCTATGCCCACGGCAAAATGCCGTCACTATAGCCTATAGCGACGGTTTTTTCACCCGTTGGTATAGGTATCGGTGTTATACCCACGGTTTCGTATCCGTTGGTATAGGTTTTAAAGACACCTTTTGCTTTCCTATACCCACGGTTGAAACTCCATTGCTATAGGTTTTAGCAATGGTTTTAGCATCCAATTATTTGAATATATACCCATCGCTCTATACAAATTTTTTTCTTACTAATTACGCGTATGATAATTTAATATTTTCTTTTATAATATTAATTCAATTATAAACTAAATACACAATAAAATAGATAAATATATTTATGAAACAAAAATAGATAAAATTAAACTTCAATCATATTAAAAATTAATGAAATATTACAAGGATGTCAAATTACAAAATAGTTAATAACCAGATACACAATTGAAGAAATCCACACTTGGGCTGAATCACTCATCATAAGGCAACTACAGTTCTCTAGGCTCTTTAAGGAGCTGTGGCAGTAACATAAGATACAACTACAGTGATGTCGTCGAGTTTGCCTCCATAATAACGATATCCAGCATCTTGGGCTGCAGTTGAGAAGGGCATCTTCAATACAACTGAAGCACCTTGATAAAAGTTGAAATTTCAACCAAGGACCAGCATATAAAGTAACCAAACATTTCCGAAGGACTTCTTCCAGGCATAATTACTGAATAAATTCATAAGCAGAAGAGTGATGAAAGGGCAGAGAACTTTTTTTTTCCTGCAAAAGATATTAACTGGTTGAGAAAGACAAGATACATCAGATTTCCTTTTGACTGAAATAAATACGAGTGTTTTTCCTTCACAAATATTACTACGTTCAACTGGAGAATAAATGTAATCTTACCATCAAACACATATTTATTATTGAGGCGTAATTCCCAACAGGTCACGATTTTTAGTCCAGTGCGCGGGAGAACATATACTAGGGCAGTATGAGACTAAGGCAAAGCCTATTGGCTTGACTTCCCCTAGAACCAGAAACACTTCCCAAACTTATACTTACTCTAATTATAAAGATATTGCTTGTATACTGAAGTTCCATCCCAAAATAATCATGCTATTTATTTATTTATTTATTTATTGTGTGGCAGTATTTTAAACACAGTCTATTAGCAGTGCCAAATTTTTTTTGTAAAAGATGTTTTAACAAAAAAAAAATAGTAACTATGTGGGTGAATGGATCTTGTCGTTACCTAATGAACAAGACAGAATCAACCGCTTTGAGACGTTTGGTACCAAGAAATGAACTCCAACCAGTGGTCAAAAGGTGTCGCTTTGGCTGTCCTGAAAACAAGAGGCAAGTTAAAAATTTATGTCAAAATAATATATAAAGATTACTTAAACATGTGGCAAATATTCCTACCACGATATATATGTCGAAATGTCCACATATTGTCATGCAAATCTTTGACAATGAGCTCTTGATTGGGAGGTTGCATTGCATAATCCTGTAATTTGTGAATATTGATCAGATCAATACTGAAGTAAACATAAAATACATATATAGTTGTAGTTCATTTTAATTGCCTCACCAATTGAGGGAATAGCTTTTCTGCAGCCCTTCGAGGCACTAAGAACCCATCTGTACTTGTATTGCTTGCAGTTAAATTCTTGCAAAAAAATTCATTTGGTTGCTTGCTTATTGTATGCCCGAAATCTGGAATTGGAAAAACGTCACCCTCCTGAGTAGAATACAGAAAAGATCAGGTCACTCCATTCTTGCAAAATTCAAGCTTACAAAATTTTTTTAAAACATAATTTTAACATGAGAAGACTAGACTCACTAGATTAACTAAAATAGAACAGCAAGATCACTAGTCGGAAATCTTCTTAAAGGATTAGCCTCTTTAACCATGGCAAGTGATATTGATTTACATAAGAGAAATCATAGACTGATATATTGTTATTATCAGATTAATAGTCACATGAGATTGCACCCTACAACAAAGTTCTAAGTTTTAGTAACTAAACATAATATATAAGTAACCTAATAAAAGTCAACCCAAAAAAAAGAGAGAAATGTAGATATTTTTCATGTTATAAAATCTATAATCATCTCTCTCGTGCAGAGATACTACGGAGAAAATTAAGGAGAAAATACGCCAATTGAAAATTTATTCACATTTAAATTTATCATGCTTCTTTTTTGTTTAGTAGATGTTCAATTAATGTTTTAATTTTTCTGACTAAGGGCAAATATGACTAATGAAATCTTTCTGGAATATTATAAATTTATCAGTAGGTAAAGAAACAGAATTTCTCACAGAATTCACTGGCTGGAGTGTCATTTGAGCATAGATCTCTTCAGTATCCCTATCTGCCTGAAAGAATAATACTTATTTTATTTTAGAAAAACAAAGCAATGGATAGATGCTAAAAGTAATACAAATGTGAAGACAAATATTCACCCCAGCTACACTCACATGTAGTTTCCCACTGTGGACCTGGCACAACAACTGCGACGGGAGAGCAGGATAGTTAGGAATGTGAGAGTTTGCAGTTTTTCTAGTTGAAGTTGACACCTGTAGATGGATGAAAACAGAACAAGGATCTGATTGTTTGGGCAAAATCTTTAAAAGGTACAAACAATTACTAGTCATCGTGCAAAATAATATCACAAAGTCACACTTGACACTATACTAACGATGATTATACATGTGGGACAACCAAATGACTACCATATCATAATTCTCAGACGCTACATAATTATTATTATTCTCTGTAGTATAAGAAGCTAACTGTTGGTACACTCCCACACTCAATGCATGACCCCAACAGTTCTTTCGTGCTTAGCATAAACAAAAACTCAGCTAATACTCATAAAATTGTAGCCATCCATCCTGGCATTCAGCGTGAACTACCAAAAAATTGCTTACTTTCACATTTCTACATAACAATTCCAAAAGAGTACCGAAAGAAAGGAAGGAAAAAAAAACTTTGTGACTAATAAGGATAGTTGTGCTTGCTTCAAAGACCTTGAAGTTGCTAATTCAGACTACAGTAAGCTTTGTGACTAATAAGGATGTTCGTAGTAACTGAAGGCACACTTCAAAGAATTGGATAAACAATCATGCTAAAGAAATCTCGGGAAAATGAATTGAAGGCGGACATAATGGAAGTAGTTCAAACAATCAAAAGCTTATAGAATATCAGTGTCTTGGTGCATCCAAGTCCTAATTTAGATCTGGAGATCAACGAAGTATTTCTGTTTTATATTGCCCATTTTTAATATCAAAACCTGTGTTGTCTAAGTTTTTTGGCCTACAAGAACCCAAATAACATATTAAATGAATGAATCTAACAGAATAAGAATAGACAAAAAAGGGAAGAAAAAATTTCTCATCTGGTATACGTTATGGATAACTGAATGTTATTTCAAATAAAATCTGCTATACGTTATGGATAACTGAATGTTATTTCAAGGAGACGAGTACGAAATTCGAGATTTAAAACCTTGATTACCATCTAACCACTATGATTTATTTATAGCAAATGATTTCACACACTAATTGTGAAGTGTCAAATTGCAGGATAAAATCAAATAAAACTTTACGTGTTATCCAATATGAGCATAATAATTGAATTAAAGTTTGCACCCACCATCGACCAATAGAATGTCACCAGCTTCAACATCATTCACAAAGTCATCGTAGTTGACGCTAACAGTGTCCAGTGTCCTCCGTGCTGACTTAGGAATTCCTTTGGATCAAGTTAAATGCATTTTTCAGTTAAACATAGAATTACTAGCCTCATAACGTTATGTAGATTATGCAAATTAGTTTCAAATCTTAACAATTAACTTTCTCTTCTACTTGTCTAAATTAAGGGGTACAATTTCAGGTTATATATATATCAGGTTATACCTTCCAAGAATTTGCCATGTTGCCATGGCATTCCACAATATGCGGATTGATAGCAAGAGCTTCCACATTCCTTGCAATACACCTGTCAAAATCATGAAGCTGAAATAGAAGTCACGGAAAACACCGCCTCATTAGCTCAAGCAGCAAAATCAACGAAAAACAGAAGCATGTAAATCCACAGCATATGCTCCTATCCCCAATATAAGCCAAAAAATATAAACCTGGTAATAGGTTGCACCAAGTAGCAAAAGATTGTCGGTACGTTGCGGGTTCTTCTCATAAATTGCATTTGAGTGCTCCAACGCCTGCTTATATTTTCCAGCTTTGTAATGTTGATGAGCGAGGACCAGGTGCATTTCCTCATCAACTACACCATTGGAAAGTTCACAATTAATCATCAAAACAGCACTATGAAGGTACTTCTCATATTCAGTACAAAAAAACATATATTTCTAGCAGATGATAAATGAATTTTAAAATAAAATTTATAATAATAATAATACTTCAATTAAATGATATCCCCTTTAAAACAAAACAAACAATAATCGATCTTTAATTACCAAAAGTTACTCAAAGACCAGATTCAAACAATAATCAATCTTTAAAACAAAACAAACAAACAAAAAAACAAACAAAACCTTCGATCGGCTTCACATCCACTGAATTATTCACATCTCCGGTCTGAAAACTCAGCGACAACGTCGACTCCTCGAATTTGCCCCCGATCCGAAAAGATCCGTTCGAAAACCCTAACCCTAACGCTCCCGATCCTAAAGCTTGGGGATAGAGGGTTTGGGGAGAGAGGGTTCGGGTGTGAGAGATAGAGAGGAGAGAGAGAGAGATGGGTGTGAAAAAGTTGGGGGTATTTGGGATTTGGGGGGGTATACAAGTTGGGGGGAAAACCCTAACCCTAACGCTCCCAATCCCAAAGTTGGGGGTATTTGGGATTTGAGAGAGAGAGCCTGAGAGATAGTCTAATTGGGGGTATTTGGGATTTGTAGGGGGAAATGAAAAAATTGGGGGGGAAAATAAATTATAGAATATACCCACCTATACCCACAGTTTACTATACGTCTGTGGGTATACAATGTCTATACCTACGGTTTTAGTGATCCGTCGCTATAGGTGTCCGTTGGTATATGGCAAATTTCTTGTAGTGAATACTATATAACAATGCCGTTGATAGCAACAACTTCAACTCTTTCAACTTTTTCTTCTTCAACAAAATTAAAACGAAAAATAACAACAATAGCTACTCTACATTGTCAATAATAAGTCAAATTCAACTCATCAACTTCATAATAGCATCAAGAGTAACACAAATTTTGCTTAGCAAAAGCTTAAGAAATATACCTTACAAGTAGGAGAATCCAAAACGAGCTACTGACAAGGTAGAGAAGAGCAAGTTCCTTCAACCGAAATCTTCCAAAGACGAAGACGAAATTGGCGAGGTCTACGAAATTGGGTATTCGGGGTTTAGGGTTTTAAGAAATAATCAATTTTGGGGAATAGGATTGGGGAAAATCGAAAATGGATTAGAGATTAATTGGTTTTGGGGAGTTTATCGATCGATTAAAGGAGTAATCGACCAAAATATGGACGAGGGCGATGGATTCGTTGAGGGACAGAGAGAAAAGAAAATAAACTCTAAAAATTCGAGAAGAAGAAGAAAGGGGATCTGCGTTAATAAAAACGCCTAAGTACAAGACTCGGTCTTTGAAAGCCTAGTACAAATACGTCGGTCTTTGAAAGACCGAGTCTTGCTCTTTGATTTTTCAAAGCGCAATACTCGGTCTTTGAAAGACCGACCTTATTTGTACTAAACTCGGTCTTTCAAATACCGAGTGGAGCGCTTTGGGAAATAAAAAAAAAAGTAGGACGGTTTCGGAAAAACTTTACAAAAAAGGATCGTTTTGGAAAAAAAAATCTTGTAAATGGTGGGTGGTCTTTTCACTCAAAACAAACCTTGAGATTTTTTAATATGAAAAAAAACATATGTTTAACTAAAAGAAAACAAAACAGATTAATATATTCAAAATTTTAAATTACAACTGCATTAATAAATAGATGAAAATAGATTTGAGCCATGATTAAGAATAACCCCATGCATAGAACAGTCAATGATAGTGAGTCTGAATGCAATAGTGTTCAGAAAAACATGTAAAAAATGAAGAACCAAAGGAACAAAAAGAACCACTACCCCAGAGCCACCACTGAGTCATTGTTCACTGGTGGCCAAGCGTGGAGGGGACCTTGAGACTGAGAGGCGACCATCAAATAGGACCAGCAAAAGGATCATCGCCAATGAAGCTGGTAGATGATAAGAGCGTTTGGATTCGAGAGAACCTCGAGTAGTCCATACATGACACCCATGGAAGAGGAGTAGAGATCACGAGGAGAAGAGTAAGGAGGAGAGACTGAGGAGACACTCATTGGAGACGGAGAAACATGAACTCCGGCGATCGGAGAATAGTATGAGAACATACTTAGAGGCTACTAAGAATGTCAAAGAAAGCTATAAACGACTAAACGAACACCGGAGAGAACCATCACCGGAAACTAAAAAGAGGGAAGATGAAGTGGGCAAGTGGATTCTCGTGAATCCGAAGAAGATTAAGAAGGCAGAGAAGAAGCAAAACCTGAGTGATTCGGAGTCAAGGAAATCAATGAGAGGACAACAGTGCCATAAGTGTTCGCAAAGGGGCCACATTATCCATGAATGCACTAATGAATGGTTTGCTACGCCTGCAAGAGTTTCGGGCACATTTCAAAGGATTGCACACATGAGAAAGCACCATCTAATCCATTGATTCTGAGCCCAACTCAAACTGATAATATCAAGACTCAGGAGACCATCACAGGTGTAAGGAATATAACCACTGCAGTAATAACCCCAACTCTGATTATGGTTGAGTTTGAGCAGTGCTTCAAGATGGGCGCGATGATCAAAGATGCACAGGAAACCCATCAGTCAAAGAAATAGAGAATCTATTTGAAGCTAACACCACGAACATCCCCAGCTGGAAATGGAAAGTGCAGTGTTTATCTCAAGACGATTTCTCCGTGCATTGTTTAAATGAGGAGAGGGTTAAAGAGGTGGTAGCTCTTAAAGGGTTGGATGGCAAGGATAGCTACATCACCTTCGTCAGTTCGTCGCGCAACATTGGAGAGCTTAAGGTGGGAAGCTGACCGTTAGTTTGGATTAGGGTTTTTAATTTCCCGTTCCACTTTTATGTTCGCTGAGGTTTCCAGAATTTGGTGAGAGGTTGTGGGTTTATCATTGACATCGATAAGTAGACCATAGTTTAAAGTCAAAGAGAGTATGCTCGTATTCGAATAGGAGTAGAAGAGCTGGCATTAATCCCCTCCATGATATATTTGATAGGGGTAAAAATATAACTAAATCGGGACCGTTCAAATTGGGCACGAATCTTAAATCTCTTAGCGGTAAAATGATAATTTCACAAATAAATGGGTCCATGAACGAAAATTGCTCATCTTTCAAGCCCAATATCCCAAAAAATGGATCTGTCTTATTAGGTTGTCATAACAGCCCCATTCAAATGAGTCCAGATTATTTAAGATTGATTTAAATTCATGATTATCTATAAGAGACGGTTTAAAAATTATATCTCTTATCTAGGGGAGAGTTTAAAACTAAAAGCCCCTTAACTACTTTTATCTCTTCATGAAGAAGATATAACTGATTCAATCCAAAAACACAGGAAAGTAGTGATAAATCATTATCTTGAAACTGACCCCCTAAGGCGACTATAAATACCCCTCTACCTCCACTAGAACAAGGTAATCAATATTTTGCCACTAAAAACTCTCTTTCTATTCTTGAGTTCTGACTTGGGTATTGGAGGATCTGTCGCCGGGATCAACCCCGGTGTTTCAGACCTTTGCTGGTCAATCGGAGCGATTGTCACCATCAAGATCAGATCCAACGATGTAAACGAGTCAAAGTCAATAGTCAACAACAATTGGAAACTGTCAATATCGGCGCGAGTCAAAAAGGTCAGCTTTTTATTGTTTTTAAAAGAACACATATCATCTGTTTGCACCCACATAGAAATTAGCCGCAACAGATTGGTTCTGTCTGTGGAAAACTTCAAAAAGTAATCCGACCAAACTTTGTCAGTAAAAACAGTTTTAAGTCAAGCCACCAAATGGAAAAGGGAAGATGGCGGCCTCATGCCGACGAGCCAACCCTTTTCCTCCGCATCCTCTTTTTGAAGACATCCCTTATACCCTTCAGCTGGATCAACTCTTCAACCGGAATAGCCTCAACAACCTACTCAACCCCCCTCCAAGGAGCTTCCACCGGAGGGCTCCCGAAGAAATCAACCCCCTGCACAACACATTGGAGAGAATAGAGGGTCGGTCTACACCTCTACACCCTCCACCGTGCCTCCCGAGGCACCTCAACCTCGACAAGATCTCTGCCATCTCATAAACTCCAAACAGCAGGAGTCCGAACGCAGGGGTCGTTCAAGCAGGCAACATCCATCACATCAGGTAGACACTAGGAATCCCTCTCCTTTGAGGCCGCGATCTAAGAGAGCTCCCTCTCTAAGGGGGCGGGAAAGAACTCCCTCTCCCAGAGGGTGAAGAAGATCCCCCTCTTCTAGGGGGCAAAGAAGCCACCGCTCCCCAAGGGACCACAAAAGAACTCCTTCCGGAGATAGGAGGCATCCAACTCCAACAAGCAGAACAACCCCTAGAAGAGAGAGGGAGGAAGAAGTACCCGTCACCAGAGCAGAACTCTGAGAGTTCAAAGATGAAATTATTAAGGCCCTTAACATAATTCTCCTAAGCTGACGAATTAGTCCTCACTGCTCTACTCCTTCACAATGCCAAGAGTCTCATGGATCCATCAGATCTGATCAGCAAGGGGACACCATCCTTCAACGCCTCCAAAAGATGGAAGATCGTCTAGCACTACTGAAATAGGAAGAAGAAAAACATGAAAGAAGATATCGTCTCGTCAGCCCCCCTTTACCAAGAAGATTATTGAGGCTCATGTCCCTGTTTACTTGAAGATCCCAACATTCGAGTCATACAAAGGGGAAACCAATCCGGTAGACTACATTGAGAGTTCTAAAACCCTTATGATGATTCACCAAGCATCTGACTCCCTCCTCGACAAGACTTTTCCAGCAACCCTGAAGGGATCCGTACAGAAGTGGTTCTCTCGACTCTTTCCAGGGTTCATCTTCTCATTCGATCAACTTGAGGAGCTCTTCCTCATGCACTTCATCACCCGCCACAAGATAGAGAAGACAAGTGCCTCCCTACTTAAATTGAAGTAAAGAAACTGGGAGTCCCTCAAGAGTAAATCATGATTACCTCAAAGGCTTCCTTGTCAAAAGTCCTACTTGGGACTTCTCCGATCTCCTCTATAGAGTCGAGAAGAACATCCGAGTGGAAGATGCTATTCGACCTCAAGAAAAGAAGGTGACCTCATCTGGGAACAATCAAAAGAGCACCAACGAAGACGAACCCAGTAAGTCCCAGAAGGATGCAATAGGCCAGCTTCGTCCACCCCCAATGCCTCGATTTGAGAAGTATACTCCCCCTAATGCGAACATCTCTACAATCCTCATGGAAGTGGACAAGGAGGGAATCTTTCGACCTCCACCCAAGATGAACACCCCAAGTGGAAGAAGAGATAGGAACAAGTGGTGCAAGTTTCACAAAGATCACAGGTATCTTAATGATGACTCTAAAGCCCTTAATAATGAGCTAAAAGCTCTACTCCGACGGGGGTACCTCACCAAGTTCGCCCAAATGAACGACACTAAACCTCCTCCAAGAGGAGCTAATAAGCAACCAGAAAAATTAGCCGAGTCCCAAGGCTCGGGACGCATGGAAATATGCAACTCAATCCATGGGGAATCTA
Source organism: Hemerocallis citrina (assembly GCA_017893485.1). NCBI lineage: Eukaryota > Viridiplantae > Streptophyta > Magnoliopsida > Asparagales > Asphodelaceae > Hemerocallis > Hemerocallis citrina. Next base: position 77,686,448 of record CM030363.1, on the reverse strand, counting down.
TGGAGGGATCATCTAATCCCTCCAGGAAAGTGTTCCTCCGAGAAGTCAACATGGTGCATAATATCCCCCCTCCCAAGAACTCGGGGGTCCCATCCAGATCACATTTTCACACTAAGACCTTGAAGGTGTTCAAACACCTCATTGTGATGCACTAGTAATTAGCATATGTATGGTCAATCATGAGGTGTGCCGCATTCTGGTAAATAACGGCAGCTTGGTAAACCTCATCTTTCTGAATGTATTTGAGGGCCTCAAGCTCAAGCGAGACCGCCTCAAACCCGTTGGGAACACTTTCCATGGACTCTCTGGAGCCCCAGTTCTAATCAAGGGAATAGTCACCCTTAACATAATTGTGAGGAAAGCTCCAACTACCCACACAGAAGCACTCGATTTCATGGTTTTCGACATGAAGTCCGCCTACAAAGTCGACTTTGGTCGCCCGGGGTTAGCAGCTCTTCATGCAGTTGGCTCAGCCTACCACATGAAAATAAAGTTTCCTACAGTAGAAGGGGTAGGGGAAACCAAAGGAAGCTAATGGAAATTATTTGCAAGTGTGCAAAATCGTAACAAGTAGTATAGTTTAAGTGAAAAGAGTGTCGAACCCAAAATGACTAATTATTTTATTGAGTACCAAAATTTACTAGATGAACTACTATTTGGAAAACTGAAAATATGAAGAAAAAGAAAGCAACTAAACTAAATTAGACTAAGAAAAGAACTAAACTAATTAAGAAGATTGAAAATCTAAAATTTTGTTGTTTAATAATAGCAAAACTAATTAATCCCACACAACTCATAATTCCATGTCAAGAGGAAATTTTACCTTTCCAAGTTGTAGACCAAAATTTTCCAAATTATTCAATATTTTTTCTCAAGCAATATCAAAAATATTCTCAAGCAATTAGGGTTAGTTTAAGTATAATTCGATAATTAATTAAATAATTTAAAAATTCATAGATTAGAATTAATCTATTAAATTCTAAACTAATTAATTTAGTAACCCTAATTTAAATTCACTCAACTTTAAATACAAAATTTTATTCCACCCTATAATTGACCAATATATTTTCTATTGGTTCTTCCATGGGCCAATTCGTAAAAACGTGTATTTGGGTGTTTTAATTTTGAAATTTTCATCATTATTTTCTTCCATAATTTCACGCAAAACGCTCACCTTTTGCATTTATCCATCTCATTCCTACAAAAACGAAAAAAGACATAATATTTAGTAGAAATAAAATAAATTTCAACAAAATAAATGAGAACTGGCAATTTTAATGCATTAAAGGGTAATAAAAATTATATATAAATATCACTCATCAAATACCCCAAAACATAAGATTTTGCTTGTCCTCGAGCAAAAGGTAAAACTATGAATAAAGAGATAGTAATCATAATTAGGTTCAGCTCATCTCACCAAAAGATCTTATCTTGCAAGTATCAAAATTTCAACTTAAAACATAAACAATAGCAAATAAAGTAAAGTTAAGCATACTCACTTTCTCCAGTGCTATTATTCATTAATAATTTCCAACCCAATCATATATATCATGCAATTAATGTAATTATATCATGTAACAACTCCATCTGTGATCACTCATTCTCACTACTACAAACAGAGTAGCAAACTTGAGTTTTTTTCTTTTGTTTTTTTTGTTTTTTGTTTTTTTGTTTTTTTGTTTTTTTTTTGTAACTCTCTCTTTAAGTTGTCACTTGCCTTTTGACGTGAATGCTAATATTTATGATGAATTCACCCGGTTACTCAACAAGTCACACACATTTAAAGTGCTTTTGCATACTCATATTTCAAGTTGTCGTTTGACGTAAAAGTAAACATTGGTGATGAATACCCCTAGTTACTAAAAAACTCAAAACATTGGAGTAGATAGAACTTTATTCATCCAATTATGTGATCATTATCACTCTATTTACTTAAACTCTGTTTATGACAAGATAAAAGGGGACAATCACACACGAAAAAACATCACATTTTTCTTTTATGTATAATCACTTGACTTTCATAATTGTATAAGAAATTTTGAACTTCAATAATCCTAAAGTAAATAAGTATGCTTAATCTTGCTTTATAAGATATGTCTATCCTAAAAAAAAAATTCAATCCTTTAGCACAATAAAGAACTCAAAAGTGTAATGGTAAGCCTAATTGCAATGCTTTGTCTTGTTTTTCTTTTCAAATATATATAAAATATATAAAAAATTGTACCATTTCTCCCCAATCTTGAATATCACATTGTCCTCGATGGGTAATGAGAAAGAAAAACAAAAATAATGAGAAAAGTTCAGAATTGCTCTCCTGATTCATGTTAAACTTCTGGCTGAGTGACGTTCATTATTTCAGTCATATCCGGAGTTGTACATGTCCAAACCCACTGATTCTTTTTGTTCTGAAAAGCTAAAACAATTTCCTTGATCACTTTTTGAAACACTTTTCCAGATTTGGACTCCATCCTGCCCAAAAGCAGCCATCAAAGTAGGTGTAGAAAACAACTCTGGCAGAAACCTCCAAACTTATGCAATCCTATAAAATAAAATCAAAAATTAAAATTAAAGTAAACTAAAAGAAAAAGCAAATCTAATGCAGTAAAAGAAAACATGGGTTGCCTCCCAAGAAGCGCTAAGTTTTAAGTCTTCAGCCAGACGTGGTAGCTGAGATGGCTATGTAACACCAACATCCAACATCATATGAGCCTCTTTTCCAATAATTCTCTTCATGTGTAGATTGATTTTTTTTCAGTGCATCCCACAACTAGGTGGCAGCGGTTTAAGCTCAAGTTTTAGTATTTTCATTCTTGAAGATGGTGTCTTTGATAACACCACCTCTTTTAATTTTAGCTGAGAAGAAAGAAGAATAGATGGCACCGCATCCAAATACATAACATATTCTAAAACATTTTCTTTCAGATTCAAGAGTTGTTGAATTTGTTGGACATATTTTGATTGGTAAATTGTCAACTTCAGCCGTACGTTTCTCGCCCACAATTAAATCAGTTTCACTTACCTGAAAACATGTCTGTTCTTCGGTAGGAAACATCATGGATTTAAAGACATCAAACGTTACTTGCTCATCCTCAACCCTCAAAATAAGTTTTTTTTGTTGGACATCAATCAAAGCTCTCCCCGTAGCTAGAGAAGGTCGCCCCAAAATCAACGAAATTTGTTTATCTTCATCCATGTCAAGCACTATAAAATCGACTAGAAATATGAACTTTTCTACCTTTACCAAAACATCTTCAATTATTCCTCTGGGGTACTTGTCACGCCTCGCTTCCCAAAAAGGAATATGGAACATGGATACATGACTAAGTCCAGCGAATGATTTTAATCATCCATAAGCTGTCAGGATCTTTACAACATTTCACAGAAATATCAGAGTAATACGCAAGATAAGTCAACCACGCATGCATAAATGAATCAGTATAACAACAGGAATTTACTTGAAACAAAATGTAATAATCTCAAATAAATTAGATCTAGAAGTAAGTCAACAATTTTGGGTCACATTGCCCAATACAAAATAATCCAAGTAACAGATACATTTATTCAAAATAAGCAGCAGAAAATAATAATAATAATAGTCAGAATTCTAGGAACTAGAATCTCAGATCACCTACTCCATCAGGCAACTGGTCACCAAAATCTGCAATTTAGCAAAATGCAGGAAGATGAAAAGAAAACAAAACTCCCGTCAATGCAAGTTACGGGCTGCTTGAAGTGCAGGCACAAGTACAGGAAAAATAAACAGATATAGAGTAACAGCGGAAACAAGTATAGCATAGAATAGGCATGTCAACAAAGCAAGATAACTAACATGAATTAGGAAACAAAATCAAGTAATATGAGATACTAACAGATACATGTGACATGTATCAAGTGTCATGCAACAGGTAAACAGGTAATCAGGTATACAGGTAAACAGGTATACAAGTAAACAGGTAAACAGGTAAACAGGTAGCATAAACAGGTGAGCATGTAATAGGTGTCATGTTATGTCAAGTCTTGTATTTAATTCTAACTAGGTAGCACTTCATGCGTCCCAAACTTTTACCACATGGTTGCTACATTCAAACAAGTTACGCTTAGATTTCACAGTGGAGGCTATAGGGTCATGTACTCATGGATCAGGCAAAAAGGAACAGGAACTGGTAGAACCTGCTGGTCCTTTTCTGAATACACCTTCCTATAGGGAAGTGTACAGTTAGGTAATCAAGTAAATAGGTACAAGTAGAACCTACTGGTCCTCTTCTGAGTACACCTTCCTATAGGGAAGCGTGCAGTCAAGTAATCAGGTAAACAGGATCGTGTATCATGTAGTCATGAAACACGTAACAGGTAGGAAATACGGGTCCCCTTCTAAGTACACATTTCTATATTTTCCACTACTAGATCTTTCCCTTAACCCTGGCTTGGTTATTTGTTATTATTATCAAACAGGTATGTACGTATCACAAATAGGGCAAGAATAACATGGTATAAGAAAGTAATAGTTTCAGGTTGAAAAATAAATATGTACAGGTGATAGACAACACATGAAAGGATAGCACAACGAAAATTCTAGTTCAGGACAGTAAGACAATACTGCACTAAATCTGAAATTTCCGTTGCTAAAAATGTGTAAATCTGGATCTGTCAGAAAATCTGGAAAATAGACTACGGCCGAATCCAGCAAATATATATAATCATATATGGTATTTCACAAAAACAAGTCTTAAAACAAATTTGTATCCAGAAAATATGTTCAGCCAGAAATCAGAAGTTTGCATTCATAAACAGGAAAACCGCATAAAAACTAACTGATTAAATCCAAGAAAAATCTGGGATATTCCCTAGTATGTCTAGTATCAAAAAATAAAGTTTCATAATTTTTCAATATGGATAGAATAGTCAATTAAAATCAGAAAGTAGCAAGATACAGCAGTTTTGTAAATCTGGAATCATAAACACAGCCGACTAAAACTGCAATAGTTTACAAAATATAAATCGAAATCCAGATCCGTCAAAAGGGTGATAAAATATATACAATAGGCTACAATTTATATTCACAATGTTTTTATAAATAGCAAATAGAATCAGGTCAAAGTTATGTTTCTTTACTGAACAGTATAAAAATTCTGCATGTATAGTAGTTGTTTACAAGTACAGAATAGTTTATAAAAGTCATCAATTAAATCCACAAAATTAAGTGGTTGATCCCAACCAAGTCTAGTTGTACTCAGCAAAATATTGGAAAAAATATTATTTTTAACATCAGTAAAAAAATAAATTACTCTCCAGAATTCACATAAAACCAAATCAAAATTTTTTCTACACCTCTGTAGTAAAATAGCCATAACATGCAACTCAAAAATCGAAACTAAGTTCTGTCAGAAAATTTGGAAAGTAGACAGAATTCTCTATAATTCATATTCACTAATAATTTTCTTATACTGACCTTAATAGGGTTTAAAATACTGAACAAAAATGGAGTAACAACAAAAACAAAAATATTCCTCATGCATAAAATCAACTAGTTTATATGAAACACATCCAAATCATAATAAAATACGAAATATGGTATACTAGATGTCCAAGAAACATGGTATAGGATGTTTGACAAGTCTACAATGAGTTATACGATAATGAACCAATCGAACGTACAAAATCATACAACACTTCATAATTCACGAACACATGCATGTATACAAAAATTGATTATCTCTAAATCTAAATTTATATCGTGTGTGTAATGAGACAACTACGGACGGATCAACACATAGAGATAAGATATAACAAGGATTTTGCACAAGAATTGTCTCTAGAACACAACTACACTACATGTGTTATTTAGTACTTGTATATGCAACAGAAAAATATACACGTTACTTGCCTTATAGTCGACGACGAAAACAACGATGCAAAGAGAATAACGGGATCGGATTCCTGGGCACAGCAAACGAACGACGAACCACGAGCAAAACTCACGAACATGCATGCACATAAGAGCCTAAGTAGCCAGGTGTGTGCATGACAAAAGAACGGCAACGGCGACAGCGAAACGACTGCGGGGAGCGCTCGCTGCTGCTATTTTCAGTCGTCGGAGGTGCATGGGCAGTCGGGAGGCGCACTGCTTGCGTCGCGACAGGAGGAGGGTAGGGCAGAGCCTCGGGCTGTCTAGGTGAGGGAACAACAAAGGGGGTGCGAGCTGTAGTGTCATCACTGGCTGCAGGAGAGGAGAAGGGAAGGACGGCTGCCGAGGTGGTGGTTCTAGCATCGAGAGAGAGGGTCGACTGCGGGGCTGAGCGGCAGGAGGGTGGTCGGGAGTGCGGGGATAAGGAAGGCGGCTGATAGGGTTTTATTTTTGTATAAGGGTTGAACATGGGGATGTATATATATAGGTGGTAGAATTAGGTTTAGAAGGGGTGATGGGTGTGGGTAACGGGTAAGGTTTTAGGATAGGAGTATAGTAGGTTTAATGGGTTAAATTAGATGGGATCCAATAGGGTTTTAAAAATAAGATTTTGGGTATGCTTGATCCAAATAAAATAGGATGAACCAACAATAGCGAGATGGGAACAAAACGAGTAAATAAAATTGGATGTGAACAATTAAAATAATGGGGATAAAAAATAATGGTCCGATCAAACAGAGATAAAATAATATGAGACAATTGAATCAAGGAAATCAAATAAGGAGACAACAAATCAAATAAATGAATATATTAAAAATAAAGATCGAAACAAGGTTCAAAAAGAGATACAAGATGAATCAAATACTCAAATATCAAAATACATCCAAAAATACAGAAATGAAAAACAGGGGTTACAGATAGACCTATCTGCCAATTGTAAAGAAATTGTAGTAGGCTTTACTTCGCCAATACCAAGTTTCCTGAAAACTGTAAAAGGCATAAGATTAATACTTGCTCCTAAGTCACATAAAACTTTATCAAAATAAAAATTTCCAATAGTGCAAGGAATCGTAAAACTCCCTGCATCTTTCAGTTTAGGAGGCAACTGCTTTTATAAAATTGTACTACTCTCTTCAGTTATTCTTTTTAAGTCTTTGCGAAAAAGGAATCAGTGGATCATAAGGAGATCTTGGATAAGTTTCAGAATTAAACTCCCTAGAAACTGTGAGGTTTGAAGCTCCTTTATTCTTCTTAGAATGGTGGTTGGCCACCTGCTGTGTTTGTTCCTCGACAATTTGCTCGATCTCACTTCGCTTTTCAATCACATTTTGGTCGGAAGTTTGGATTTTTGGCTGCTCAATTGTTGTCCCACTTCTAAGTGTTATTGCTTTGACATGCTCCTTGGGATTAACCACTGTGTTACTAGGTAATATTCCTGTCGTTCTTTCTGTAAGAATATTTGAAATTTGAATAATTTGAGCCTCAAGATTGCGAATTAAAGTTGCAACATTTTGGATCGCCAAATCTATCTTTTGCATGTATTGCATGAACATTTCCTCAAGTGTCGGCTTCTTTTTTTGTTGTGAAAAATTTCAAGGTGGTCTAATTGCTCCTTGATTGTTGTTCCAAGAAAAGTTGGGTTCGTTTCTCCATTCTGAATTATACGTGTTCAAATAAGGATTGTCTTGATGTTGGAAATAGGACACATAATTTGCTTGATAAGGAATTGGTTGATCAATTGGATTTCCCACTTGAGAATCCACACTTGAGTGATTTCCTGCACAATGATCACAAAATAATATTAGTTTGAATAGCATTAGCATTCATATTACATAATTGTTTAGATAAAATATCAATTTGTGCAGTCAATGTGGTAATAGGATCAAGATCAAAAATTCCAGCTACTTTTCTCGGCATTTCTCTTTCTGAAGCCCATCGGTAACTGTTAGACGTCATTTCCTCTAAAAGTTTATAGGCTGCTTCATGATTTTTGCTCATAAGAGCTCCTCCAGTTCCAACATATACCATAGATCGATTTGTAACTTCCGGACCATTATAAAATATATAAATCTGCATCCATTTCGGTAGTTCATGAGTAGGACACTTTCTCAATAACTTTTTATACCTCTCCCATGCATCATACAAAGACCCAGTCTCAAATTGAGTGAATGTAGTAATGTCATTCCTTAGCTTCGTTGTTTTTGCCGGTGGAAAATACTTAGCTAGAAATTTTTGTGGAAGTCCCTCCCAAGTAGTAATAAGCCCCGATGGTAGAAAATTTAGCCAAGCCAAGCCTTATCTATTAGTGAAAAAGGAAAAAGCCTCCATCGAATTGCATCATCTGATACTCCATTATGCTTGAAAGTATCACAAATTTTGAGAAAGTTTGCAATGTGAACATTAAGATCCTCGTGCAATAGTCCCCCAAATTGAACTGTCTGTTGAATCATTTGAATGATTGCTAGTATAATCTCAAAATTGTTAGCTTCAATAACCGGTATCTTTATGCTTGATGTTGCTTCATTCAATGAGGGCATAGCATGGTCTCTCAAAGCCTTGTTTTCCTAATCGTTTGTCATTGTGATAAACTTCTATGTCCTGAAATATAGCTATTAAAAATAGAAAGAATAAAAATAAAAACTAAAAATAAAATCAAAATTAGTAACAATCTAGCAATTATCAATATCATTAAAAGAATAACTAGTCCCCGGCAACGGCAAAAAAAACTTGATAGAAATTATTTGCAAGTGTACAAAATCAGAACAAGTAGTATAATTTAAGTGAAAAGAGTGTCGAACCCACAAGGACTGGTTATCTTATTGAGTACCAAAATTTACTAAATGAAATACTATTTGGAAAACTGAAAATATGATTAAAAAAATAGCAACTAAACTAAATTAGACTATGAGAAAAACTAAACTAATTAAGAAGGATGAAAATCTGAAATTTTATTTTTTATTAATGGCAAAACTAATTCTAGGGCTTTTGATTCACCTAATTAATCCCACACAATTCATAATTCCATGTCAAGAGAAAATTTTACCTTTCCAAGTTGTAGACCAAAAATTCCCAAATTATTCAATATTCTCTCTCAAACAATATCAAAAATATTCTCAAGTATATTTGTCATAGTTCATGCACAAATTACTAATTGAAAATTTATTAAGATCTATGGATTTCTTAATGGTCACATTAATAGCGATTCCCTCTTGTAACGGTGTTTAATTTTACCAATTCGAAATCACAAATTACCAGTTCGGTCTCTCCATAATTTAATAAATCATTCAAAAATTGGCCAAACAATTGTAAGCATTAAGAACAAAAATCAAATACACAACTATGGGAAAATAGAAATATAATATGGAATGAAAATTTTGTTATCAAAACTCGGCTACATCAAAACCCTAGAAAAATAAAATTAGTTCATAATAAATTTGCAACTAATAAACATGTTCTTTGATTTCATAATAAAAATTAGAAGACAAGAAAAGAAAGAACTCGATTGTTGTTGAAAACCGAAATTGAATAGCCCGCACTTATCTCTCTTTCTCACTTCCTTCTCCTCTGTTTTCATTTCCGTGCTCGCCGAAATCCGTGCCGCTAACCCCAATCCAGCCGCCAAAATCAGAGCCCCCCTTTTCTTTTCTTCTTCTCTTGATTCTCGCGCTGCCAAATCACCTATCTCCTGTGCTACCCTTTCTTTAACTTTTTTTTTCATTCCTTGTTCCAGCCGCCAACCCAGTACACCACCCCCTTCTTTTGCTTCCTTTCTTCATCTATATATATAGGTTAGTAGGTAGGTTTAAGTATAATTAGGGTTAGTTTAAGTATAATTCGTAATTAATTAATTAATTTAAAAATTCATTGATTAGAATTAATCTATTAAATTTTAAACTAATTAATTTACAAACCCTAATTTAAATTCACTCAACTTTAAATATAAACTTTTACTCCACCCCATCATTGATCGATATATTTTCTATTGGTTCTTCAATGGGCCAATTCGTAAAAACGTGTGTTTAGGTGCTTGGATTTTGAAATTTTCATCCTTGTTTTCATCCATAATTTCATGTAAAATGTCCACCTTTTGCATTTATCCATCTCATTCCTACGAAAACAAACAAATACATAATAATGAGTAGAAATAAGATAAATTTCAACAAAATAAACTAGAACTCGCAATTTTAATTCATTAAAGAGTAATAAAAATTATATATAAATTCCACTCATTAGAAGCCAAAAAGCTGCTTGGACATGTTACACCACCACAATGGGGGCTCGGTCCTCCCCCTCGAAGCTATGGAACTCCCTCAAGAGCAGGGACAAGCAAGCTCTGAACCCTTAGAAGAATTAGCAGAAACTCCTTCTCCCAAGAGGATCAAGCCAAGTGTCTTCGGGTGAACAAGGCACTCCCACATCAAGTTAATGAGCAACTCATCACTTGCATTAGGGAGAACCAAAATCTATTCATTTGGAACACCGAGCACCCGATGAAGTACAACGAAGGCACTTAATGCCCTCCCTAAGTAGTTAGCTTCAAACATGTAATAGAGCCTGATAATTATAACGGTCACAATATGTAATAAAGGCTAGCATCAAATCAGCCACTTAGTTTTATTCTTCAATAAATTTTTAGTATTTTCCTTCGATTATTCTTGTACAAGTCCATCAGATGCAAACAATGAGTTAGACATATGGTTCACCCCCGAGCCACACCATCCCTTCACTAAGCTCTCCAACGGACAAGTGCGGAGTCCACTCATGGTTCATAAAGCCTCCCTAGCCACATGCTCCCGAGCAAGTGTGCGGAGTTTAGCTCGCCATTCGAGTGCTCCAAAAACTCGTCGTCACCTTGTTTGGAGTCCATTCTTGGTTTAAATGGCCACTTTAACTACTTGCTCCTGAGCAAGGAAGCGGGGTTCGGCTTGTCATTCGAGTGCTCCTGAAACAACCCCAGACAAGTGCGGAGTCCATTCATGGTTCATAGAGCCGCTCTAGCCACATGCTCCCGATCTAGTGTACGGGGTTCAGATCTCCATTCGAGTGCTCCAAAAACTCGTCATCACCTGTTTGGAGTCCATTAACGGTTCATAGGGCCACTTTAACTACTTGCTCCAGAGCAAGTATGCGAAGTCAGCTCGCCGTTCGAGTGCTCCTGAAACAACCCGGGACAAGCGTGGAGTCCATTGATGGTTTATAGAGCCACTCTAGCCACATGCTCACAAGCAAGTGTGCGGGGTCCGGCTCGCTATTCGAGTGCTCTCAAAACTAGTCATCACCTTGTTCGGAGTCCATACACGGTTCATATGGTCGCTTTAGACACTTGGCCCTGAGCAAGTGTACGGGGCATAGCTCACCGTTCGAGTGCTCCCAAAAGAGCCTCGAACAAGTGTGGAGTTCATTCATGGTTCATAGATTCTCTAGCCAATTGCCCCCGAGAAAGTATGCAGAGCACGACCCCCCATTCGAATGCTCCCAAAACTTGTCGTCCCGGTGTTCGGAGTCCACTCGTGGCTCACAGGGCCGCTCTATCCTCTTTCCCCCGAGCAAGTGTGCGGAGCTCGGCTCGCCACTCGAGTGCTCTCAAAACAACCCCAAATAGCTCTTTCCTAGAGCCAAGCGATGCTCTTCATCTCGCTCACCTTCCGAGTGCCATTCTTCCAAATGATTTCGGAGATCAACTCTTCCCTAGTGTTGCTCCTCAAACTTGCCTCCCGAATGACTTTTCTCAAGGGTCTTATAAAGATATTCGTAGTTCCTCCGTGGTGAAACTTCTCTTCTTAGCCCACGGGAGTGAAGCCCCTCTTCAAAAATTCCAGACACCTAAGCTCTTCTCAACTTCACAGATTCATGGATATTGCGGACCTGTTTTAACCCTAAAGATCGATCATTCTTCATCTTACTCATGAAGAGAAATTCTAAATCTTCAAGTCACCTTTGAAACAAGTGGTTACATGCTCCAATCAGACCTCTGTAGCACCGGAAAATTTCTTTACAATACAGCTACGTCGAGCCAACAAAAAGTTGACCGAGTCAATGGTCAATGATCAAAGCGCCAGGTGTCATCATGTCGAAGCATCATGGCGGTTCAGAGTCATGCACCGAACAAACGTGTTCCTGATCTAAAAATCAAGGAAAATCGTTGACTGGTCAACGGTCAACGGGATGCATACCGCGCAGCTGAACCACCTCTAACGTTCGGTGGCTTGTGCCGAACAAATGTGTCCCTGATCTAAAAATCAAAGAAAATCTTTGACTGATCAATGGTCAACGGGACACGTGTCGCGCAGCCGAACCACCTCTAACATTCGGAACTTGCCGAACTTGCCAAATTTGCCGAACCACCTTTACTTTCGCCGAACTTGCCGAACTTTCTGAACTCCTCGTCGAACTTGCCAAAGCTCCTTACCGAGCTCCGATCCATCTCTTCTTTTTACGCCATGGTTCCTGTTTTACGGAAACACGGGCACGTAACCGAGGCCCAGTGAATGATATAAGTATACCAACTAATATCATCCATAAGTTGTACAATACTAGTAAGCTCAACAGTACAATAATAATAATTGCATGAGTAACCAATATCTAAGATACAAGAACTTACATAATAACCCGAGTATATACAATACAATAACAGTACGTCAAGATCCTTCAGTATCCCATCATCTATACCTGTACAAAAATAACTCAAAAGAAAGAGGAAGGTTACCCGCTAGAGCAAGCTACGGGCCGCAAATAGTGGCAAGCGGTTAAACAATAAAAGGACAATATATTAAGAACAAGAAATTTGAACGATATCAGAGTCAATAAATAACAAGCGATAACATATTCAATAAAGCAAGGGACGGTAAACAATAGTCGATAATGTAATGATCGATAAACAGTAAACAATAATGTAATGATCGGTAATCAATATTCAATAATCGATGATCGATAAATGATAAACAATGATCAAAATGCAAGTGTCTATGCTCAGTGTCAATCTTATGTCTATCAGTCTTTTATCAATCTATCTATTGCACGCAATCCTGAGTCCCGTACCATAGGTTCAGGTGCATACAATAAAGTGAACATTTCGACTATCATGGTGGATCCTACAGGGTCGTGTACTCGGCAATAGTAAACAGTAAACAGTAATCACTAACGGTACATTACATGATAGTTGGGATACTGTAGTCAGTAATCCGCAATCAATCAATAAACCAATATTCAATATTAGTAATCAGTATGGGAAACACAATCCCCTCCTCTGAGTACACTCTTCTATAATATAACCCCGGCTTGTCATTATTTTATTACAATGAATCATGCATATGCAATCGATGGAATGGTGTCAAGAAATGGTATCAATGCAGTATCAATGACTGTACAATGAACGGTATGCTGTGCAATTCATTAGACGCAAAGTTTAAACATATCTACATTTAGAAGCATGAAAAATATAATTCTGGACAGCAAAACATTGTTGTACAAAAACTAACTTTCTTGCAGCTATGAGAAAGCAAATCAGGTTCCGCCAGAGGTTCTAGAAACTAGACACCCTGACGGTTCCGAAGCAAATTGTTGTTCATTATATTGCAGCATCAAGTAGATCTCTGAAAATCTCGCAACCAAGTTAAATAAAGTGTGATAGCTAACTTCTACAAAAAAGCAAGTTGGTCAAGTGGTTAGGCTGCTCGTACCCCTTCTTAAAGAGTGTGGGTTCGATTACGTACAACTCCATCTTCGACAACTTATTTTGCAGCAGAGCTATATATTACACGTGTGCCACACGTGCTATTAAAGAACCCAACAAAAGAAGTTGCAAAAGAGAAAAAATGGTCAGATCCTCTCATGATCTGTGCTCGCATGATCGATGCTTCAGATTTTACCACATCACCAGCTTCAAAAAAACACGTGTACCGCATGTACTACGTTGAGCTTCGAAAAAGCATGTGTACTGCATGTGCTACACCGAGAAAATGTGTCCCCAAATGAAACTGGTGCAAAATTCACTTCGAAAACCGTGCTAGATTGTGATCAACGGCTAAGATTCGATCAAAAAGAAAAAGCACGTGTACCGCACGTGCTACGCATGCTTCGACAAAGCACGTGTTCAACACGTGCTATGCTGAACAAATGTGCCCCTGAACTAAAAATGGATCAAAATTCTCTTCAAAATCGGTGCCAGATTGTGATCAATGGCTACGATTCGATAAAAAAACGTTTATTGCACGTGCTACGCAGTGCAAATGTGCCCCCAAAATTAAAATGGTGCATAATTCTCTTCAAAATTGGTGTCAAATTGTGAACAACGGCTGTGTAATATCTCGAGCAGTTATTAATAAATATTATTTTGTTATTTTATTATTTTATTATTTTATTTTATTTTTTTAGAATTTAAATACTTTTGGTGGATATTACTTAGTTTAATTAATAATCATCATCTATATGCATACGAGTCTATATGGATATGCATTATATCATTTTGGGGCTGAAATATTCCGAGCCGATAAAAAAATATATATCTTATTTGTTCAAATCATGAAGTATGTGTTTTGTTCAAATCATGTAGTATCTATATGGATATGCATACCAGTCTATATGTATATATGTATGCGTATTATATCGATTTTGTACATTTGTTCAAATCATGTAGTATGTGTTTTGGACAAAAATATCTTATTTTTGTCATGATTAATCAAAAATGGATGCCTAGGATTTATTTGGAGGGATAAACATAGGATTTAGGATTAATGGAAATACAAATGAGTTTTAAGTGGTGTAATTCTTCAAGAACTCTCCTCCACCTCAACCCTCCACCTCACCCTCCACCTCATTAGCATTTGGCTGGCCAACAAAGATCCCAAGGGCTTTTTTGCAAAAACCCTAGTTACATTTTACCCTCTGACCCTCTCATTCCTCCTATAAATAACCCCCCCCCCCCCCTACCTCTCACCCCTTGACTCGTTTGCAAAGAGAAAAAAAAATTGAGAGCAAAAGAAAGAGAAAAAGAAACCCTAACTAGAGAGTTTTCCATTTGTGGGTTTCTATAGGAGCTAGGAGGAAGGAGAAGGAAGCATAAGACTAGTTCTTCCAACCTAGAAAGCAAAGGTGGGGGGTTTCTCTACTTCTTATTTTTTTATATTGATTTCTGTTCTCTTTTTATTATTGTGGTAGGTTGTATGTTGTATGTTCTAAAACAACTTGGACTAAATCATGAGCATATAAATGGTTGTATGAATCAAAAAAATGATCACATGAAAAGTTGAATGGTAGAATTCAAACAAATAACATAAAGGTTGAGTCTTTAAACCTTGTCATGGTTATTGTTATTATTGTGGTTATTTTGCAAGTAAAAACTAAGAACTTGGACTAAGATCTTGTGCATATAATTGATTATGAATCAAAAGCGATCACATGAAAGAAAGGGAATGGTAGAACTTACTAAAAACAAATAAAGATTGAGTCTTTAGAATTATTATGGTCACTCTTGTTATTGTTGTTATTTTGCTAACAAAAATTATAATAACTTGGACAATTTTATGTGCATGTAAGAATAGAGGAATTAAGAACATATACATACATGATTAAAGTGAAAAACTTAAGTAGAACACTAAAAGAGTAGTTCTAGTTGTATGTGTAATTTCTAGTTTTAAAAAGAGTAATCTTTTGTGTATGTAGAACTTATAATTAACAAAGAAGTAATCTTTTCATACTTGTAGAACTTTATTTCACAAAAAAAAGTGGGTTTTGTTGTATGAAGAACTTCTAGCTCACAAAAGAGGTGATCTTTACATGTGTAGAACTTCTAGTTCTTAAAAAGTTAGATTTTTGTAATATATAGAGATTTGTAGTTCTTAAAGGTATATTTTTGTAATATGTAGGAATTTGTAGTTCTTAAAAAAGTAGATTTATAATATGTAGAGATTGTAGTTTATAAAAAGTAGAGTTGTAATTTGTAGTTTGTAAAAAGTAGAGTTTGTAATTTATAGTTCATAAAAAGTAGAGCTTGTAATTTATGGTTCATAAAAAAGTAGAGTTTGTAATTTGTAGTTTATAAAAGGTAGAATTTGTAATTTGTAGTTCATAAAAAGTAGAGTTTGTAATTTATGGTTCATAAAAAGTAGAGTTTGTAATTCATAATTCATAAAAAGTAGAGTTAGGAACTTATAGTTCATGATGTGTCTAATTTTTATACAAATATTTGTACTCATTTACCCATAAATATCGCTTGAATTCGTCTATATTGTTGATAATTTATCTTATTTCCATCAGATTTCAATTAATTAATTATTTTTGAAGAAATAAGTTCTTGATGCAAAATGTGAAGATTTTTGGTAAAAATCAACAAACGAAGCAAAACTATTGATTTATTATTTTTATTGATTTATTGAATTTTAATTTTACAAATTGGCAATATGAGAAGCAAAATACAATTTCAATTGTCAATAGAGTGTAAAAAGAATAAACAAATTTTAAAAGGATTTTGATAGAGCTAATGTGAAAATTAGTTAGTTCAGTTTGAACTAATTAATTTAAATTTTTATTTTTAAATTTTAAATCCTTATTTTATTTGTATTTGCAGGATGTGTTCCAAATAAATAAAGATGAAGGGTCCTTTCTGCCAAAAAAAACCCTAATTCCTTCCTCTTCTACTCCTATAAATACAATAACAGATGAAGAGAAAAGAGGAGTGCTTAACGAGGGACTCAGAGAGACGAAGCAAACAAGAAGACGAAGGTAGGGCGCGTGGTTCGAAACGACAGAGACAAGGTTTAGCGCGTGGGAAAGAAGACGTCGGGACCCACCCAGTTGCTGACGTGGCGTGGTTAGAGCGGGTGCTTTCGCTATGCTGTGTTCTGGATCAGCACTGACGTGGCAAACAGGCATGGGCTTCTGCTTTGTTCTGACAGGCGCACGTGACTCCTTGACATGGACTTCTGCTGACGTGGCGAAGCGTTTCTGCAGCAGCTGGCTTCGAATTTCGAGACAGAGACAGAGGAGGGAAAGAATAGAGGCTGAAGAGATTTTGCTTTCGGAACGCGGTTCGAGGCTATTCGGTTTGCAATTTTTTTTAAAAAGCTGTCCTTTTTGTATCTCTTTTCTTTCTCTAATTTTTACTATGCAATCCATGAACAAATTTGTTAGTTGCAATAATTTTATTATGAACTAATTTTTTTTTTAGGGCTTTGATGTAGCCTAGTTTTGAGAACACAATTTTTATTTCCATATTATTTTTCTATTTTTCTTTGGTTGTGTGTTTGATTTTTATTCTTAATGCGTATAAGTGGTGGACAGACATTTGTATGAACTATTAAATCATGAAGAGACCGAGAGGTAATTTGTGGTTAATAAAATTAAACACCATTGATTGAGCGAAATTAGAGATGATTTACCACGATTGATGTGGCCGTTAAGAAATCCACAGAACTTAATGAGTCCTCGATTAATTAAATTTGCATAGAGATGTGACAAACTATTAGTTGGAGATGTTTTGGTGTTGTTCGAGAGAAATCATTGAATAATTTCGGGATTTTGGTCTACAACTTGAAAAAATAATCTTTTTATTCATTTTGGAATTATAAATTGTGTGGGATGAACTAGGTGAAGTCAAAAGCCCTAGAATTAATTTTGCCATTAACAAATTACACAATTTCACATCCCGCTCCCTCTTCATTAATTTAGTTAGTTTTCTTTAGATTAATTTAATTTAGTTGTTTTATCCTTTATTAATTTCGATTTTCCAAATAGTGATTCATCTAGTAAATTCGGTACTCAATAAAATAATTAGTCCCTGTGGGTTCGACACTCTGTTCACTTAACTATACTACTTGTTGCGATTTTGTACACTTGCAAATATTCACATCAAGTTTTTGTCACCGTTGACGGGGACTAGTTATTCTTTTATTGATATTGAAAATTGCTAGATTATTACTAGTTTGGATTTTTTTTGTATTTATTTTTTGTTTTATTATTATTTTACATCTTTATTCTCTTTTGACTTACTTTTACTTTTATTTATTTTTCTTATTTTATTTTTTTTTAGTTTTTTTATTTTTTTCAATACTTAAATTTCAGGACATACAAATATATTATCGTGGCAAATGATGAAAACAGGTCTTTAAGAGACTATGCTATGCCCTCAATTTATGAAGCAAGCATAAAGAGGCCTGTTATTGAAGCTAACGATTTTGAGATTAAACCGACGATGATTCTAATGATTCAACAAAATGTTCAATTTTGGGGACTACCGCACGAGGATCCTTATGTTCACATCGCAAACATTCTAGAAATTTGTGACACTTTCAAGCACAACGGAGTATCAGATGATGCAATCAGATTGAGACTCTTTCCTTTTTCACTACGAGATAAGGCGAAGGCTTGGCTACATTATCTACCACCCGGTAGATTTACTACTTGGGAGGGACTTGCAAAAAAAGTTTTGGCTAAGTATTTTTTGCCGGCAAAGACAGTAAAACTAAGGAATGATATTGCCACATTCACTCAATTTGAGACCGAGTCTTTGTATGATGCATAGGAGAGGTACAAAGAGTTATTAAGAAAGTGTCCTAATCATGAACTACCGAAATGGCTGCAAATTCAAATATTCTATAATGGTTTGGGAGTTACACATCGATCTATGGTTGATGCAGCAGCTGGTGGTGCACTTATGAGCAAAACTTACAAAGCGGCCTATGATTTTTTAGAGAAGATGGCCTCAAATAATTACTAGTGGTCTTCAGAGAGAACAATGCCAAGAAAAGTGGCTGGATTTTTTGAACTAGATCATTTTTCTACTTTAAATGCAAAAAATGATACTTTATCTAAACAAGTAGGAAATATGAATTTTAATGCTATTCAATCTAATATGATTTGTGATCTTTGTGCAGGAAATCATTCAAGTACAGATTTTCAAGTGAGGAACCCTTTTTCTCTCATGTATACTCTGATGTAATCTATTGAAACAATGGAAACACTCGTCTTGTAATATTTGTATTAGGTAAAAAGTTTTTAAATTTTCCTAGTTTTCTATGTATTGTGGCAAATTGAATGTAAAGGTTCTCGCTCATGTCTCGAATTCTCCACATAGGAAGTTCGGGGAGTTACAGAGTGGTATCAGAGCCGACTTCAATTTATAGTCCAACACAGTGGAAAATTTGACTTAGATGCCTTGTAGGGGGTTAGGTTTTTTTTTATAGCTTATTGTAGATCATTATAATTCATACTGTTGTTTCCTTCAACTTATGTTTTATTATATTTCTATATCTAGGCTAACTCCAGTGTCCACTCCTTGCAGGATAGCTGACGGAGCGATTCCCCTTAGGAATGGGTGGGCGAATGGGATAATGGTCGAGGTGGACTCGGATCTAGAGCCCATCACTGATGGTGACGAGTAACCAATTGGCGTTAGGGCCAATAGGGCCACAGCAGCTGCCGCAGCAGGGGGTGCCCCTGCGGATGGCTAGATTCCAGGACCTCCACCCCCGCCACCGCCCCAACCTACTACACTGGAGCAGACCCTTGAGCAAGTATTCCGTGATCTCTCAACATGAGGTTGGTGCCACATTTGTCTCGAGAACAGGATGGACTCTTGCGAGTTCGTGACCCTCAATAACGAGAAGGAAGTGGCAGAGTTGAGGAGGGCCAAAGCGAGGGCCAACCGCAGGACAGTGGTCATGAAGCACACTCACCGTGTGCAGTTTGCGTGCCAGGAGCCCAAGTGCGCAGAACTACAGGCACAGATCACTTAGTTTCAGACGCTATTAGGACTACCACCTGCTGCAGGGAACCTTACAGGAGACACTAGTAGTAGCGATTAGGCAGTTAGGTGCCTATAGGTTATCTTGTTGTTTTGTCATTTTGCTACCTACATATATGTTATAATGTAAGGGGAAAAATGCATATTGTAAGATAAAGGGTTTTAATAGAATTAAGTATAGCCTTGCATTTTCTACCAATCTTATCAGTTTGGATGGATGTTATTTTTGCAATATCACAAGATGCCTATGTATATTCCATTATTTTTTTCTATCAGATGTCTCACAGAATCGACCCGAATGAGGGCGAGGTAGTGGAGGCAATGGCGTAGGTCTGGATATAGGGACAAAATTCGCTCGTATGTACCAGGCATTCGGAGACCTAACTGAGGCAAGCCGAAACAATATGCAGCAACAGGGAGCACCCGCAGGTAACCAGGGAGTTGCAGCTGCCGACCCTGTTAGGATGGTCGAATCCTTTCGTAGGATGAGGCCACCTGTTTTTGAGGGCCAGGCAGACCCGACGGCAGCTGACAATTGGATTCGTCAAGTCGAGACAGTGTTTGAGGTGATGCTGACACCGGAGGACAGCAAGGTCAGGTTGCTAGTATTCTACTAGAGAAGGACACCGGGGTCTGGTGGCAGTCGGTGAAGAGGGGCATGAGCGAAGGACCCATTACCTGGGAAGACTTCTTAAGGGAGTTCAGACAGCACTACTTTCCCTTGGATGTGCAAGAGGAAAAGGCCATGGAATTCTTCAACCTGAAACAGGGAAGCATGACGGTTCGTGAATACGAAAAGAAGTTCACTCAGCTTTCCCTCTATGCTCTAGAAATGTTACAGGATGAGGTCAAGAAGGCCAAGAGGTTCGAGCAAGGGCTTAGGCCCATACTTAGAACCAAAATGATTCCTTTTTGCATCTGAAGGTTCGAGAAATTGGTCCGTCATGCAGCTACAACGGAGTTAGATATGAGCCAAGGACCAGAACTGCAAGTAAACACTGGAGGACGGAATAAGGGAAAGAGGCCTGCACCAGCATCGGGATTCAGGAACCAGGGTCGGAATCAGAAATTTTAGAAAACTGTTGGCAACACCGGAGGTGCCAAGCTAGGGAGCTGTTTCCTATGTGGCAAGCAAGGACACTTCATGAGCCAGTGCCCAAAGAAGAACTTTCAGAGTGATACTCGCACATGTTACAATTGCGGGAAGATTGGTCATTTTCGGCCAGACTATCCCCAGCTTTGGAGGGGCAACAGTAGGCCAGCTCCAAAGATGAACAATAAGGGGAAGGGGATTGCCCGTCAAGGGTGAGTATTCGCGCTCACTAAGGAAGACGCCGATGAAGACGAGGGAGTCATCACCGATAGGTGAAGGAACTTACGGCTAAGTTTACTGTAGTATTTTTATTTTGGCATAAGACAAAAAATGATTTAAACACTTTTGTAACAGGATGGATTAATATTAATGGAATCCAGGCAAATATTTTATTTGATAGTGGTTCATCGCATTCCTTTGCGTCTGAAGTATTTTCAAAGAAGTTGAAATGCACCCAGGAGCAACTCCGGACTTGGTTTTTTGGTTGCTACCCCATCTAGAGCAACTCTCCCAAAAAATGGGTGCTATAAGGGATGCAAACTCCAGACTGATGGAGAGAACCTGAGTATAGATTTGCTAGAGCTGGGCTTTGTAGTGATGGACGTAATTATTGGGATGGATTAGATGTATAGGCATAAGGCTAGCATCAATTGCAAGGAGAAGAGGGTAGCCATTACACCATTCGGAAGAACAAAACTTGTGTTCCAAGGAAAGAAGAAGCAGAGTGAAGAAATTCTTGCAGCTGTAACTGGAGTACGTGTGCCAGGTGAAGCCAAGGTGATACCACCTGTATGTAAATTTCCCCACGTATTTTTGGAAGAATTATTTGGACTTCCACCACACAAGGATGTTAAGTTCAGCATTACTATATAGCCAGGCAGCGCACCAGTATCAAAGACACCATATCGGATGCCACCAGTGGAGCAGAAGGAAGTTAAGGAGAAAATTGAAGAATAGAAGGGATTCATCAGGCCGAGTGCTTCGCCCTGGGGAGCGCCAGCACTACTTGTGAAGAAGAAGGATGGAACCGTGAGAATGTGCATCGATTACCAGGAGCTGAACAAGGTTACTATTCGGAACAAGTACCCGATTCCTAGAATCGATGACTTGTTTGAACAGCTCCAGGGAGCGGCTGTGTTCTCAAAGATTGACCTTTGTTCAGGTTACCATCAAGTTCGAGTCAAAAAAGAAGATATACCCAAAACAACATTCCAAACCCGGCACGGTCATTAGGAGTTTTTGGTAATGTCATTCGGAGTGACCAATACCCCAACAATCTTTATGGACATGATGAACCGTATCTTACGGCCATTCATCGATTCATTAGTGGTTGTCTTCTTAGACGACATCTTGGTGTATTAAAAAATAGAAGAGAAGCATGCTGAGCATCTGACTGCAGTACTGTTCAAGCTACGGGAGCATCAACTTTATGCCAAATTGTCAAAGTGTGAATTCTAGAAATCAGAAGTGGCATTCTTAGGCCATGTCTTTTCTAAGGATGGAGTGGCTACAGACCCGCAGAAGATCGAGGCAGTAAAGAGTTGGGCTCAGCCGAGGACTACGAAGGAAGTCAGAAGCTTCTTAGGCATGATGGGGTACTATAAGAAGTTCATCCAGAACTATACCAGAATTGCTGTACCACTAACAACACTAACCAAGAAGAACATAAGCTTTGATTGGACTGAAAAAATGTGAAGGGAGCTTTCAAGAGTTGAGGAACAAATTGATTCTGCACCAATTTTGGTTCTGCCTCAACCAGATAAGGGGTATGTGATCTATAGTGATGCTTCATTTTTGGGATTCGGGTGTGTTCTGAGGCAAGAAGGGAAGGTCATAGCATACAAATCGAGGCAACTTCGACTGCATGAGAAGAATTACACGACACACGACTTGGAATTGGCCGCGATAATTTTTGATCTGAAGTTGTGGAGGCACTATGTCTATGAGACCAAGGTAGAGATGTTTACCGACCATAAAAGTCTGAAGTATATCTACCAGCAAAAAGATTTGAATCTCAGGCAGAGGTGATGGTTAGAGGTTTTGGAAGACATCAGACCAGAAATCTTATATCATCCGGGAAAAGACAATGTCGTGGCGGATGCGGTCAGCAAAAAAAGGAGTACAGCTACGCTCATTGCAACAAGAAGAGAGCTAGACGACGAGATCAGACAAGCCGGTATTGAGTAATTGTTCAAGATTTAAGCACAGTTTTGGCATGTCTTGTAACACCCCGAATTCCAAATAAGACCGAATTCGAAGTTCCAAAGGATGTTTACACTTCTCTTCGTACAATTTTACAAGAAATTAAAAACTTTTATTACAACAGAGTTTAAAACATTGCAGAGGAATAATAAGTTACAACATGTTACATGAGTTAAACAACAACTTGAACAATTCTTTAAGTAGCAATCAATCTTTAAACTTGTCAATCTTTTTTTATCCTGCATAGAAACTGTGGGTATGTCAGTTGCATACAACTGACGCTAGGATATAATACATCAATTTCTCTTATTTGGAAAACACATACTTGTCACAAAACAAACTAAGGGGAACTACCCTATTGATGTCGTGTGTGAAAGTGCACTTAGTCCTTAATGCAGTTATTTACATTACATGATACTAATGCGCACTTGTTCAGATTCTATGCATCCCATACTAAATAGGTCCGAGGACGAGCTCTTAATCATTCTTCATCTTTTAGGGTTCAATCCCTCACTATGACTTAAACTACTATGGTAACTATGTAAGTATCCTAAATGTTCTATGAGTTACGAGCCCATATCCAGACAGCCTGGAGGGGAATCCCATGTCGTGACATGACGCATCATGCAGAGCCTATGGACAATTCAGCCTCCATCATGGAATGATGGCACCATCCACAGTCACCAAATACCCCACAAGCGTCGCCACGATCCCGATAATTCCGGAGTAGTGTTCACGCCATGACATGACGCATCAAGCAGGCAACCTATGAATCACTCTCACACCGTAGATCCGAAGCCCTGATACTTGTGTTTTTCTTATACTTTCATCACATCTTCACTAGTGTATTGTCCTTTGTTTTTTGAATCATGAATAAAAATCAACATTCTAGAGTTAGCACTTCCGCTATACCGGTCTTAACCAAAAATCAACACAACGACCCAAACTTGGTCTTTCATTTTAATATTTTATCTCAAAAGAATTTATTTAAATGCCGGTAAAAGGACTTAGCTACACTCTAGTCTTTAATCTCATTTCATGTTCATAAAAATTGAGTATTCACACTCACAAATTTTTCTCATAACTCATCATGATCTTTATTTTATTTTCATGTACAATTTCATGTATGAAGTGACAATTCATTTTCTTTTCAACCTACCATATTCATAATAATTTCCAAAATTTCTTTTACTTCCATACATTATTCTTTCACTTAGTAAGCCAATCACAATTTTCTTTATTTAGAATTTCCCAAGACACAATTTATTTAAACTCTCAAAATTTCTTTTTTTAAAAAAAGTAATATTCATTTTCTTTAATTAATTCATATCTCATTCTAATAATTTGAATCAAGTTCTTTTCTAAAAGTAGTCTCTAATTCCCATTATAATAGATCAGAAAGCTATAGAAAATTTCTCTTGAAGTCCAGATATTTTTAGAATATTTCTAATAATTTTTCTCTATTTTTAAAACACTTAAAATCTCAAAGTATAATGATTTATTGAAAAAATATCAAAAATAAAAATTTTGGCCAAAACCAGGAATCGAACCGAGCACAACAGGCCCGCCCAGCTACAGTAACACTCCTAAGGCGCCACCAAAGACCAAAAATTCCAAAGCGCTAGGATGTTTAAAGGGTGATTCAAATTATACTTAAGTTTCAGTGTTCGGGTTTCGAATAAAATCAGATTTTGGAAAAAACAATGTTTCTGCCGAGACTCGAACCCCAAACCTCTGGCTCCGCTCGCTACAATAACACTCTTAAAATGCACCCGATGACCAGTAGGTCCAAGTGACTTAACCGTAAAGAAGTTTGGTTAAAACAATTTTGTTTGTGATTGTACTGTTTCTAGTTTATTTTATAAAACTCGATTTTTCCTTATTCGAATGGTTCTTATAAGAAGTAGATTTTTCCTGAGTGTAATTTCTAAAGAAAATAGTAACTTGCATTTTTCATAATTTTCATGGAACTCATTTTTAACATAAAAACTCTTTCTCCTTTAGTTAGTTTAATACATAGATCAAAATAAACTCATTTCGACATAAAAACATTTATTTTTTACAAGAATCTTTTTATCAACAATTTTCCTCATTTTCATTGAGTTCAAATACAAATTTTCCTTCTTTGATTCCTTACTAAAGATTTAATTCATCAATTTAGTCATATTTCTCAACTACATATTTTAAGAGATAAATAGGGCTAAATAAATCAAGTTATCACAATACTACTTGTGTAAGGCACATACATTTACTTTTGTCACAATTTCATCTATTTAATATCTCATGCAAACTAAATTAAATTCCGTCTATCCATGAGCACAATTTTCACATATGGTATTTTTCTTTTCATGCATAAACAAAGTTTCATAAAAAACCACAATTCACCCATTTTAGAATGCAAATAAACTACAAAGTCATCATACACATACACATTCTATTTATTCTACTACTTTTTCATGTAGATTACTTTGGTGTTTTTCCCTCTTAATCTCCTTAAACAAATGCATGGCAATTTCTTTCCTATTCATTTTAGCATGATCACAATTTTAATCCTAGCATGCTAACTAAAGTAGAAGCTCAAGAAATCACCCACCTATTTGAAGAAACACAAATGAAAAGAACTCCTAGAAATCTCCTTGAACAACGAACGATCCTTCTCCTCCTAGATTGTGCCACAAGTTGCCTTCTCCTCCTTACACTTGATGGAACCCGATGCTCTTCCTGCTCCTTGGTGAAATGGCCGGCCTCCAAATGAAAGGGACACACACACTAAAACACAACTCAATCTTTTTACTCACAATCTCTCAATCTTTTCTCACTTTTTGTTTGTTTGTTTGTTTCTTTCTCTTTTTATCAAATTTTTAAGTGTGTTGCATGAAGAGATGAGGGGGCATTTATACATTTTTTTATGTGAAATGGAGGGCCAAGATGAACTAGATGGTTGTAGATTAGGGGCTAGGATGAACTAGGGAGTTAAAGCAACTACCCATGAACTCAAAACCACCTCTCCACTACACCAACTCACCCCTCTCTCTTGTTCCATTTCTGGCCTACCCCATGCTTAGCTCAAGACACGTGCTAGTGCAATGCACGTGTCACACAACACACCCCTAGTTACTAGTTGTACATATTTATTTAATTAATTGTCTACAAAACTAGTCTACCCTACAAGTTATGACAATTAAAAGAGAATTAAACTAGTGGGCTCAAATTAGTGGGCTTTAGAACCCATGGGCTTCCAATTAAAATAATTAATTAATTAGTGTGGGCTAAGAATAGACAATTAGGCATAGAATTTAAATAGGCTTTTAAAATAAAAAGAGAAGGATTAAAAATATTTGTTCATGGTATGAAAATAAATAATTTTCTAAGGAAAAATGCACATGAATTTGTATGTGCAAAACACGTAAAAATCAACAAACTCTTATTTAATTATAATTAAAAATTCAGAATGTTATACGTCTGGAATTGCAACCGATTCTGAACGACCGAGTCAAGAAGGCTTAGATAGGAGATGCAGAGATTGAAGCACTAAAGCGGCTATTCAATGAAGAAAAAGCCTCAGAGTTCAGTGTGAAGGAAGGGTCGCTTTGGTTTGGAAACAGGTTGTGTGTGCCGAAAGTTGATGAAGTGAGAGAAGATATCATGAAGGAAGCACACTCTACCTTACTCACGGTTCACCCAGGAAGCACAAAGATATATAAGGACATAAAACAACAATTCTGGTGGACAAGAATGAAGCATCAAGATGTGGCAGGATTTATGGCCAAATGCCTTACATGTTAGAAAGTTAAGGCAGAAAACCAGAAACCATGAGGTCTACTGCAACCATTGCCTATTCCGGAGTGGAAATGGAAGAATATCAGCATGGATTTCATCACGGGACTGCCCAGAAGTTCGGAAGGGAATGACTCCATTTGGGTTATAGTGGACCGGTTGACAAAATCTGCACATTTTCTTCCAGTGAAGACGACTTGGTCGGTAGAGAAGTTAGCCGAGGTCTACATTGAGGGCATTGTAAAGCTACTTGGGGTGACAGTATCGTTCGTTTCTGATCGAGATGCAAGGTTTACGTCTCGATTTTGACAGAGTTTGCAAGAAGCATTACGAACGAGATCACAGTTCAGCACAGCTTTCCACCCGCAAACTGATGGGCAGATAGAGAGAGTGCATAATTCTCGAGGATATGCTGAAAGCATGTATAATGGACTTTGGAGGGAGCTGGGAACAACACTTAGCATTGGTAGAATTTGCATATAATAACAGCTATCAAGAAAGTATTGAGATGGATCCATATGAAGCTTTGTATGGAAGGAAGTGGAGGATGCCCGT
Source organism: Hemerocallis citrina (assembly GCA_017893485.1). Taxonomy (NCBI): domain Eukaryota; kingdom Viridiplantae; phylum Streptophyta; class Magnoliopsida; order Asparagales; family Asphodelaceae; genus Hemerocallis; species Hemerocallis citrina. The sequence continues at coordinate 77,659,178 of CM030363.1, read as the reverse complement.
GTGCTGGTTCGAAGTAGGAGAAAGGCAGATGTTTGTGCCTGAAATAGTACAGCAAACATCCGAGAAGATCAAGCTAATCAGAAGAGGATGCAAGTATCACAAAGCAGGCAGAAGAGCTACACCGACAACCGTCAACGAGATTTGAAATTCGAAGAAGGTGATTCGCTATTTCTGAAAGTCTCACCTACAAAGGAAGTGATCAGGTTCGGGAAGGGTGGCAAGTTAGCACCGAGATATATTGGACTGTACCAGATTTTGAAGAGAATAGAAAAGATGGCATTCAGACTAAAGCTGCCATCCGAATTATCCCAAGTGCACGATATACTGCACGTTTCGATGCTGAGGAAGTATGTACCAGATCCGAGTCATCAACTACTAGACTTTCTGAAGACCTACGAGTGGATCTTATATATAAGGAACAGCCGGTCAGAATTATTGATCGTCAGGAT